>CM054149.1:35260329-35287829 GCA_028751875.1 Rapana venosa | reverse complement strand
ACACACACAGACGGAAGCACTGAACCAACTATCGACACACTCGACTCAGACAGACCGTTAGAGTCAGCATTTGGAAAAAGCCCCCCCCCCCCCACTCCTCTAACTAACTAACGCACTATAACGATTTCTCTTCCATTTAACCCCCCCCCCACCCCCCCCCCCTTCTCACGGACCTTCCCCCCCCCCCCCCACTTCCTTTCGGTACCAGACACTGGGGTAGGGGGTGTTGTTATTAAAACTAACATCCCTAATCAAACATATCCCCAGGGAGTAAATAGATGTCTGCTAGCCAGTCATAGAATCCTATAGCATGTATTCATTTGACTCGTTTTCGCTTCTTGTTGTTGTTGTTGTTGTTGGATGCTGCTATTCCTGTTGTTGTGGATGTTGTTGTTGGGTGTTCCACAGCTTAACTTCCTGAGGGTCACCAAGAATATACACTCTCTCTCTCACTTTTTGTTGTTGTTTTTTGTGTGTTTTTGTTTAATGTCCATTCACTACTTGGTGATAAGGACACACCCGCATTCAAACAAACATCTCTCTCTCTCTCTCTCTCTCTCTCTCTCTCTCTCTCTCTCTCGCTCTTTCTCTCTCTTTAATGTACGTATATTTATATTATCACAACTATCTACAGTAGAGGTCTTACTGGGGAAGAATATATAATCTCTCTCTCACTCATGAAGTCTGGTAATGACGGTGAGACCAGTAAGTATTCACTGGATGAGAAGTTAGCATGTGTCAACCATTCTTAATGACCTTGCCACATAGGCAGTACACCATACTCTCTGACTTCAGACAAAAATGTCTGTTGATTGAAACATACCATCAGTAGTGCTAGGAGATTCTTATCGATGAAAACAATCCTGACATGACATGTCAAAGCATTGGCAACATTTCGATGAAGTAGGTCTGGGCTTTTTATTTTATTTTTTAGCTTATAATATTTCTTCAGTGCCTGCACTAAAATCCCCCCACAAGAGAATACTACAGACCAGACGCAGGTCTTTTAAAAGGGCTTTCAAACCGACAAGGCGTGTGGAGCACTTTTAAGTACGCGTACTACAGTAACGGAGATCGATGCAAGTTTCACCCCAACCAGACACTTTGCTCCAGTTTTTCACTGGTCTCATTTTCACCAAATGTCCATGCCCTCTTTCCTGTCTGTACCCCCCAGCCCCAGCACCCACCCCATCACCCTTGCACGTCCATCTCTCCTCTATCCACACACCCTAGGACATTGTTCTTACACTGAGATAGAGAGATACAAAGACAGAAGGGGAAAATCACAAACAAACAAAGGAAGGGGGGGGGGGGGGTCCCATAACCTATGTGGTCCTTAAGATAGGAGCGAGGTGTCAGTCAGAGACCTCAGCTTCTCCAGGGACCAGCATATTGAGGGCGAGCGGCGGAAACAATGAAACAAACGAGGGAACAAACAAATTCAAACCAAAAACAAAGCGTCATAACAAGAGAATTACTAATATCTTTTTTTTAAAGTATCCAGCTTTCTAAAAAAAAATAATAAAACACAGGGAAACAAGAAACTGCAAGGAGTTGGCAAATGAACCGTGGGGTAAAAAGCTAATTGAAATGACACAAAAAAGAAATAAATATTCGCCTGTTTCATGCACAGACACATCCCAACATAATCTCATGCCTAAAGGCCAAATTGATAAGTTATAAAAGTAGGCCTGCACATCAACAGAAAGGATTTAATCAGAGTGAGAGAGAGAGAGAGAGAGAGAGAGAGAGAGAGAGAGAGAGAGAGAGAGAGAGAGAATTGAGAGACAAACAGAGACAGAGGCAGAGAAACAGAGATATGAAGAGACAGAGACAGACAGACAGACAGACAGACATAGAGAAACAGACGGAATGGCCAAAAAAACAAGCAATGTAAAAGTAAAAACACACAAAAAGAAATATAGGTACATAGACAAAGCAAGACACAGACACACAAGACACACACACACACACACACACACCACGAGTGAGAAAGAGACACACACTAAGAGGCACAGTGTGAAGCATCAGACCAACAGTTGACACAGCACACCCCCAGAGACTGGAAGAGTCAACATATTTCAGGAAAGAGCTGCGCCTCCTCCCTCCAGAGTCAAGTAACCCTTTCTCTTCCACTTCTGCTCACAGCAAACAGTCTGGGTGGTGGTGTTTATACAGGCTACACACCGGTATTAATTTGGGGGTCATGTAGTATCTTGTATAGAGTGCGAGTGGAAACAAATGTTGATGATTTTCACAGATGAAAAAATGGACTGCACTAGTTTTTGGGATTGAGGACATAGAGCAATACCAGGTAGTCATGAGAAAGTTGGAAATAATCATCAAATGAGGATTGCCTGTATTCCTACAGCGTTGACCCCCCGAATGCATATTGCGGTAAGGAAGCTAGCAGACGACAAAGGACTGAGGGGGTACAGTGTTTGCTGAAAATTTTTTAAATTTCAAAGCTACCAAATTTGTTTAAAATCACATGAGTTTTGAGTCAGAGGCTAGTCTTTCACAAAAGTGTTTTTTATTTCTGTGGATGCCTTAGTACATGCAGTATGAATATAAGAGTCACATAGAAAAACAGAAGGGAAAGAGTGATTTTTTAATACCGGTTTGCAACCAAAACCAACACCCTCTTAATCAACCCCCCACCCCAACCCCCTCCAAGGGAGAAAGATATTACATCTGTTGCCCTGACTTATGTGTCAAATTCTCTGATGTCAGGATTCTAGATGAACTATGATGGGTTTTCTTTTTTTAAACGTTAGGGTAGGTACCAAAAGGCTTAACTGAATGATGGATAGCAAGTTTCAAACTTCTGTATATTCATATCAAATTGGAGCAATGGTTTTACTCTCATACAGTTTCTTTTCTCTTGCTTTACATATTGATTATGCAGACACAATATTACTCTGACAATTTTTTCCTTCTGCCATTTGTTATGCGCGATTAGAAGGCAGTACATTTCTGATTTTGCCAATGTTCTACTACAGATGAGAAAATGGATCCCTTTTGTATCACAACAACAGCATATCTTACAGCCATGAAAAAAATCACCATTTCAGAGAAAAAAATCAATTTTACTTTTAGGGAAACAAACAAACAGAGCATACTTCATCCCAGTAAGGCTGCACTTGAAGAAGTAAAATCTGGAACCAAATGTCACTGGCTAGATGCAAATTTGTCAGGAGTCCTTTCCAATCAACAAGATGTGTGAAGAGCAGACGGGCAAGTCCTACTTCCTAATGGAAATCAATGCAAATTTCATTCCACCAGACACCTTTTGCTCTGGGGTATATCACAGTCTCTTCTCCCCCACATGCCTACCCTTCCTTGTCTTGTCTCTCCTTCCCATTTTCCATCAAAGTTCTGCAAGTCCGTGATGCTCAACCTTCTTCAATCTCTTCTTGAACAAGTTTGCTTTGCAATTTTTGCTTTTACTGATGAAGTAAGAACTTAAGTATGAAGCTGCTTGACTTCTTGGAGTCACTGGCTTTTGCAGGTAAACAGTCTTGAACAGGAAAGAAAAAGGTGGTTTTTTAGGAAGAGTAAGAAATGGAAGGAAAGAAGGAAAAACATACGAAAATGAGCGAATACGAGACAATCCAGAAAATCAAGAGATAGGAAAGAATAAAGATGGGAGCAGAAAAGGAAAAGAGAATGACGTAATGATGGCTGCAAAGGAAAATATGAAAAAGGGAACAATGAACCATGAAGAAGATATTCACATCAGCAGCAGTAGAGAAGAAGAATGCAAAGAAGAAGAAGAATGCAAAGAAGAATGCAAAGAAGAATGCAAATGCAAATGCAAATGCAAAGAAGAAGAAGAAGAAGAAGAAAGAGAGAAGAAGAGAAGAAGAAAGAAGAAGAAGGAGGAGGAGAGGAGGAGGAGAGGAGGAGGAGGAGAGAGAAGAAAAGAAGAAGAAGTAGAAGAAGAAGAAGAAAGAAGAAAGAAGAAGAAGAAGAAAGAAGAAGAAGAAGAAGAAAAAAGAAGAGAGAAGAAGAAGAGCAACAACAACAACAGCAACTACAACGGCAACAACAAAAGTAAGAAGGACAAGAAAGGCAGCACTGGAACAACCAACGTAAGGACAAAAGCAACACGCTGGCAATGTAGAAGGAAAAGCAACAAGTTTACAACGTAAAACGAGAGGACTTATTTTTTAAACTTGATGAATAAAAAAAAAGCAGGAAGAAAGAAATGGTTTACAACCCATACATTCCTCAGGGAATTTAAGCACTGCTAATACAGAACGTGAAGATGCGACACAAAAATAACATACATCCCGATTTTTCATACATAGTGTTTTTGTTACTGCTGCTGCTGCTGCTGCTGCTGCTGCTGCTGCTGTTGCCGCTGTTCCTTATCTTCTTCCTCATTCTTTGTCTTGTCCTTATGAATTTCTTTTTTTGTGTTGTTGTTTCTTCTTTTTGTTCTTCTGATTTATTGCCCAGTTCTGCTCCTTGTTGTTGTCATCGCTGTGAGTTTGATTTGTTTTGTGTTTTTTTATTGCCGATTTTGCTGTTGCTCATGTTTCGTTGTTGCTATTGTTGTTCTTGTTCTACGTCTTCTTCTTCCTGTTTCCATTTATTGTGCTATCTCTTTTGGGGTTTTCTTTCATTTGTTTGGGGGTGTTTTTTGGAAAGGGTTATTTCCCTCTGTTTCTACTGTGTGAGGGTATGAGTTTTGGGTTATTATTAAGATGTATCCCAAGGGGCGGGGACTGGATGTAAAAAAGCGCATGAGTGCTTTCATTATCCTCAAAATAAAAAAAATTGTCATTGTCATTGTCTCTCTATGTCATTAGTTGCGATAAATAATGATAGTTCCTACACAGGGCAAGGGCCAGATGAAGAAAAGTATTTGTAGCCATTAATGATAAAAAATATATATCTCTGTCTGTCTGTCTGTCTGTCTGTCTGTCTGTCTGTCTGTCTGTCTCTCTCTCTCTCTCTCTCTCTCTCTCTCTCTCTCTCTCTCTCTCTCTCTCTCATTTCCCGTGTGTTTGTGAGAGTGCAGACGTGTTAACAAGCGTGTGTTTTGTTAGGGATTGTGTGCGTGCATGTGTGCATGAGTATGCATGCATATGTCTGTGTGTATTATGTGTGTAGGAAGTGGAGAGGGAAGGGGAATAGCACAAATCTGTCACTGACAAGGGGAGACTGTCCGTCCAGATGTCCCATAAGATTTTGCATTTCATAGCTGTTTTGGCTTTGGTTGGTTGGTTGGTTGGTTGTGTGTGTGTATGGGAGGGGGGAGGGGTTGAGGGGGGTGCGCGCATGTGTGTGTGCCTTCGAAAGTGAGTGAGTGAGTGAGTGAGCGAGTGTGTGCGTGTGTGTGTGAGAGAGAGAAACATTCACATACACACACACACGCACCCACACAGAGAATCAACCAACCAAAAGCCATACTATCAGAGACACACAGACAAAGTCAAAGAGAAAACTGGCAAAGACGGTGATAAACAGGCAGACAAACAGACAGAAAAAATAATCAGACAGACTGAAGCAGGGAAGGAACAGTCGACACACTAGTAGACTCAGACAGATCGTTAGAGTCAACATTTACAAAAGCACCCACTTCCCTCCCCCCCCCCCCCCACTCCCTTCACCCGCCACTCCCTCCTCTGGTGTACTGTAACCATTTCTCTTCTCCACCCCCCACTCCCTCACTTACAATAGACACCTCCTAGCTGGAGGGCATTGTTAAATTTGGCACCCCCTAATCAAACAAGCCCCTTAGGGAAAAAACGTATGTAGGCTGTTTTCTTTGTCTTTTTGTTTGTTTGTTTGTTTTTGCCCTTTTCTCCGATGTCTAATTTTGTTTTCAATTGTTAGGTTTCAGTTTTAAATTGGTATCTTTTGTTTCATTCTACTTGCTTGATGTTTTTGAATTTTTGCTTATTTTTTTCTATTTCTTTTACATCTTTTTTATGTGTTTCTTGGCTATAGATCCGAAGTTCACTAATGGTGAGATTTTTGCGTATGCAACCGTTTTTTGCCCCCACCACTTAGGTAGCTGCATTATGACTTCGGGGAGTTTTACACTATAATCCAATCATATTGTTGTATTGCCCCACTAACCAGAGAGACATCATTAGAGTTCTCACCTCCTTAATTTACAAACTTAGCGCGGCTTGCCAGAAATAACAAAAAAATTATTGATAGGAGAATGCTAAATAAAAGAATGACAGGAGTTACTTTTGATTTATCATTGAGTCTTGATCCGGATGAAGGAAAGGCTGATATTTTAGAATCCTTTTCATTGCTTTAACACGATAGTGATGGGACTATAAAACGTAGGGTAAGATTCTGTCTACAGTTTTGCAAAATGAAGTCTTCTCAGGAAAGTGGTATGTACAAGTAGATCATGAACACTTGTGTATACATTTGCTAATGTGTGCATGTGCATGTCTGAACGCACACTGCACACACACACACACACACACACACACACACACACACACACAAGACAAAATTGAAAACGACTACTTCTATTACAACTACTACTACTACTACTACTACGACACACATACACACACACACGCACACACACACGCACACACACACACACACACACACACACACACACACACACACACGCACACACACACACACACAGATAATTATTACAGGGACAGAGATACAGAAGCAGCCAACCCACAGACAGAACAGAGACACAGACAAGCGGACAAAATGAATGACAGACAGACAGACAAACAAACAAAAATATAGACAAACAGACAGATGGCAAATAAACAGAAAAATTAAACAGACAGACAGAAGTACTAAACCACTAGTCAACACAGTAGACTCCCACAGATCATCGTTAGAGTCAACATTTAGAAACGACACCCCCTCCCCCTCCATCACTTCGGTGTACTGCAACCATTTCTCCTCCATCTTGTCCATACAGCAGACACGGCCTAGCTGGAGAGCATTGTTAAAATGAAGACCCCCACCCCACCCCCATCCCCCGCCATCCCCCCTAATCAAACATACCCCCAGGGAGAAAACTGATCCATTCTGCACTGTTTTCTTCACGCGCGATGTTTTCCTGTGGTGTTTCTTGTATTTTTCAGCTTTTTTGAGTTTATAGCTTTTTTGAATGTTGCTTTTAGACTTCTTGATTTTTTGGTCTGTCTTTTCTTTTTTTTTACAATGTCACCCAATTATATTGTTCCTGGATCTGCTAACCAGAGAAGCGATATTAAGTCTCGCACGTCATTATTTTAGGAAATCAACTTGCTGAAATTATTTTTTTAAAGATAAGAACATGAAATATTTTCAAAAGATAACGAGAGTTTGTTTTGATTTGTTATTGAATCACATCGAGATAGAAAAAAAGGTCGACGTTAAGAATACTTTGCTTTTTTTACTTGATCATTATCTGAGTATAGTATGGAAGGTGATATTTGCATCTACAGACTTGTCAAACTGCTGGCGCACGCTCAAAAACACTAAGGAATGATCAATAACGACAACAACAACAACAACGATAATCTAGATTTACCTCCAACAGCATATGTATTGGATAGCAATGGCACACTGGCCACCTGGAAAGAAGCAGCCCCAGGGATAAAGAAAAGAACGATAAGAAAGATAATATAGTTCCAATACCCTGCACTCATACTGATACCTCCCAGTCAACAAACCTGGCCACACACTGTCTTATCTCACAGTGAGTAGGAGCAGTGTGTACATGTAACATGCACATATGCGGGTGAAACCAATCTATGTTTATAATTATTGGAACTATAGTATCTTTCTTTTCTTTCTTTCTTTTATCCCTGGAGCTTTAAAAAAATTTTTTTTTTAAAATTAAACATCCTTTTGAACCAAAGTCCCTCCCCCCTCTTCCCTTTCTTTCTGCATAATAGGTCATCCATCATGCTTCCGTTTCTTTTAAACAATGACTGAACAAAGAAACAAAGCGGCAAGCAACAACACCCCTACACACACACACACACACACACACACACACACACACACACACACACACACACACACACAAAACCAACCAACAAACAAAAAACAAACCAAAAAAACAACAAAAACCAAATAAAACCACCACCAAACAACACCAAACAAACAAAAACAAAAAAAGCCCGGTAAACTAGCAAACAAGCCAAAAAAACCCAAACAAAAACAAAAACCAACCAACCAATCAACAACAACAACAACCACCACAACCACAAACCCCAGATGTTTCTCAGTCAGCAAGATGCACGAGACTCCCTTAGGTCCTGCACCATTGTAATGAAGATACATGCAGATTCCCCTTCCTTCCAGACGGGTCTTCGCTTTGCATATACCATCTCACTCCCCTTGTGGCTTCCTCCCCCCCACCCCCTCCCACCTCCCCCCCCCCTTCCACACACACACACACACACACACACACACACACACACACCATACACTCCACCGTCACCCTTTGCCAACTCTAAGGCCAGGGTTTTTTTTTCTGGCCTGGGTTCGGGTTTTTTTTCTCCAGTGGAGAGTGATGGAAAAGAAAAGTGTAGAAGTGCCAGCCAGCCTTGACCGTTGTAGAAAGGATGGCTCTTTTACTGGACACATTTTTTTTTATCTCTCTTGGGACTGGAAGCAGCGTTGGTGTTTGTTGTTGCTGTTTCTTGTATGCTTTTTTTCTTGTTATTCGTTTGGCTGGTTGGATGTTTTGGTTTGGTTTGGTTCGGTTTTTAAGTTTCTATACAGGGTTGCCACACAGCAAGCAGAATGGTCTACATAATTATGCTGTACCGGTGGATGGGCTGTTGTCTAGAAGTAACACACCTACCTGCCTAGTAAGTGAAAAGTCTGAGTTCGATCCCCGTTCGTGGGCAAATCTGTTCCCATCATCCACTAGATTGTGAGTGGTAATAATTATGGGTACTTAGTCTTTCGAATGAGAAGTTAAACCAAGGTCCTGTGTGAAACACGCATGTAATGCACGTGAATGAACCCACGGCAACAAGAGAGTTAGTTATCTTCGGGTGAAAGTCTGTAGAAAAAGCAGATACAAATATGCATACAGACAAGAACGTTAAATAAAAATAATATGTGGTGCTGATCTTGTGGCGATGCACTCTCCGCAGGGGAGAGCATCCCGAATTTCATGCAGGCCTATCTGCTGCGACTTCAAGTAGTATACGAATACAAAAGCAAAATCATGTAGGCTACTTGATGCAAAAGAAGAAGAAGAAGAAGAAGAAGAAGAAGAAGAAGAAGAAGAAGAAGAAGAAGAAGAAAGAAGAGAAGAAGAAGAAGAAGAAGAAGAAGAATGCAAAGGAGGATGCAAAGAAGAGTGCAAAGAAGAGGGATGCGAAGAAGAAGAAGAATGCAAAGAAGAAGACGAATGCAAAGAAGAAGAATGCAAAGAAGAATAAAGAAAGAAAGAAAGAAAGAAAGAAAGAAGGAAAGGAGGAGGAGGAGAAGGAGGAGGAGAAGGAGGAGAAGAATCTATTATGAAAGGAGAAGGGAAAAGAACAGGGATTGTGACAAGACACAGGAGGGGAAAGCAGAACAACAATCGTAGTATCAGCATCATTAGCAGCAACTGCAAGTATGAAAAAAAATAAATAAACAAACAAATAAACTTTTTTTAAATTAAAGAAGAATAAGAAAGAAAATATGGAACAAAAAGACCGAAACTCTCCACACGGCTTCATGTCAATGTTTAAAGATAAACATAGTGATAGAGATACATATAAAAAAAGAGTAAAAACAATCAACATTGCTACATCACTGTTCTTTGCGTGGAGTTTGTAAGACTTCTTTCTTTCTCCTCGTTCTTCTCCTTTTCTTTGTCCTCATTATCGTGGTGGTGGTCCTCGTATGCTTGTTGTTGCTGTTGTTGTTGTTGTTGTTGTTGTTGTTGTTGGTGGTGGTGGTGGTGGTGGTGAGGGTGGTGGTGGTGGTGGTGGTCTTTTTACTTCTTCTTCTTTGCATTCTTCTTCTTCTTCTTCTCCTCCTCCTTCTTCTTCTATGTTTACTAACGCTACTACTACTAGTACCACTACTACTACTACTACTACCACTACTACTACTACTACTACTACTACTACTACTACTACTACTACTACTACTACTACTTCTTCTTCTTCTTCTTCTTCTTCTTCTTCTTCTTCTTCTTCTTCATCTTCTTCTCCCCCTTCTCCTTCTTCTTCGTCGTCGTTTTCTCCTGTTCCTCCTCCTCCTCTCCTTTCTGTATTTTTTCTTCTTTTTCTTCTTCAATCTCACATCCAACTCTTCTATAATCATAAACATCATGATTATCTTTCTTTTCTTCTGTCTATTTTCTGTTCTCTCTTTTTTTTTTTATTCGTCTATTTCATTTCATTTTTACATTTGCTGCAATTTGCTAGGTACCCTCAGGCAGCGAACGACAATCTCTCCCAAATTACAACTCTCTGTCTGATTATCTGTCCCTCTGCTTGCTCCCCTGTCTGTCTGTCTGTGTCTGTCTGTCTGTCTGTGTCTGTCTGTCTCTGTCTCTCTCACTCTCTCTCTTATTTGTTTTGCGTATTTTAGACTATGATAATGCATACGTGTTTACAATCATTAAAATTGTGTACTTCGGTGTGTGTGTGTGTGTGTGTGTGTGTGTGTGTGTGTGTGTATGTGTGAGTGAGTGTGTGTGCACGGGCGCGTGTGCGTGTGTTTGTGTGCATGCGTATGCGTGTCTGTCTGTATGTCTGTCTCTCTGCGTCCCTATCAGTCAGTCTGTCTAAATACTGTGGAATTATATAGGTGTGCATGCATGCACATGCACGCGTAGATGGATTGGGATTGTAATACGCGCGGAAGATGTCTCGCGTGCGATCTTGACTTACAGTTTCATCTAAAGGACTTACTGGAGAAAGGATTCAGCAACCATGTTAACTCCGGGGTCACAATCACCTTCCATGGATACCTGCCTCAGTCGAGGCACGAACCCGTGCCTTTAACGTCAATCACGAGTTTGATGATGATGATGATGATGATGATGATGATGATGATGATGATGATGATGATGATGATGATGATAATGATGATGATAATATATGGAATTCATATAGCGCTGAATCTTGTAAAACAAACAAATCGATACTCTAACCACTAAGCTAATTCAACCCTTTTTCTCTGATGAACAGACAAAATGTATCCAAGTTTGATAAAACCTTTTGTTTGAAAAGAGGAAAAATGTCCAAACACGACTCCAGTCCCCCCCCCCCCCCCTCCACCTTCCTCAATCCCTTCCCCGCTCTTTAGTGCTATTGTACGGATAATGGAGATTAATTCAAATGCCGTCTCTTTAGAAGGTCCCCCCGTCCTTGCTCATACCATCTTCCCCACACCCATTCTCTGTATGATATTGATCATTTTAGTCCTCTCTTCCCCCTCATTTCGCCGTGCTGCTATTTTTTATCTTAGAGGGAGATAATAAGAAAAAAAAGCAAGTGGTACCAACATTTTGGGATCAATCCGTTCAGAAAAAGGAAACCTGCTGGAAATGTGTCCAAGTAACATACTATGTGCCTCAATGACTTGAAAAAGGCAAGTCAAGTTTCATTGAACAGAACTAGTATCCAGAAAAGGTGGGGGGAAACCAGTAAAGATAAGAAAAAGATTCAGCGCTATATAAATTCCATATATTGTTATTATCATTATTATTATTATTATTATTATTATTATTAAAAAGCTGAGGCGAAACAAAAGAATAAAATGCGACGATAAACGGGGAAAGAGCAGAGGTAAAGGACGATAACAATGAAGAGAGGGTGACTAGGGGAGGGGGTAGAAAAGATATTGTAGAAAGATAGATGAAACAAAAGAAAGAAAAGAAAAGAAAAAAAAGAAAAGAAAAAAGACAGAAAAGAAAGAAGGAAAGAAAGATGAGGACATAGAAGGTGGTTGTCAAGGAGAAGGAGGAGAGTGGGAAGGAGGCAGAAGAGCAAATAATTTTAGATGCTTTGATGCACAGGTTTGACAACTCGATGCTGTAATGAGAAGAAGACGAATGCAAAGAAAAGTGTAAAGATGAAGAATGCAAAGAAGACGAATGCACAGCAGACGAATGCAAAGAAGAAGCATGCAAAGAAAAAATGCAAAGAAGAATGCAAAGAGGAAGAATGCAAAGAAGAAGAATGTAAAGAAGAAGAATGCAAAGAGAAGAAGAATGCAAAGAAGAATGCAAAGAAGAAGAAAAATATGAAAAAGAAGAATGCAAAGAAGAAGAATGCAAAGAAGAAGAATGCAAAGAAGAAGAATGCAAAGAAGAAGAAGAAGAAGAAGAAGAAGAAGAAGAAGAAGAAGAAGAAGAAGAAGAAGAAGAAGAAGAAGAAGAAGAGCAACAACAACAACAACAAGAACAACAACAAGAGCAAAAAGAAGGGGGAGGACAAGAAGAAGTAGGAGGAGGAAGGCGAATAAGAAGAGGAGTTATAAAAGAGAGAGGGGAAAGAGAAGGAAAAGGAGGAGAGTCCTAGGAAACAAGAATGGGAAAACAGCAGCATCAGCATTAGCAGCATCACGAACAACGAGAAACAAAAAAAATAAAAAGTTTTTTCTCAAACAAAACAAAAGATAAGCAAAGGGATACAAAACCATTGTTGGAAAATAACAGACGACGTATTCCTCAAGGTATCTATGCCATTAATCTTTAATGATGAGCACGCTTTGTGCATCAGGGTCAACCAACATCACGATATATGTTATTATAACCCTTTGCACTTTAGTTTTTTTTTTAATAACATTTTCTTTCTTTTTGTTCTTGTTATTGTTTTTCTATGTTCTTGATCTTGATCTTATTCTCCTTCACTCAGTTTTCTTCTCTCTTCTTTCTCCTCTTCCTCGTCGTCTTCTTCTTCTTCCTCCTGTTTCGTCTTCTTCTTTGTATTCTTCTTCTTTGAATTACTCTTCTTTGCATTCTTCTTTGCATATTCTTCTTTGCATTCTTGTTATTGTTGTTGTTGTTCCTCTTCTTCTTCGTCGTCATCTTCTTATCCTTTCTCCCATTATTTTGTTTTTTTCTTCCTTCTTCTTTATCGTCGTCTTTCTTCTTTCTTTCTTTCTTCTACCTCTATTCTCTTTCCCCCTATTCTTATCCTCTTCTCTTTCCTTCCTTCTCCTTTGTCATATTTTCACTCTTTCTTCTTCGTCTTTTTTTTCTTTAGCTTATTCCTTATCTTCTTCTTTGTCTTCTTTCTCTTTGCTCTTCTCCCATTTTTTTCTCTTTGACTTATTTTTCTTCCTTCGTCTAAAAAAAAAAAAAAAGATCTAGTTGCTCTCTTTCTTTATATGAACCCTTCATTTCATTTTATTATTTGCTTCAGGTTTTTCACCCAGTGTCTACTTTTCTTTCGTTTGTCAATAAATCGCTCGCTCGCTCACTCGCTCGCACGCGCGCGCGCACACACACACACTCTCTCTCTCTCTCTCTCTCTCTCTCTCTCTTCTCTCTCTCTCTCTCTCGACCACCACTACCATCTCTCTGTTTGTCTCTCTCGCTCTCTGTCTGTCTTTTTGTCTGTCTTTCTTTCTGTCTCTCTCAACCGCCACCACCACCACCACCATCTCTCTGTCTGTCTGTCCCTCTTGCTCTCTGTCTGTCTCTGTCTGTCTGTCTGTCTGTCTGTATGTCTGTCTCTCTCTCTCTCTCTCTCTCTCTCTCTCTCTCTCTCTCTCTCTCTCTCTCTCTCTCTCTCTCGCTTTGTTGTGTGTAAAGTTTGCGTGTTTGCCGAGTCGAGTGCAGTACACTAGGCTATGCGTGACAGTGAGCAAGGGTGCCAAAGCTTTGGAAAATCGATGCAAACAAAGCTGATACAATGCTACTAAATACGTTACTATCTTTTCAAGAGCGTCTGTCTGTCTGTCTATCTGTTTGTCTCTTTCTGTCTGTCTCTCTCTCTCGTGTATGTGTGCGTGTGCACGCGCGTGTGTATGTGTGTGTGTGTGTGTGCGTGTGTATGTGTGTGCGTGCGTTCGTGCATGTGTGCGTTCGTGTGTATGTTTGTGTCTTTGTGTCTCTGTCTCTGTGTGTATTTCCCTTTTTTTTAAATAATGTCTTCAAAAACATTTTTTACTCTGTTTTGTTGTTCTTGAGATGTGTTGTTTATTTGTATTCTTCCGTCACATCTTTTGCTTTTATTTGTTTGTGGTATTTTTTTGGTGGGGGGTGGGGGTGGATTTTGTTATTTTTTTAAGTTTTGTTCTGGAGGATGGAGGGAGATGCTGAATCTATTATTTAAGGCAGTATAGTGAGCAAAACTGGCGGTGGATCGGTGGTCTGGTGGATCGGTGGTCTAGAGGTAACGCGCCTGTCTAGAAAGCGAAAAGTCCGGGTCTGAAGTGTGCGGCGGTTCGTACCCCGTTTGGACCGGAAATTTTTCCCCCATCCATTAGACCATGAGTGGTGGTCTGGGCGCTAGTCTTTCGGATGAGACGATAAACCGAGGTCCCGTGTGTTACACGTAATTATTTAGCGCACGTAAAAAAACCCACGGCAACAAGAGAGTTGTCCCTGGCAAAATTCTTAGAAAAAAGCCACTCTGATAGGGAAACAAATACAGCTGCAGAAAAAAAAAAAAAAAGGGTGAAAGGGTGGCGCAGCGCTAAGTGGCGACGCGTTCTCCCGCTCTCCCCGGGGAGAGCAGCCCGAATTTCACGGAGAGAAATCTGCCATGACTTAAAGTGGTATGAAATAAAATCTGAGCGCTTTGATTTGTTGCTTTACAAGATTCAGCGCTATATAAATTCCATACATTATTATTATTATTATTAAAACACTAAAAGAAAACAAAAAAACCTAATGGCCAAAGTTTTTATTTGTGTTTTTGTATTGCCTTCTTTTTTCCCCCTACAGCAATGAAAACACAATAAAATATTCCATTTCCAGAGTTACCGTTCAGTTTCGGATGTGTCAGAGCAATTTTCTAAGGTTGTTTCCCCTTTGTAAACAGAGTCATAAAGTATGCTATTTTTGGGAAACACTCGAAAATTGTACGGTTGGCTTTTCATTCGGATGATGGCTTACAGCTTCAAAAGTATGTTGTTGCTGTTGCAGTTATTTTTGTTGTTGTTGTTGTTGTTGATGTTGCTGGGCAGTCCTCAGCTTAACACCCTGGAGGATCAACTAGAATATGCTCTTTGTCTCACTCATCTCACCAAGGAATCAACGCGAAATTGTAAGTACACAATAGACAAAAATATTGTGTGTACGGCTGTTTTCCGGTACCTCGCCATATAGGTATCCATACTCTAACTTCAGAGGACTTCTTTTCCCTTAAAGGAAAGTACGTGTTATTTATGCTAGGAGACTATCAGAGATGAAGATAACCTCAACATAACATTTCAAGGCATAGCATTATTTTAATATAGGCCTCGCCCCCCCCCCCCCCTTTTTTTTTTTTGGCTCCAATAACTGAGAAAACTTTTGGCCTGGGCCAGATTCAATTATTGACGCATAAGGGTAAACGTTTTTCGTTTGATTGGAGTTTTTGACAACCACATTACTGTTAATATGACTGTTTAGTATAGCATTTCATTCTATGTCATATATCACCCAACGTGGACTGAAATAGCATTTCATACTACACTGTAAGAGTATAGTGGGGCATGCACAGGACACTGCTTACACTCTATCACAGATTTCTATGCGTAAAATCTCTGCTACTCTCTCCAAATACAACACGTCAGCCATACATAAAGCAACGATACCCTCACAGAAATCTCACCCTTTTGAGAAACACCATGCTTTAAAAATAAAAACCAACCAACCAAACAAAATAAAATAAAACAAACAAACAAATATCTTAGAAGAAAATGTTACGATGGCGAATCCCACTGTTACAGGAAAAGATACATCTTGATGCTACTACTTTTTTGTTCAGCTTCTCTGCACAAATTGGCAGTTTGCAACTCTTCTTTATGCGTGCATTTGCAAGTGAAATATCAGGGCATGAAGATTTTTTGGGTTGTTGTTGTCTTTTTATCGTCAGCGTTAACTTCCAGGCTGTTGGGGTCTGGCGTTACCTTGTAGAATATACACAAGTCTGTACAGACGTAATTTTCATATTATATAGTCAGCTTTAAAGGGTATGCATGTCTTATTCGGGAGACGCCCATACGCGAGTGTATGTATGTATGTATGTATGTGTGGATGGATGGATGGATGGATGGATGGATGGATGGATGGATGGACAGATGGATGGATGCATGGATGCATGGATACATACATACATATATGCATGCATGCATACATATATGTATATAATATGTATGTATGTATGTATGTATGTATGTATGTATGTATGTATGTATGTATGTATGTATGTATGCATGTATGTATGTATGCATGTGAGTGTGTGAGTGTGTGCGCGCGCGCGCGAACGCAGACATAGACAGACAGAGGGACAGAAGGACAAGAACGACAGAAAGGAAGACAAAAGAGAGGCTGCGGTGACAGAGAAATAGACAGAAAGAAGACAGATAAGATAGAAGGCCCGAGAGACCAAGAAGAAAGAGAGACACAGAGAGAGAGACCGTGCGAAACAGAGGGAGAAAAACACTGAAACAAACACAGAGAAACTCACAGAGCGAGAGACAGAGACAGAGACGGACAGACAGACAGGCAGACACACAGACAGAGACAGAGGCAAAAGCAGAGATAGAGACAGACACAGACAGACAGACAGGCATAGACAGAGAAAGGTAGAGACAACTACTGTCATATCGAGAGGCAGCGATACTATAGATTCAGAGTAAGGTGACTTTATCACATCACACACAAAATACAGACTCACAGAAATCTGACCCTTTTGAGAACACTCATGCTTCCTTTTTTTAAAAGACAAAACACTCTGAGAAGAAAAATCTACGACAGTCAACATCAACGTACAGAAAAACATCTTGATACTACTACTCTCTTTTCAATGCTTCTCTGCACAAATTGGCAGTTTCCAAGCTCTTCCTTGTGTGTGCATTTGCAAGTGAAATATGGGGAAAGAAACACTTTTTTTCTCTCTCCTTATTTTATCGTCTGCGAAAACTTTCAAGCTGTTGATGCCTAGCACGTCTGGGTGTAAGGTATACATACACAAGCTGCTGTGGACGTAATTTTCACATTATGGGCAAGCGGTGAAAGCGATATGTGCTTGTGCACGGGCATGCAAGCGTGCAAGTGCGAACACGCGCACACAAAGCGCGCATGCACACGCACATACACGCGAGTGCGTGCACGCTCGCAACCATGTACGCGCGCACACACACACACACACACACACACACGCGCGCGCGCGTACGCACGCACACGCACACATACACACGCGCGCGCACGCACACACCAGAGAGAGAATAACGAATAATAACGAATAACGAACAGAGAGAGAGAGAGAGAAGAGAGAGGAGAGAGAGAGAGAGAGAGAGAGAGGAGAGAGAGAGAGAGAGAGAGAGACAGCAGACAGACAGACAGACAGACAGACAGACAGACAGACAGACAGACAGACAGACAGAGAGAAGGAAATGATGGAGAGAGAGGACAGACAGACAGACAGACACAGAGAAGGAAATGATGGAGAGCGAGAGAGAGAGATAGAGAGAGAGAGAGAGAGAGAGAGAGAGAGAGAGAGAGAGAACAGACAGACAGACATAGGAGAGAGAGAGACAGACAGACAGACAGACAGACAGAGAGAGAGAGACAGAGAGGTGGGAGAGAGAGGCAGCTAGCCAGCAAGTCATACAGACAGACGAGAGACAGACACAAACAGACAGACAGGACGGGGACATACAGAAACAGACACAGACACACACAGGCACATACAAAAACAGACACACTGAGACAGAGACAGAAACTGAGAGAGTTAGAAAGAAATCCATAATGTACACAGGCCATCGCTCTTGGATGCCAAGAGAATGCTCTCGATCCGTACTGAAGAAGAGCAGGAGCCTGCTGCTGCTGCTGTTGCTGCTGCTGCTGCTGCTGCTAGTGCTGCCATCCAGTCTATATACATAATTAAAGATATACCATTCTGAACCTGCTGCTTCGGCCAGATTCAGGTTCAGATTCAGGTTAGCCTGCATGCATGCATTCTCTGATTGATTGATTGATTGATTGACTGATCTGATGTTAAAGAGACCCTGAATCGGATTCTAAAGAGTAGCGAGTTCGACTCTGCCTAGCTAGCTTTATTACAGACAGGCAGACACACAGACAGACACACAGGCAGACACACAGGCAGACAAACAGACAGACACACACACACCACGCGCGCACGCACACCGCAGGCACGAACGCACGCATGCACGCGCACACACACAACACATAAACACACACAAACACACTATTCAAACCTCAAAGAACAAGAAAATGAAATTTTAAAGAAAACGCCACATATCCCCCCCCCCCCCCCCCTCCCAAGCAAATAAACAAACCCAGACAACAAAGTCATTTTCCTCCATTGAATAATTACATGAGTCACAGAGTCATTCCTTCGCAGGGGTTATCTTTCCCACATAAAATAGCAACGACTCTGAAAGCACAACTCCCACTGTAATAAACACACACACACACACACACGCGCGCGCGCGCACGCACATGCACGCACGCGCACACACACACTCACACACACACACACACTATCATCAACGAATCGATACAAAGACATAATTATGGGTTTGTCACCCACGAAAAAAAAAACATCCAACCGTGCTACAATCATTTTGTTATCGTCATCATAACTTCTTTGAAAAAGTAACGCGCAGTTCGTTGTTGCTTTCTGTCTGGTAAGCGAAAGTACCGTCTTCTTTCGCTACCTCTGCAGCTCTAGTGCATTGTGTTGAATGTAGTTTGTTGTGTAGATGGGATCTCTGAGTGTGTGTGTGCGTGCATGCGTGCGTGTGTATGTGTGTGTGTGCGCGCGCGTCTGTGTGTGTGTGTGTGTGTGTGTTGTGTGTGTGTGTGTGTGTGTGTGTGTGTATCTCTGCGTGTGTTTTGTGTGTCTGCGAGGGAAGTACATAACTGTACGTATAAACCTATGTCAGTGTTCCAAACTATCAGACCACTCCTAAAATCCCTGACGCAACTGCCAAAGCTGGCACTGTGACATAAAAGACTCCAAATACTGAAAGACAGAAGAACCTTGAAGAAAAGAGAAACAGCAAAACCAAAGCAACAACCCGGTCTCCAGTTTTTGTCTGCAGCAACTGTGGCAGAGACTGCCATGCACGGATTGGTCTGCTGAACCACTCCAGACGTTGCTCCCATAAAACTGGCCACAGAAGGCGCAGCCATGGTGTCTGCCGAGACATTGTACGCCTACTATTATATTAGAGTTGGTCCTTCGGATGAGACTATAAACCGAGGTTCCGTGTGCGAACGCATGCAGAACATCATTGTGTACTGGTGGGAACGGCTAATAAAAAAAATTACAAAACTGCATACACACGTGGACTGATTGTAAAAAAAAAAAAAGCACACGAGTGCTTATTCCATGATCCTCGAAATAAAAGAATGAATAAATACATATATGAATGAATGAATAAATAAATAAATAAATAGTTGGCCTACTCTTATACAAATGATTGATAGGATTTGAACCTGTGTGCAAGACATCGTATGTGCGTTCGCACACGGGGCCTCGGTTTATCATCCTCTCATCCGAAGTGCTAACTCCAGGGGATAACATTTCTTAGAACGGTCATCACAGCAGAGACCCGAACCCACACCCTCTGTTATCGTCAGATCACGAGAACGACACTCTAACCACTACGCCACTCCGCCCCCATCCCATCTCCTCCCTCTCGCTAACTAGCTCAAGCAGAGAGTGATGAAATCGCCCGTGAAAAGGACACAGTGTCAATTCCATCGTTATATGCGCTACGTCCATTGATCGATTAGTTAGGCTAGCAACTGGCAAGGCTGCACACACACAAACACGCGCGTGCGCACGCACGCACGCACGTACGCGCGCGCGCACACACACACACTCACACACACCTGCAAGCACGCGTTGGGAGCACGTGGGTAAGGAAGCACAAACCAGCAAGTTAATGCACACGCACAAGCACGCACGCATGCACACAGACATGATGGGTGGGTGGGAGGGTGAGTGGGGGGGGGGGGGGGGGGAGAGAGAGAGAGAGAGAGAGAGAGAGAGAGAGAGAGAGAGAGAGAGAGAAAACCGGCACTCAACTCCGACATCTGAAAGGATTTAATGAACATTGGACTTGGGCCACAATGCATTTGTTAGGCTTGGGCTGGAACAATGGCTTCATTCACATCATTGGCAAAACGAATGCACGTACAGGTAATAATTTATGTCTGATTAAAGAAGAAAGAAAAAACAGAGAGAGAGAGACTTCAGACTTGAACTATACATCGGCCTTTGGCCACAATTAAAAAAAATAAGGGAGAGAGAGAGAGAGAGAGAGAGAGAGAGAGATAGAGAGAGAGAGAGAGAGAAATGAATAAGCATCCATGTGCTTTTTTACAATCAATCCCAGAGAGAGAGAGAGAGAGAGAGAGAGGGTGAATTATATACACAGGATCTTGGACTATGACCTACTAAGCCATCTACTGAAAAAAATACCAGCTTAGTTGCAGAGCTAGACTAAGGTGAGACGCTCACCCAGGGTACATGAGATTGCTTTACCATTGGGTACAGGAGATTGTTTTACCATACAGGAGATTGTTTTACCATGGGGTACAGAAGATTGTTTTACCATCAGGTGAGACGCTCACCCAGGGTACAGGAGATTGTTTTACCATGGGGTGCAGAAGATTGTTTTACCATGGGGTACAGGAGATTGTTTTACCATGGGGTACAGAAGATTGTTTTACCATGGGGTACAGAAGATTGTTTTACCATGGGGTACAGGAGATTGTTTTACCATCAGGTGAGACGCTCACCCAGGGTACAGGAGATTGATCTACCATCATCTTGAGCTGTTTGGCCCAAGTTAGAAAATGCGTCAGTATTTTGATATAAGCCGAGTGCTAAACGAATGACTTTATTCAAGTGTTATTATTCTTTGAAATATTACGTTGAGATTGTTTTCATCCATGACAACCTCTTAGAATAACAAATTGCACTCTCTTTTCGGAGACAAGAAAAACCCTGAAGTCGGAGTACTACTGTCTATACGGAGAGCTACTTTTTAAAGAAAAACAACCAGGAACCAGCTGTACACATAAACTTCTCATCCAGTGTGAGTTAATTACGGTCTCTCACTGAGATATAAAGCGCGTATACTCTGGGTAGCACCGCCCAGACAGTTAAGCGAAGGAACAGCCAACAACACCAACACTGACAAGAACAAATTAAAAAAAAATTACTTCCATTTGCTTTTTATCCTTCATGTTTTTGGAAGTGGTAATAGGCTTTTTGACGGTGAAATCCAAACTGGATTTCATTTATTTATAAAGTAAAAATTTCCCCCCCAAAAAAGTGACGAAAAAAAAACAACCTAGCCTAAGAACAAAGTTGAACGCTTACACTATGCTCACACACAGACATCAACATGAATATGGTGACTTGTAAGCTCCAGAGCAACAACAACAGCAATAACAACTAAAAATGTTTCTTCAGAAATATATCCAAGAAATCTACCAAACAAAATTCCTGCAAACAGCACGTAATTATACTTGTCAAGTTAGATTACATTTTAGCCTCTGAAAAAAACTGGTATGCAGGATTGCAATATGAGGGTGCATCGATTTAAATTCATGCATTTTGGTTAGCGGCTGTCCAGTTTGCTTTAGCTAGCTGTGCAAACAAGAGAAAAAGAAGAGGAGGAGGAGGAAGAGGAGGAAGAAGAAGAGAACGTGAAGAAGGGGACTAGGAAGAGAAGGAGAAAGAGAGAGAGATAGAGCAAAAGGGGGTGGGAAGAGAGAGAAAGAGAGACAGACAGACAGAGAGGAGAGAGAGAGAGAGAGAGAGAGAGAGAGAGAGAGAGACAGACAGACAGACAGACAGACAGACAGACAGAGACAGAGAGAGAGGAGAGAGACAGAGACAAGGGAGAGACAGAGAGAGAGACAGAGAGAGACAGACAGACAGATAGACAGACAGAGACAGGAGAGAGTCGAAAGGTGGCACACACACACACACACACACACATAAACACACTGATGCGCAACAACACACAAACAAGAAACAGCACAAAACAAACAAAAACCCAAACCCAATCAACGACAGCTGTCAGACAGAAAAACAGCCAGATAGCCAGCCAGCCAGTCAGCCAGACAGACAGAAAGACAGAGAAACAGACAATAATGATAACACAGAGCAACAACACCTTTTTTTCCACCCAGCACCAACAAGAACAATCATTGCACCTGTTACAGTAACAGTGCCTCAACTCCATTAGTAGCGGGACTGCTCTCTGATTAATCGGGGTAACACACATCTTCCCTGCTTTGCGTCACACAGAGAGACAGACAGACAGACAGATGAGCAGACAGAGGCTGTACAGACTGAACGACGCTCTGTTTCACCCACCATCAACTCTTACATATTGTTACAGATAAAACAAGAACACACGGTGCCAGCTCTTCTTGTATATAGGGAATGTTCCCTGATTTGGTTTTCGTTACACAGATTTTTGGCGCTGTGTCACAGTCAGTCAGTCAGACAGACAGGCAGAGGACATCCTCTTCTTCGTCGAACGTTCAAACAGCAACTGTTGTTGTCTTGTCATTATGAGCGAAAATGCGTCGCGCTGCCGTTAAGCGCCTGACAAGTCAGGCCTAGCGCATCCGACTTCGGTCTAGAGAGAATTATCTTTTTAAAATCTTTCTAGAACAAAAAGCTAGGAGAATGGACCAGGAAGGCAAAAACTAGACAGAAGATATATACACATGCTGTCAATGCTTTTTTCCTGTTACCATCCCCAGCACCAGCTATGAATGTCGTTTAAAAGAGTACACAAACACACATGTACTGAGGCATACACACAGACAGAGAAATATACTTTGTCTTTTCAGATATCAATGTCGATACCCAAAAAAGCCATTCCATATTTTCCTATTCCATGAAAGAAACAGAAAAATAATGACTAGGAAGGAATGGAAAAACAAACAGATATACAGACAACCAAACAAACACACACACACACACACACACACACACACACACACACACACACACACAAACACACTGATGCGCAACGACACACAAACATGAAACAGCACAAAATAAACAAAAAACCCAAACCCAATCAACGACAGCTGTCAGACAGAAAAACAGCCAGATAGCCAGCCAGCCAGTCAGCCAGACAGACAGAAAGACAGAGAAACAGACAATAATGATAACACAGAGCAACAACACCTTTTTTTTCCACCCAGCACCAACAAGAACAATCATTGCACCTGTTACAGTAACAGTGCCTCAACTCCATTAGTGGCGGGACGGCTCTCTGATTGATCAGGTAACACACATCTTCCCTGCTTTGCGTCACACAGACAAACAGACAGACAGGCAGATGAGCAGACAGAGGCTGTACAGACTAAACGACGCTCTGTTTCACCCACCATCAACTCTTACATATCGTTACAGAGAAAACAAAAACACACCACCAGCTCTTCTTGTATATAGGGAATGTTCCCTGATTGGGTTTTCGTTACACAGATTTTTGGCGCTGTGTCACAGTCAGTCAGACAGACAGAAGACAGAAGACATCCTCTTCTTCGTCGAACGTTCAAACAGCAGCTGTTGTTGTCTTGTCATTATGAGCGAAAATGCGTCGCGCTGCCGTTAAGCGCCTGACAAGTCAGGCCTAGCGCATCCGACTTCGGTCTAGAGAGAATTATCTTTTTAAAATCTTTCTAGAACAAAAAGCTAAGAGAATGGACCAGGAAGGCAAAAACTAGACAGAGGATATGTACACAGGTTCTAAATGCTTTTTTTTCTGTTACCACCCCCAGCACCAACTATGAATGTCGTTTAAAAGAGTACACAAACACACATGTACTGAGGCTTACACACAGACAGACAGAGAGATATACTTTGTCTTTTCAGATATCAATGTCGATACCAAAAAAAGCCATTCCATATTTTCCTATTCCATGAAAGAAACAGAAAAACAATGACTGGGAAGGGATGAAAAGCAAACAGATATACAGACAACCAAACACACACACACACCCACACCCACTTTTTATTTCTCTCTCTTATGGTAAACAGAGACGGACACAGAGACGGAGAGAAACAGAGAGAGAGAGAGATAGAGAGAGAGAGAGAGAGAGAGAGAGAGAGAGAGAGGAGTGGAGGGGGGACCATGCACATCAGAGAGATGTGTGTGTGTGTGTGTGTGTGATGTAGAGGGTGTCAAACTCTATTAACACAAGAAGGGCACTACACTACACTACACTACACTTCCCTGCCTTTTTCTCTCCTGCCTCAATCGCTGTTACTGCAGGGCTGTTACTAACCACTGCCACTGCCCGGTTCCCTGCATGCCCTAGCCTAGCTCATGAACATTACCCATAATTATTTTCTTTCTTTTTTTTCTTCCAATGTCTTTCTTTCTGTCTGTCTTTCTTTCTTTCTTTTTTCTTTCTTTCTTTCTTTTTCTTCTCCTCAACCTATCCCTCCTCTTCATCCTTCTTTGTTATCTTCTTATTTTTAATTCTTGTGGATGTCTTGTGGATCCTTCGGATGAGACTATAAACCGAGGCCCCGTGTGCGAACGCATGCAGAACATCTTGCGCACAGGTTAAACCCTGTTCCGCTGTTCGAAAGAGTAGGCCATTGTATGCCGGTGGGAACAGATGACAAAATTTTAAAAACCGTATACACACGCATAATTTTTTTTTAAAGTCATCTGAGCGCTTTGATTTGTTTCTTTACAAGATTCAGCGCTATATAAATTCCATACATTATTATTATCATTAGTAGTAGTACTAGTAGTAGTAGTAGTAGTAGTAGTAGTAGTAGTAGTAGTAGTAGTATGTCACCCATATTCTTTCTTTCTTTGTCTTTCTTTCTTTTTTTCTTTTTCTCTCTTTCCTTGCTTTTTCCTCTCATCAACCTATCCCTCCTCTTCATCCTTCTTTGATTTCTTCTTATTTTTAATTCTTGTGATTGTCACCCATATTCTTTCTTTCTTTCTTTCTTCTCATCCTATTCCTCTATTTTCTCCTGTTTATGTTTCTTGTTAAGTTCGAGTTCCTCCTTACTCCCCCCTTCCTCCTCTCTCTCGCTCTCTCTCTCACACACACACAAATACATACATACATACACACACACACACACACACACACACACACACACACACACACACACACACACACGAGAAGAGAGAGAGAGAGAGAGAGAGAGAGAGAGAGAGAGGAGAGAGAGAGAGAGAGAGAGAGAGACAGACAGACAGACAGACAGACAGAGACAGAGACAAAGAGACAGAGAAAGACACACAGACAGAGACACAGGTACAGACAGAGAGAGACGCAGAGAGAGGCACACAGAGAGACACAAAGAGAGACAAATATGGAGAGAGACTGACAGACAGACAGAGACAGGGAAAGAGAAGAGAGGGGGGGGGGGGGGCTTGATGTAGAAGCTGTCAAACTCTATTAACACAATAACAACGCTACCTTGCCGTTTTCTTCCGATTGATGTTGTTGGTTAGCTTTTTTTACTGTGTAGCCTGTCTAGTGAAAATTGCCGTCTTCTGTTTCTACCACCACCCCTGCAAGACACACTAGGCACCGCTCTGTATATTGGTCTGTCTGTCTTTATCTGTCTGTCTGTCTCTATCTGTCTGCGTAAGTGTGTGTGTATGTGTGTGTATGTGTGTGTGTGTGTGTGCACGCGCGCGCGCGCACGCTTGCATTTAGTCTGGACTTTTGGGGGGTTGTTGTTTGTTTAGGGGAGGGGGTGTTGGGAAGGGGAGTGTTTTGTGGGTCTTTTTTTCTTGTTTAATTGGTTTTGTTTATTCATTTGATTTTTCGATTTCTTGATTTTTCACTAATTGAATGGGAGTTTGAGTGAAATATTTCATTGTTATTTGAAATGATCTTGTTTGTTAATTGATTTATAATTATGTGTAACAAGTATGTGTACCATTTGACAATGTGTAGATGTTTATCTTTATGACTTATTAAGTTTGGTTGTGTTACTTTTCTTGGCTCTGTTGTTGTTCTTGTTCTTGTTGTTGTTGTCTGTCTGTTTTTCTCTTTTTTATCATCTTTGTTGGTTTGGTTTTTCCTTCTCTTTTGTTTGTTTGTTTGTTTGTTTTGGTTAAGGTTTTTTGGGGGGTGGGGGTGGGGTATTTTTATGGTTTTCTTTTATTTGCTTGCCTTGGGGGGGGGGGGGTTGTTGGGGGGGGGGGAGCTGTTTGAAAAGGGTTATTTCCCCTTGTTTTTATTGTGAGACTGTATAAGTATTGGTTTATTATTATTAAGATGTATCCCTAACGGGCGGGGACTGGATGTAAAAAAGCACATGTGTGCTTATTCATTATCCTCGAAATAAAAGAATTTGTCATTGTCATTGTCATTGTCATTGTCTCTCTTTCTTTCAATCAGACACACACACACACACACACACAGACACACACACACATAGCCTATACACACACATAATAATTATTATAAACAGCACACAAGTGCTGCAGACCTGCATAGATGCACCTCTCTCTCTCCTACCCCCTTCTCCTAACATACACGGACACATACCATATACTCCTTACCCACCCACATCTTTTTTTTCCTTCTAAATAATGAAAGCTCCTTCTCTTCATTTTTTTTTGCCTCCTTGATTTAATGTCTGTTCACTACTAGGTGATTATGTCCCTTTTCTTTGTCTTTCAAACACAAATTCGAAACTAAAGTAGTCTTTTTAGACTGCAAATCACTGAGATCTTTCAAAATCCTTGTTCAGGACCACTCTCATCTGTAGGATTCTCTGACCTCTCCAGTCTGACAAGGAAAGAGGCCTGGTCAATTTCACCAGCCCTAAAAACCACCCAGATTGATTTCAACAACCCTAAAACTACCGTCTCTGTCATTTACCCATTTATTCTTTCTGGTCTTTTTGCAACTTTTTTGTTGTTGCTGCTATTGTTAACTGTAACAAGGAGGGGGGTTGGGGGGATTGCTTCTTTGTTTTGCCTGTTGAATGGGGGGTGGAATGGGGGTGATGGATGGGTGAAAGAGGGGGTAGGGGGACTATTATTCATGTTTCTGCTGCTACTGCTGTAATCAAATTTAGTTTCTTCTTTTTGTAACATTTGTTTCTAGTTTTCTTTCTTGTCTCTTTTTGAAATTATTAATTGTTTTCTGCATCATCCTCTAGGAGGAATAGTGGGTAAAACAGTGTACAGTAATAAAAGCTTTGTACTCAAGGCTTAAAGGCGTGATTTCGAGTCGTCACTGAGCTATTTGTGTGAGAACATTTTTTTGATGGAGCTAATGACATTTACTGTCAAGAAATATTGATGGTCTTTAGATAGTGGCGATCTTTTATCTATCTGACTGTTCGTGGCATTTTCAAGAGAAACCTTGAAAAGTTCTGGTC
>CM054149.1:35245329-35257829 GCA_028751875.1 Rapana venosa | reverse complement strand
GCCAGCAGTGGGTAAATGCACGTACTGAGCAAACTCGCCATGTTGTGTCACGAGATAAGCTTACTTTTTATAGGTAAGCTTTTGTCATTTCTAAGGGGGTGGTAAGATGCCGTTTTAGGAAGGGAGACTTTGCTGAAGCAAACAGTGTTTGTGTGTGTTGTGTGTGTGTTGTGTGTGTGTGTGTGTGTTGTGTGTGTGAGTGTGTGTTGTGTGTTGTGTGCATTTGATCTCACGTGCTGACATGTGTGTAGAATGTGTGAATTAGGAAATAGTGTGCTCTTGGTGTGTGTTGTGTGTGTGTGTGTTGTGTGGTGTGTGCACTTGCACATATTTTGTATGTGTGTGCGTATATGCATGGGTGTGTGTCTGCGTGCCTGTGTGTGTGTGCATTATGTGTGTGAATGTGTCTGTGCCAACACATGGGCGTAAATGCGCGCGCGTGTGTATTATGTGCATGCACACGCATGTGTATATGCGTTGTGTAAAAGACAGTAATGTCAGATAGACTGGCTGGAAGACAAAGTGTGCCTGCCTTCTCCTAAGACGACAGTGTATTGGTTTCAGGTCTTGACCCTGCAGCTTTGTGCAGACGATCTGACAAAACCACAGGGAGGAAGGAAGGAAGAAAGGAAGAGAAGGAAGGAAGGAAGGAAGGAAGGAAGAGAAGAAAAAAAGGGATAAGAAGATTGGAAGGGGAAAACTTTTAAGGAGTAAACCGTCTGTCTGCCTTTCTGTCTGTCTGTCTGTCTGTCTATCTGTATGTATGTATGTGTTTGTGTGTGTGTGTGTGTCTGTCTGTGTCTGTTTGTGCCTTTGTTTCTCTATCTGTATCTTCTCCTACATATTGATAATACATTATTCATTTAACTCTCCTCTCTCTCTCTCTCTCTCTCTCTCTCTCTCTCTCTCTCTCTCTCTCTCTCTATGTCCGTCTGTTTCTGTCTGTGTGTCTCTGCCTGTGTGCCTGTCTCTGTCTCTCTCCGATTTAAAAGTTTGGAAAGACTTTAATTTATATTCCCACGATAAGGATATTCTTGGAACATGATATCATGATTTATGTTTGTCGTGGTAAAAGCTGTTCAGCTTGTCATAATAATGTGTCCATCATATATCATATTTATGCTATGATGTCAATCCCTTAAAAGGACTGTGGTTGTTTGTGCAAAAGCACACCAGTGGTAATCAATAATCCTCGAAATTAAAAATGATGCTCTCTCTCACACACTCTCTCTCTCTTCTCTCCTCACTCACTCAAACACTCACTCACTTATGCACAACACACACACACACACACACACACACACATACACCACAACGAGAGAGAGAGAGAGAGAGAGAGAGAGAGAGAGAGAGAGAGTAGAGAGAGAGAGAGAGAGAGAGAGAGAGAGAATGAATCAATCAATCAATCAATCAATCAATCAATCAGTCTTTATTTTTCAAGGGTAACAGAATAAGCATGTTTATACTTTTTTCATCCGGCCCTTGCCCTGATTAGGGATTATCAACAAGAGAGAGAAAAGAGAGAGAGAGAGAGAGAGAGAGAGAGAGAGAGAGAAGAGAGAGAGAGAGAGAGAGACAGGAAGACAGACAGACGGACGGACGGACGGACGGACGGACGACAGGACAGACAGACAGACAGACAGACAGACAGAGACAGAGTGAGGAAGGAGAAGAAGAAGAAGAAGAAGAAGAAGAAGAAACAGCAAGAACAACGACAACTTCAACAACAAAAAGACAAGAACAATTATACGAAACTGCATAAACTTACTATTTCGAAAACCCATTGGGTTTAAAGAAGACATTTAAACACGCAGGGAGAAAGAAAGAAAGAAAGAAAGAAAGAGAGAGAGGGAGAGAGAGAGAGAGAGAGAGAGAGAGAGAGAGAGAGAGAGAGAGAGAGAGAGAGAAGAGAGAGAGAGAGACAGACAGACAGACAGACAGACAGACAAAACAGACAAAAGACACAAAAACAGGAAGAGAGAGGGAACAAAAACAACTCTGTCAGCTTCCAACTTGTCATTATGCTCTGTACTTGTCAATCGCCAGGTAAATTACAGTCATTTCCTGCTACCTCTAGCCAATGACAAAATTTTACGAAAGCTTACACTTTTCCCTCTGGTCCAAATTAGACAGGACAGGACAAAAACAGGAGAGAGAGAGAGAGAGAGGAGAGAGAGAGAGAGAGAGAGAGAGAGAGAGAGAGAGAGAGAGAGAGAGAGAGACAGGAAAGGAAGACAGGGACAGAGAACAGACAACAACAGCACACACACACACACACACACACACAGTGGGACAGATGATTGATTGACTGATTGAATTTTATTTTCAGAAGGTGAAGGAATAAGCACGACAGTTGCTTTTTTTTTACATCCAGCCTTCTATAACAGTGCAACTAGTGAACGCAAAATAATAACAAAGAAAATGGGAAAAAATCCACAAGCTTACTCCTGTAATAATCAATGAAGCGCAGAAAGAGAGAGAGAGAGAGAGAGAGAGAGAAGAGAAGAGAGAGAGAGAAGAGAGAAGAGAGAGAGAAAGAGCAGACAGACAGACGACACACGACACACACACACACACATGGGACAGAGAGAGAAAGAGACAGACAGACTGACACATACACACACACAACACAACACTGGGACAGAGAGAGAGAAAGAGAGACAGACAGACACACACACACACACTGGGACAGAAGAGAGAGAGAGAGAGAGACGGAGAGAGAGAGAGGAGAGAGAGGAGAGAGTCAGACGGACGGACACACACACTGGGACAGATAGAGAAAGAGACAGACAGACGGACGGACGGACGAAACGGACGGACGGACACACACACACACACACACACTGGGACATAGAGAGACAGGACAGACATAGAGACAGACAGACAGACACTCACACACACTGGGAGAGAGAGAGAGACAGACAGACAGACAGACAGAGACAGACAGACAGAAAGACAGAGACAGACAGACAGAGAGACAGAGAGGCAGACAGACAGACAGACAGAGGTCCAGCGCAATCCCTGGCAATGACTTCACAGCTCTCCTGGTTATTGGGGCTGCTGCCAACAGTTCAAATTGGCCTGGGCTGTCTGGTCCAAATTACAGTCCTCTGTCCCTACCTCACTTCTTTGTATTTCTCCTTTTGTGTTGTGTTTTATTGCGTTGTTTGTGTTGTATTGTAATGTGGTTGTTTTGCGTTACGTAGTGTTTATATTACATGATATTGTATTGAGCTGTTTCACATTGTCTTGTAGTGTACTAATATTGCAACGTCTTGTACTGCCTTGTATTTGTATTGTTCTGTCGTGCGTTTTACAGTATTGGGCTGTCTCATATTATTTTTGTAGTGCACTGTAGTGTAGTGTATTCTGATGCGTTTTCCTGTATTGTACTTGTATCGTTCAGTCGTGTGTTTTGTATTGGACTGTTTCACCTTGTCCTGTAGTGTACTGAACTGCACTGTAAGGTAGTGATTGTGTCGTACTGTATTGTACTTGTATCGCATTGTTCTGTCGTGTGATTTGTTTTGTGTTGTGTTATGTATTGTGCGAGTAGTGCATACAGTGTGTTGTGCTGTACTATACTGCAACATTTCGCATTGCACTGTATTGCATTATATTGTTTCGCATTGCATTGTTACTGAGGTGGGTTTTTTTTTAATTTAGTCTACTACGCTTCGTGCAACGTAAAAAAAAATCGACGTCCTTCGGATGAGACTATAAACCGAGGCCCCGTGTGCGAACGCATACAGAACATCTTGTGCACACGTTAAATCCTGTTCCGCTTTTCGAAAGAGTAGGCCATTGTGTGCCGGTGGGAACAGATGACCAAATTTACAAAACCGCATATACACGGGGACTGGATGTAAAAAAAGCACATCAGTGCTTATTCCATTACCCTCGATATAAAAAAAAAATCATCTTAGCGCTTTGATTTGTTGCTTTACAAGATTCAGCGCTATATAAATTCCATACATTATTATCATTATTATTATTATTATTATTATTATCATTATTATTATTTAACTTGAATGATAACGTCTATCAATCAAGTCGTCCACTGAGCAAACGCTTGATGAAATGTATAACTGAACATACTGGTGAGGTCTTGGGGAGCATGATGAGTATATTTTCTTTTTAAAATCCCACCAAATAATAATAATAATAATAATAATGTATGGAATTTATATAGCGCTGAATCTTGTAAAGCAACAAATCAAAGCGCTCAGATTTTACTTTAAGTCACGGCAGATTTCTTTCCGCGAAATTTGGGCTGCTCTCCCCGGGGAGAGCGGGAGAACGCGTCGCCACTTAGCGCTGCGCCACCCTTTCACCCTTTTTTTTTTTTCTGCAGCTGTATTTGTTTCCCTATCAGAGTGGCTTTTTTCTAAGAATTTTGCCAGGGACAACTCTCTTGTTGCCGTGGGTTTTTTTACGTGCGCTAAATAATTACGTGTAACACACGGGACCTCGTGAATGATGCGATACTGAAGTGTATTTTCTCACCCTCTGCAAGTCTCTCACTCCATCAGGATCAAGGCGCTAGCAGCAGGTTTGTTCACGTGCTGGCCTGGATAGGGTGGGACAGCCTTGTGGTTAGAGCGTTGAGCTCGAAACCTGACGGCTAGGGTTCGAGTCACCACAGAGACGCCTGTTCGAGGGCTCCTCCCACTCCACCCCCCACCCCCCTCCCCCTTTCCGAGTTAAGCTGAGGTCTTTTGGGCGACCGCACGCAGAACATCTTAGGCACATTTTAAAACTGGTTCCGCCTTTCTCTTGAAGAGTAGGCCATTGCGAGCCGGTATGAATTAAAAAAACACAATTTTCAGTTACGCTAGCACATTGATATCGTGTTTAGATATCAGCCTTGGAGTCAGAATGCAGAGAGCTGAAACAATGGTGAGTAAACGGACGTATGCAATAGAAATCTCCCCACTGGTGAACGTCGAAGCTCTAATGTCTTAGGATATTGACAAACTGGTGCATAGCATGAAGTTATCCAGCTGCTACTAAATTATCATAATGAGCGCACGCACGCACGAACCCCCTTCCCACCCCCCTCACCCCCCCCCCCCCCCCCAACCCCCCACACACACACCCTGTCCCACACACACGCGCGCGCGCGCGTGCATGTGTGTGCACGCGCTTGTTCATTAGATGCTTGCAGACAACAAATACAGTAGAACGTAAGAAAATTCATATCATCCTCATCATCCTCATCATCATCATCAGTCTGACAGAAAACAGCAAAGATAATGATATCAAAAAAATTCTTCTTCCTAGCAGCAGTTTCATTTCTTTCAAAAAATCAGAATTCAGACGCACTTGCGTAGTCTTTTCAGACGGCAAAACGGCCCACATCTTGATGAACCGCTGTCTCCAGCAATTCCTCGTCTCTTTCGTTATTTATACCTTTTCAAAAAAAGAAAAGAAAAGCAGAGCGGGGAAACAAAAGTCTGGTTTCATTTCAAGGAAGGAAATAAAACCTTTCCTTTGATTTCAGCCACCACGATTGCTGTGTCTGACATTAATTAACCCCCTTCTCTCTCTCTCTCTCTCTCTCTCTCTCTCTCTCTCTCTCTCTCTCTCTCTCTCTCTCTGGATAGCCTAGTGGTTAGAACATTGCGATCGCAATCTGACAACCCAGGTTCGATTCCCGTTCAAGGGGATATTTTCCCCTGGAGTTAACATCAGTACAGTCCTTCGGATGAGACTATAAACCGAGGTCCCGTGTGCGAACGCACGCAGATATTGCGCACACGTTAAATCCTGTTCCGCTTTTTGTAAGAGTATGCCATTGTGTTCTGGTGGGAACAGATGACAAATTACAAAACCGCATACACACGGGGACTGGACGTAAAAAGCACATAAGTGCTTATTCCATTATCCTCGATATAAAAGAATAAATTAAAATAAATCTCTCTCTCTCTCTATCTCTCTCTCTCTCTCTGCTCCTAGTGATTCTGCATTTATGTATCATATTTTCTTCTGTGGGGATGGATTTGCGGGGTATGGTAGTTGTTGGCCTGGAAGAAAAATGATATGGTTGGATTGTGTGTGTGTGTGTGTGTGTGTGTGTGTGTGTGTGTGTGTGTGTGTGTGTGTGTGTGTGTTGTGTGTGTTGTTTGTCTTTTTGTGGAGTCATAATATTATTTGTTTGTACTGTTTATATATGCTGTTCTTTGTTTTGTTTTGTTCTTGTTTGCTTTTTAAGGACTTTTTCTTTGGGGGGGGGGGGGGTGAGGATGGTTATTTTTGTTTTGTTGTTGTCATTTTGTTTAAGATCACACAGTAAGATTGAGACTTGGTAACATGTAATAAGTGAGTGTGTGTGTGTGTGTGTGTGTTTTGTGTGTGTGTGTGTGTGTGTGTGTGTGTGTGTGTGTGTGTGTGTGTGTGTGTGCTTGTGTGTGTGCGTGTGTGTGTGCTCGCGCGTATATGTCTGTGTATGTGTGCATGTGAGCGTGCGCACGTGTGTGTGTGTGTGTGTGCGCGTGTGTGTGTGCGTGTGTGTGTGCTCGCGCGTATATGTCTGTGTATGTGTGCATGTGAGCGTGCAGCAGTGTGTGTGTGTGTGTGTGTGTGTGTGTGTGTGTGTGTGTGTGTGTGTGTGTGTGTGTGTGTGTGTGTGTGTGTGTGTTGTGTGTGTTGTTATTCAGTCTGTGTGTCACTATGTGAGGCTGAGCGAGGATGTAAGAGACAGACACAGAAATGCGAACAGAGATATAGATAGAGGATGAGAGAGAGAAGAAATGGATGGATGATAGCAAAACACAGAAAAACGAAGACAGGAAAACAAGGGACGCCAAGACACCGAGATGGAGAGATAAAATGAAAGAAAAATAAATCAATCAATCAATCCATCCATTATTCGCTCAAGCAGTCATTCAAGTTTCTTCTAATTCCAAAGATGGCTATTGTATTTTTTTTAGGGATCTAGTCCCTGTCCTATAGGATTACCCGCACAAGCAACCATTACATACACGTGTGCGCGTTAACCTAAGGATATGCAAACTTGTTTGTTTCCACACACAAAGAACAAGTAAGAAAGAAAGAAAAAATCTGAACACATCACTCCTCTTCTGCGATCTCTTCACTGGCTGCCTGTCTCACAAAGACTGCAGTATAAAATCAATACCCTCTGTTTCAAATGTCTCCACAAATCTGCACCCTCTTATCTCTGTAACTGTCTTCATCTGTACACTCCATCCCGTTCCCTTCGTTCAGCGACAGATACTTTGTGCTTTCGAACACCCAGATTCAAACAAACCACTGTTGGCCGTCGCTCCTTCTCTGTTTCTGGTCCATCCACCTGGAATGACCTCCCTCTTTCACTTCGCCAAAAGCCTTCACTTGATACCTTCAAATCCAGCCTCAAAACACACTTATTTCCTACCTGAGACTTTCCCCCCAAATATCTGTCCCTAATTTTCAACAGCATCTTTCACCTTCTAAGTGTTGTTCCGAGTGTGTGTGTGTGTGTGTGTGTGTGTGTGTGTGTGTGTGTGTGTGTGTGTGTGTGTGTGTGTGTGTGTGTTGTGTATGTGTGTGTGTGTGTGTGTGTGTGTGTGTGTGTGTGTGTGTGTGTGTGTGCGCGCGTGTGTGTGTGTGTGTGTGTGTGCGGTTGTGTGTGCGTGCATGCGTGCATACGTGCGCGCGCATGGTTTTGAAATCTGTTGCTCATTATGTTTAAGGAGAGTTGCATGCCTGTAAATGATTGAGTGCAAGCGCTTCGATTTGTTTGTTTTTTACAAGATTCAGCGCTATATAAATTCCATATATTATTATTATTATTATTATTATTAAGTAGCAAGAGAAAGAGAGAGACAGAGGGAGAGGAGGGAAGAGAGAAAGAATCAGTGAGAAAGAGAGGGAGAGAGATACGGGGAAGGGTTACAGACAGACAATAGACACAGTGACGCAGAAAAAAAACAACACCTAGACAACAGATAGGCAGACAAACCAGTCACGGCGACACGACAGAAAATATTTTTTAAAAAGCTGACCGAGACAGACAAATAACAGATAGATAGACAGACCAGACTGACAGAGAAATTTCGGATTGTTTTTTAATTGGATTAGGTGCTGTCCCAAGACTGAGGTTGTGCCATGGATCTCCAAGTCAGTCTGTCTTGGGTCTGTCACATGCACTCAGCCAGCCTACAGCCTGTCCAGCCTTAGACATCATCTGTCCATTGACGTCTTGGCCTTCCTCTACCTACTTCTCTTTCCTTCCATTCTCCCTGTCAGCACCGTCTTTTAGTAGACAATCATACCTCATCATTTAGCTACGATATGACAGTTTAACAGTGTTGGCTGTTTTCAATAGTTCTTTTAGGACTCCTAGTATATATTATCTTGTCTTTCCAACTCATGTTTTGCTATCTTCCTACAGAGCCACGTTTCAGAGATTTCTCTCTAGCTCTGTTTCTAAGTAAAATGTCCATGTTTCAGCTCCGGAGTGAACTATAGGAAATATATATTATTTCACCAATCTTTTTCTTAGAGCAAAACATATCTAACTTGATGTCAAGACATTCTTCATCTTTACAAAGGTAGATTTAGCTTGGACTATTCTTTTTATGCTCGGGCGTATATGTGTGTGTGCATGATCACTTCTGCCTTCTTCATGAACCAATTTTATTTTCTGAGATAATTGAATTGCTGAACTTGTTCTAGTGTTTTGCCGACCGCTTTATATTTGCACTGTTATATTTTCCAGCTCCTGACCATGGCCTTGGTTTTGTCAGCATTCTTATCTTTTCCATGTTTTTCACTGTCTTCTTCATTGTGGTTCACTATTTCGTTTTCTTTGTTTTCTGTCATTAGAGCTGTGCCATTTGCATTTAAATGGTGTTGATGCCTTTTACACTGATTACAATGCCTCAATTTTCCTTTGATTTTCTGAAAATATCATTTTCAGGATCTCTGATGAAACGAAAAAGATGGTATGACACAGCCCTGTTTCACTTCTCTTTTGATTTGAGTAGATTCTGATACTTTTCATTCCACTGTAATGGCTGTCTTCCGGTTCCCGAATAGTTCTATTGTAATTCTGATGTCTTTGCCATTAATGCCTGTTTTATCAAGAACTGCTATCCTTTCTAGGTACTCCACTCACTTAGTCAAATGCCTTTGCACAGTCGATGAAGCATGCACAAATTTCTTCTAGGACAGAAACATTAAAATAGCCAGACATATTAACACAGTGGTAGGGAAATATCTAAAAAGTTGACACGACAGTGACCGACAAAATAGACAACAGATTTTTTAAAAACCCAAACAAACCAGACAAACAGGCCAAATCAGCAAAACAGACAGCTGGAAAATATATACTAAGGCACAGTGACACAATAACAAAATAAAATAAAAAACATCAACGTAGACAGAAAAAACCCACTCCAGACAGCCTGACGTAACAACAGAAACTAACCAGAGACAGACAAACAAGAACGCCGGATATACACTAAGACACAGTGACACAGACAGTAAGGTCTAGAAAAGATGAGCGAGATTTTAAAAAATTAAAAAATCACAGCAAAATTCAAAAAAACGAAAAGAGAGAAGGTTGCGAAGTGCACTGGGTCTGATGTGCTGCTGCATGCAGAGACAGACACGCGAGGACAGGTCGATGCTATCAGAGCACACCCCGCTCCCTAAACAACAACTGCTTTCCGAGATCTGTATTGATTGGTCAGCCGCTGCTTGCCTGTGAATCCCTGTTTGCGTGTTAGCTGGGTATTTTATTTTATTTTATATTTTATTTGCTTGATTCTTAGCTTTGATTTTGTTCGTGCTTTGCTTTGCTCTGGTTTCTGAGACAGTTTTTGTTTGTGTTTGTTTAGTTGGTTGGGTTGGGTTTTGTTGGGATGGGGGGGTTGGGGGGAGCCGGTTGTTAATTTAATTAATAATGATTGGAATAACGATTGTGTTGTGTCTCTTACAGTGGTCACATAACAAACGAGGAAGCGATGACCAGAACTGAAAAGGGCATCAGGCCATAGAAAGACCTGCTGACTTCAGCGAAAAGAAAACCATGCAAACTGATCAATTGTGGAACGGGCACGTCACACGAACAACTGGACTGGCCAAGACTGTCCTACAGGGAACAGTACAAGGAGGGAGACAAAGAGGTAGACAGAGAAAACGATGGGAAGACAACATCAGAGAGTGGACTGGCCTTGAGTGGAACGATTGGCTACGGGAACCTGAGAACCGCGAAAAGTTGAGGCAACTGGGTGCAAAATCTTCAGTGGTGCCCCAGTGGTCAACTAGAAAACGAGATAGGTGAAAGTAAAGAAGACGATTGATTGTTTCCGCTATTGTAGTGCTAGGGGATGTTGCTTTTTTTTTGATGGTGAGGTTTGCTGTCGCTTTGGTGTCAGATTCTACTGACTTTACTTACAGTTAAAGGTAGACACAGGTCTAAAAATGGCCCACATCATGTTTTCTTACTATAAAAAAATTGCAAAATACAAATTTGGAAATTTCTCTGTTTAAATTTAATGGCTTTAGGTTGTACGACATGTCTGTAAAAACAGGTTTCTAGAATGGTTATCCCCCGTGGGGCCTGTCGTTAGAAATAGCATCCTCACCTTCAGAAATTCCGTGCTAGGAATTCCCTTTTTTCTGTCCCTTTCTTTGTTTAGGCCCTGTCCCTTTTCTTCCTTGTCACCTTTTTCTTACCTATTTTCTGCCTTCTTGGTCCATTCGCCTGCCTTTTTCTAGAAATACTTAAAAGATAGCAATTATATTCTCTACCACGCAAAGTCGTATGCACTGGGCCTGACTTGTCAGGCGCTTAACGGCAGCGCACCGCACTTCAGCTCCTATGACAGACAACAATTGTTGCTGTATGAGCATTCGACGAAGAAAAATGAACAAATACTTGTTATAGATTAACATGTTTGGACGTTTCAAACATTCAATGTTAGCCGCCATATTGGACTGTTTCCATGGCAACAGTGCATACTTTTTGTGGAACATGGTAACAGAAGTGGTAAAAGAAAAACTAGTAGCGCGCGCACACACACACACACACACACACACACACATACACAACACACACACTCACACACAGCATTGGCATATGCAAATCCTTTAGCGGAATGGAAAACGACACACACACACATCACACACCATACCAACACAAACACACACACACACCGACAGTTAACGATAAGTGGACCGGATACCGTTCTACACACTATTCTGACCCAATCATTTTAAATTAATGGAAACATACAAGCTATGTGAAATCAATAATCAAACAAAACAAAAAGGAAAAACACGAAATAATAAAAAACACAATACAACAATGACTCAGGCTGAAAACACAAAGCATATATACACGCCACTTGACATTACCACAGCGCTCATTAGCCTCCAAACATCCATATCCCCAAAATCATTCAGACTATCACCATCAAAATGAATCTACTGTTTCCAGCGCTATATTTCTCCCTTCATCTTCCAACACTCAATACACGAAGGTTTCGCCCATCAGAGCGATTCGGCTGGAGAGTGGCGACTGGAATATTGACATTTCCGTTTGAAACAATGCCACTCGGAACAAGAAAGGGATAGGGAATAATACCCACTTTACATCACAAGGCTTAGGACTATTGAGAGGTATTGTTCATATGGGTTGGTGGGCAAGAGAATCAAAAGGGTAAAAAAAACCCAAAAAACATCTCTAGTATGGCTTTTTGTCTTCGCTGAAGAATGCTTGATCAATAACAGCGTCAGTTCATGCGTTTGTCACTTTATAGCTGTTTGTGTTTCTCTGTCTGCTAGTTTACTGCAGTTTAACGTCTATTCACATTTAGTGATTTTAGACGGTTGTGTGTGTGTGTGTGTGTTGTGTGTGTGTGTGTGTGTGTGTGTGTGTGTGAGTGTGATAGTGTGTGTGTGTGTGTTTCTATCTTTCCTCCTCTCTCTCTTTTCCTTCCTCTCTCTCTCAAGCTTACGCAAACGTAAATACGTACATACACACACACACACACGCACCCATTCACAAGATATATACACGCGTTCGCTTGTGCACACACACACACACACACGCATAGCACATAGAAGCAGCTGAATTATAAGGATTCTGTAGGCTAACTTTATTTATAAGCATTGAGCCAAACACACACACACACACACACACAACACACTAATGGCATAACAGACAAAGAAGATCAAAAGACACAGAGAGCGAGAACAATTGTAAAACATCGCTTCCCTATGGGATGAAGAGAGACTAAGAAAACCCATCAAAATTGCATGCACACACACACACACACACACACACACACAGAGGGACACAAGGCTCTAACAGATTCTGAGTACTTCTCTTAACACAAACAACGCCTTGTCATTAAACCTACTGATTAAGAGCTCTGCTTTGACCCATCACATAAATATCAGCCCCTTAATTAAACGAGAAATGATGTGTCTGCACGCTCACCATTAGTGCAGACGTGCCATAAGCCCATTGTTATTCGATAGATACG
>CM054149.1:35237829-35240329 GCA_028751875.1 Rapana venosa | reverse complement strand
CTCAGGTGAGTTTTTTCGTGTTTTGATCGAGAAGCGTTAAACTATTACAAAAAGTTAGATGACATGTGTAGTAAGATGTGTGGATACCATAAAAATTGTTATAATTGTCAGAATTGTGTGTGTGTATACGAGGGTGGGAGGGTGGGCGGGTGTGCGCGGGCATGGGCGCTGTGACATTTGTGTGTGTGTGCGTGAGAGAGAGAGAGAGAGAGAGAGAGAGAGAGAGAGAGAGAGAGAGAGAGAGAGAGGAGAGAGATCCAAACACTTGTACTGAAAGATAAGGCCGTTTTAGGAACACAGAAGAGTTTCAGTTTCACACTGTGGCAAGATTTGAACTTCAAGAAGTACTCTACAACTTGAACTTCAATCTGTGTGGCTGTGTTCTGTTGTCTGACGTCACACTGACATTTTTCAAGTAAAAGTCGTAAACTGGCTTACTTTATCACACTCTCAATATCAACTGAAGCATAGAAGTAGGCCTAGAGAGGTTCCGTGAAATGGGAGGAGTTCGACAACAGAGTCACTGTTTATTAGCGGACGAAAAACCAAGATGGCGGATTCCGGACACGTGATTGCAGCAGCCAATCACAAGCCGGAGTAGGTGCTCTCGTTAGCTTCATGTCTTGCTGTGTCTGTGCAAGAGAGTTCACCTGGTCAGCTTTTGCTACAGCAGACATCATCGTGCAATCTTGGTTCAACAGTTTCAGCAAGCACTGGTAGAGATCTGACAGAAAGGAGGCCTTGTGTCTGCTAGCAAAGGAGGGCTTTGCCCTTCGCCTCCAGATATATATATATATATATTATGAATTTATGGCAAATTCCATTTTGGAATTTAAAATTCTTCATTCCAGTCATCCCTTTAGGGGTATAGAGGAGTTAACATAACATCAATGAACAAAGTCATAACTGAACAACATACACGTATCATGAAACCTGGATAGTTGAACACATTACTATAGAACAACAAAAAATGGTCTGGTAATACATATCGAACTCTTGGAACAAAGTTGACATGTTATTTCTGATAGTACTAATCGTTGTTACAACATTGAGCAGAGTCATCTTAGTTGATGAAGAAAAGAGTTGTTCATACGTCAAAGTATTTGGATGTTTGGAGTAATATTTTGGTAAACATTTTTTACGAGTTTCGTTAAACAGTGAACAAATAAGAAGGCAATGAAACTCGTCACCGATACCACCATTATCGCATTTTGTACAGTATCTTTCATTTCTTTGAATTCCCTCAAAATAGAGGTTATTAACAGGCAGATTGTGATTATTTGTGCAAAACTGGACAACTCGAACGTTCGATGGCAATAGGAGTAAATACTTTTCAACACAAAATTTAGTTTTAAACATTTTACAATTTGTATAGCTGTCTTCTGTAGTCACTACTGTGTGCCACTTACGAAAAAAAAAGCATCACAAAAGCATTGCTTGACTTTGATTTTGAACCAGTTGTAGCTGCATTCAATATTTTGTTGATTCGACTAGTTCAATTTTGACTTCAGTATAAGTGTATGCGTTTGATGTAGTGATATCTGTGATTGTTCCACGTGGAAGTTAGATGTTCTACTGCTTTACAATCGGATGTTCCACTGCTTTGAAATTGGATGCCATCCATCACTGTGATGTAATCAATCACTGCAGTTCATTCATCATGGCTAAAGGGGAGCAGGGGAAGGGGGGGGGGGGGTCATTGCTTTAAAAGATCCAGTCATCAATGATGCATCGTCTTTTTCAAATATTTCTTCTAGTTTATTCAGTCGCTTTCAAATATTGATATCGTGTAATGATAATTATGAACACGGTCCCGTTTGTTCTGCGGGCGTTGCAGATGTGGAATAGTGGCCTGGAACGGTTCTGAGCACCGCCTGATAACTCTTCCAGAGTTAAGTTGAAGAGGGTCTTTATCCCCGAAGTTGGAATACGGCTACCTAAAAATGATGGGTGAAGGAACGGTCCCATACGCAAAAATTTCACCATTGGCGAACTTCGAAGCTACACACACACAGAAAAAGAGAGAGAGAGAGAGAGAGAGAGAGAGAGAGAGAGAGAGAGAGAGAGAGAGAGAGAGAGAGAGAGAGAGAGAGAGAACCCTACTTCTAGAAGCTTAGGAGAGACCAGAGCCGGTTAATTTCCTCCGAGTGCTTAGATCTCACTAGGTATTGATTTCAGCTGATCAAAAATCACAGTCTCCTTCGCATACCAGTAGTCGTTCTCTGTGCATTCAGCTATCGGCATCATCTCATTCGTTCTACTGCTGGGAATGGTATGAGTTTTTGAGTGAGGCATGGGTGAAACAGTTTCAATCAGCCTCCTCCTTCTCCATCTCCATCTTGCCTTAGTGTAGTGCGTTACTCTATTTGTGTATTTATTTATTTATTTATTTATTTATTCTTTTATTTATTCTTTTATGTCGAGGATAATGGAATAAGCACTTATGTGCTTTTTTATATATAGTCCCCGTGTGTATGCAGTTTTATAAATTTTGTCATCT
>CM054149.1:35225329-35230329 GCA_028751875.1 Rapana venosa | reverse complement strand
TCTGTCTGTCTGTCTCTCTGTCTGTCTGCTTGTCTGTCTGTCTGTCTGTCTGTCTCCCTGCTCGTCTAACTTCGAATAACACCGAGTCAGGTATCTGTCTGTCTGTCTGTCTGTCTGTCAGTCTGTTTCTTTTTATCTCTCTCTTCCATCTCTTTTTCCCTGACTGACTTTTTCTTTATACCTCAGCCACCCTTACTGCGTGTTAGTGTTAGATTTTAGTTCGTTGGTTGTTTAGTTTGTTTGTTATTTGGTTAGTAGTTGAGTGAGTGAGTGAGTGTGTGAGTGAGAGAGTGAGTGAGTGAGTAAGAGAGCAAATTAGTGTGGGGTTGGTTGATATGATGGTATTAGTGTGTGTGTGTGTGTGCGCGCGCGCGTGTGCGCGCGTTCGTGCGTGTATGTAATATGATATATGTTATATATGTATACGCATATATGCTTGCATTTGCTTGCATATTCGATATATGCGTACGTTCGTCGATGTGTTTTGTGTGTGTGTGTGTGTGTGTGTGTGTGTGTGTGTGTGTGTGTGTGTGTGTGTGTGTGTGTGTGTATCTGTACATTTGTGTGTGTGTGTATGTCTGTGCGTGAGTGCGTGTGTGTGTGAATGCGTACATGCGCGCGCGCGCGCGCGCGCGTGTGTTGTGTGTGTGTGTGTGTGAATGTGTGTGTGTGTGTGTGCGTGTATGTGTGTGTGTGTGTGTGTGTCTGTGTCCAAGCGTACACATAAAACCTTCTGTTCAAGGATGGGGATGGTGTCTCAAGTTCTTCTTTCAGATCACAAAAAAACAACCCTAGAACCAAAGCAAGCCACAGACACAAAGAGAGAACAGAGTTATACAATGTGGGCAGGCAATGGCGAACGACCCCTAAAGGCAAACACTGGGCTCCAGAAGAATAGAAAGGCTGAGGGATCAGGTTAAATAAAAAAGAAAAAGGATCGATTCGATCTCAGATTACCCGTCTTCTCTTTTTGCATAAGGAACGGTACGGTCTGAAATCTCTCCATTGATTACTTTTACCTACCTGCGTGTGTGCGTGTGTGTGTGTGAAGGGGGGGGGGTGTTGTTGTTGTTGTACTCGTTTGTGGTTGTTTCTTCTTTTTCTTCAGATTTTGTTTGTGTTGTTGTTGTTGTTGTTGTTGTTGTTGTTGTTCTTCTCTTCTTCTTCTTCTTTTCTTCTTCTTCTTCTTCTTCTTCTTCTTCTTCTTCTTCTTCACTCTTCTTCTTCTTCTTCACATTCTTCTTCTTCTTCTTCTTCTTCTTCTTCTTCTTCTTCTTCTTCTTCTTCTTCTTCTTCACATTCTTCTTCTTCTTCACATTCTTCTTCTTCACATTCTTCTTCTTCTTCTTCTTCTTCTTCTTCTTCTTCTTCTTCTTCTTCTTCTTCTTCTTCTTCTTCTTCTTCTTCACATTCTTCTTCTTCTTCACATTCTTCACATTCTTCCTCTTCTTCTTGTTCACATTTTTCTTCTTCTTCCTCCTCCTCCTCTTGCTCCTCCTTCTCCTCCTCTTCATTCCTCTTCTACTTCTTAGCATTCTTCTTCACCTCCTCCTCCTCCTCTTCCTCCTCCTTCTCCTCCTTCCTCCTTCTTCTTCCCCTTCCTCCTTCGTTTTCTTCATAAATTCGTTTGGATTTTTCTCTCTGCAGAGAAAGAAATATATAAGCAGGAAAAATGCCAGTGCTTGTGGTGTCGTTGAAAAGCGACACAGTACTGCCTCTCTACCCATACCCAGTGCCAGAGACAGCCTGGAGGACGGGGACACTAGGAGAAGATGGTAGAGAGAAAAAGGAGCCATCGGAGACCTTTCTCCCAACGCCTCCCCACTGAAAAAAAAAATAGCGGCACCAAGTTCTTCAACTTGGACATCGTGTGTTGCGGTAAGGCCACAGTTCAACTGGAGGCGAGAAAAGCGAGAGTAAAAACTAGGATAAGGAGGTTAAGGTTGTTTTTGTTTCGTTTGAGAAAGGGGGGGGGGGGTGTTTTTGGTTTTTTTCTTGTTGTTGTTGGTTGGTTGTTTGTGGTTTGTTTGTGTGTGTGTGTATCTGTACACTTTTGTGTATGTATGTCTCTGTGTGTGCGTGAGTGTGTGGGTGGGTATGAATGCGTGTGTGGCGTGTGTGTGTGTGTGTGTGTGTGTGTGTGTGTGTGTGTCTGTGTGTGTGTGTGTGTGTGTCTGTGTGTGTGTCTGTGTCCGTGTCCAAGCGTACTCATAAAACCTTCTGTTCAAGGATGGGGATGGTGTCTCAAGTTCTTCTTTCAGATCACAAAAAACAACCCTAGAACCAAAACAGACCGCAGACACAAAGAGAGAACAGAGTTATACAATGTGGGAAGCCAATGGCGAACGACCCCTAAAGGCAAACACTGGGCTCCAGAAGAATAGAAAGGCTGAGGGATCAGGTTAAAAAAATAAGAAAAGGGTCGATTCGATCTCAGATTACCCGTCTTCTCTTTTTGCATAAGGAACGGTACGGTCTGAAATCTCTCCATTGATTACTTTTAGCTATAGAGCCTTACCCTGCAGTTGTAGTCTAGCCTTGTAGACATACCTACCTGCGTGTGTGCGTGTGTGTGAAGGGGGGGGGGGTGTTGTTGTTGTTGTACTCGTTGGTGGTTGTTTCTTGTTTTTCTTCAGATTTTGTTTGTGTTGTTGTTGTTGTTGTTGTTCTTCTTCTTCTTCTTCTTCGTCACATTCTTCTTCTTCTTCTTCTTCTTCGTCTTCTTCGTCTTCTTCACATTCTTCTTCTTCTTCTTCACTCTTCTTCTTCTCCTTCTTCTTCTTCTTCTTCTTCTTCTTCTTCTTCTTTCTTCTTCTTCTTCTTCTTCTTCTTCTTCTCTTCTTCTTCTTCTTGTGTGTGTGTGTGTGTGTGTGTGTGTGTGAGGGGGGGGGAGGGAGGCGTCCGTTCCTGCCTGTGTACACTTGTGTGAGTGTGTGTGTGTGTGTGCGCGGGGGGGGGGGGGGGGGGTGAGGGGGAGGAGGAAGGAGATAGTATATGTACGCGCATGCGCCTGTGTGTAGATCAGGGAGTAACCATTGGCTGTACTGTGAGAGAATCTTGGCATTATGTGTGTGCTTGAATGAAAGAATGAATAACTGCGTGAATGGGAGGGGGGGGGGGGGGGGCAGGGGGGGGGGGGAGGCGGTGAAGAGTGAGATGGGGTGAGTGTCTGAGTACGTGTGTATGCACATGCCGCGCATGAGTGTGTGTGCGTGCGTGCGTGCGTGCATGTGTGTGTGTAGGTGTGTGTGTGTGTGTGTGTGTGTGTGTGTGTGTAACTTGGCGGATGTTATAATAATGTTGCATTCAGTTTAATGGGCTTTCCCCCAAGTCTTTCTGAATTTGTTAATTTGTTCAAGGTAGAGTTTCCACCATTTTTGTCTGTTGTTTACGTTTTCTTTTGGTTTTTGCTTTCTTTTGTTTTTAATTACTTCAAGTTTGTTTTTCTTTTTGGGCAGAATTGTAAAAAGGCTTTTATTGTGCCTAATTCTTTACCCATTAAAGATTCAATCAATCAATCAATCTTCTTCTTCTTCACATTCTTCTTCTTCTTCACCTTCTTCTTCTTCTTCTTCTTCTTTTCTTCTTCTTCTTCTTCTTCTTCTTCTTCTTCTTCTTCTTCTTCTTCACATTCTTTTTCTTCTTCACTCTTCTTCTTCTTCTTCACATTCTTCTTCTTCTTCTTCTTCTTCTTCTTCTTCTTCTTCTTCTTCTTCTTCTTCTTCTTCTTCTTTTTCACATTTATTCTTCTTCCTCCTCCTCTTCCTCTTGCTCCTCCTTCTCCTCCTCTTCATTCCTATTCTTCTTCTTCTTAGAATTCTTCTTCACCTCCTCCTCCTCCTCGTCCTCTTCCTTCTTCTTCTCCTCCTCCCTCCTCCTTCTTCTTCCCCTTCCTCATCCTTTTTCTTCACAAATTCGTTTGGATTTTCTCTCTGCAGAGAAAGAAATATATAAGCAGGAAAGATGCCAGTGCTTGTGGTGTCGTTGAAAAGCGACACCGTACTGCCTCTCTACCCATACCCAGTGCCAGAGACAGCCTGGAGGACGGGGACACTAGGAGAAGATGGTAGAGAGAACAAGGAGCCATCGGAGACCTTTCTCCCAACGCCTCCCCACTGAAAAAAAATAGCGGCACCAAGTTCTTTAACTTGGACATCGTGTGTTGCAGTAAGGCCACAGTTCAACTGGAGGCGAGAAAAAACAAGAGTAAAAACTAGGATAAGGAGGTTAAGGTTGGGTTTTTTTGTGTTGGGGGAGGGGGGGGGCGGGGTTCTTGTTTGTTGTTGGTGGGTTGTTGGGGGTTTTGGGGGTTGGTTGTTGTTGTTGGTTGTTGGTTGTTTTTTTTTGGGGGGGGCTTTACGAGAGAGTTTGTGTGATTTGGGAGAAACAGATAGACAAAGACAGACAGACAGAAACAGAGAAAGAGGGGGACACAGAGAGAGAGAGACAGACAGACAGACAGACAGACAGACAGACAGAGACAGACAGACAGAGAGATAGAGACGCAGAAGACAGAGAGAAAAAGAGATTCTGTGTCTGTTTGTGTGTGTGTGTGTGTGTGTGTGTGTGTGTGTGTGTGTGTGTGTGTGTGTGTGTGTGTGTGTGTGTGTGTGTGTGTGTGTGTGTGTGTGTGTGTGTGTGTGTGTGTGTGTGTGATTGTGAACAGGAATTAGTTGAAAACAATTTTTAAAGTTCAGTATTGGGTTACAAAGAGTTTGTGGAGTTTCGTAGAAGAGGAAGAAGCTGGTAAAGAGACAGACAGACCGACAGACAGACCGACAGACAGACACAGAGCGACAGATTGACAAAAAGAATACCAAGAAAAGAAGATGATAAAACAGGTCAGGAAAACAGACTAAATGATTAAATGATTGACAGGCTGGTTGACTGGCTGGATGACTGACAACTGACTAATGACTGACTGATGACTGACTGACTGACTGATGGCTGACTGAATGACTCACTGATGGCTGACTAGCTCTTAAATGAACAGACAATTA
>CM054149.1:35197829-35220329 GCA_028751875.1 Rapana venosa | reverse complement strand
GATGAAAAAAAAGCAAATGCATTGCTTATTCAATGTACCATCTGGAAATAAAATTTTGACTTGACTTGACTTGACTTGACTTCACAACACACACACACACACACACACACACACACACACACACACACACACACACACACACACACACACGGACAGACAGAATACACAAAAAAACTCCCCCTTGTCCTATTCCCCTTTATCGGGAAAAATATCAAGCCAAACACTTGACCTCCCAAATATTGGATGCAAGCAGACGATCTCAGCGGACCAGGAGATTTGGCAGGGACCAGACGACAGAGCCACGCATTTTCCTTCATATGACAGACAACGATAGTTGCTGTCTGAGCGCTAGAAGAAGAAGAAGAAAAAGAAGAGGAGGAGGAAGAAGAAGGAAGAGGAGGAGGAGGGGAGGAGGACGAGGGAGAAGAGGAGGAGGAAGAAGAAGAAGAAGAAGAAGAAGAAGAAGGAGGAGGAGGAGGAGGAGGAGAGGACGAAGAAGAAGAAGAAGAAGAAGGAGGAGGAGGGGGAGGAGGAGGAAGAAGAAGGAGAAGAAGAAGAAGAAGAAGAAGAAGGAGAAGGAGAAGAAGAAGAAGAAGAAGAAGAAGAAGGTCCATTTAAGCCAAATACGGGAGGCAAAACAGCCAACTGGTCGGTTAGTGCATTGAACTCGTGATCTGATGACCAGGGTTCGAGCCATCACCAAACACCCCCGTTTGAGGAGATGTCTTCCCCTTGAAGTCAACATCAGTATCGACTCCACTCCCCCCAAAAGTCCTTTGGATGATACTATAAACAGTGAAGCAAGTGCATATATAACACCTGGCGCTCATGACTGAAAAACCCCGTAATGTATTTCGAAAAAATAGACCATTGGATACAAGTAGGAACGGATGACAAAATCACAACAACAACAAAAAACGCACGCACTCTGGTGTCGTGTGTAAACATCATCCCTGAAGTGGGAATGATATTACCTTAAAGCTGGGCAAAAATGGTTGCATACCACCCCCAAAAAATCTCACCATTAATTTGGTGAACTGTCGGAGCTCTAGCCAAGGAGCGAAAAACAAAAACCAAAAATAGACAAATAAATACACAGACAAGAAGTAGGCGGTTATTGCATCACTACTAGCACACAGACATCAAGAGATTCACAGACAGAAGAAGGTGGCGGGGTCTAGTGCTTACCAAGACAGGAGAAATGGGCGGGAAGGGGAAGGGGGGGGGGGGGGGGGGGCAGTGGGCGTCTTAAGTGCCCCCCACCCCACCCCTACCCCACCCCGCCTAGTCAGCATTGCCTTGGGTCAGAATAACAAGTCCATCCCATTACAGCTCTGTCTCTACGTCTCTGTGACTGTCTCTCTCTATATCTCTGTCTGTCTGTCTGTCTCTCTGTCTGTCTCTCTCTGTCTTTCTCCTTGCGTAAGCATCAGCCTGGAAATAATGTCTCCTGATTGGTTAGCAATTCGCTACAGTTAATATATGCACAAGCTCTCTCTCTCTCTCTCTCTCTCTCTATCTCTCTCTCTTTCTCTCTCTCTCTCTTCTTGAGCATCAGTATGGAAATAACCTCCACTGATTGGTCTAGCTTTTCACAGCAGTTCATGTATGCATAGGCTAAACAAGAGGACCAGCTGGGTGCTAAAATATACCACATATCTCAGCTGATTTTGGAATGAAAATTATTATACAAAAAAATTAAGGAAAAATGGCAGAGAAAGAGAAGAAAACATTAAAAGGACCTCTAACATATCTGGGTTTAATTTATGCAGAACTTTCGTGAAACAACCCCAATAGCTGCAGCAAAACATGTCAGAGAAAAAAAACCATTCTATGAAAATAACAACTTCAACATAATTTTCCAGGGCTGTTAATTTTCTTGTATACTACTGCTCTTAGTCAAAGCAAATTTCTCTTCTTAAAATTTGGGCTGCTCTTCCTGGGATAAGTATAAGAGCGTTGCCACAAGAGCAGTGCCATCCAATTCTTTGAAAAAAAAGTACTCCTAACTTATTAATTCTTTCCCCCACAAGACTGACCTTTTCCACATAATTTCACCAATGACAACTTTTGTTGCCGTAGAGATCTTAAATTTCTTGTATCTGCTTTAAATAAGTGCTGTAGGTAAGATCCTGCTTTATCGTCCCAACTGAAAGACTAGCACACATAATTATTACAACTCAAGTCTAGTGGATGGGGAAAAACAGTTTGTGCTCAAAAACGTTTCAAAGTACACAGACGGAGGTAGGCGGATCATTGCCCAACTAACACAGATTGAGGATAGGGACTACTGAGACAGACAGACAGAGACAGCATACGGAGGAGAGGGGTAGCTTATTGCATACCAAATCAGGAGAAACGGGGGCAGCGGGCGTCTCAATGTCCAGTCAGCATTCATTGCCTCTTGGTCCATCCCATTACAGCTCTCTGCTTCTGTGTGTGTGTGTCTCTGTCTGTCCCTCTCTCTCTCTCTCTCTCTCTCTCTCTCTCTCTCATCTCTCTCATCTCTCTCTCTCTCCCCTCAGTTCTCTCTCTCTCATCTCTCTTGTCTCTGTCTGTCCCTGTGTCTCTCTCTCTCTCCTATCTCTGTTTCTCTCTGATTCTGTCTCTCTCTGTCTCTCTGTGTGTCTCTGTTTCTGTCTGTCTCTGTTTGTCTGTCTGTCTCCCTCTCTGTTTGTCTGTCTGTCTCTCTTTCTATCTATCTGTCTCCCTCCCTCTCTCTCTCTTCACTTTCTGTCTGTCTGTCTGTCTGCCTGTCTGTCTGCCTTTCTGTCTGTCTGGTCTCTCTGTCTCTCTCTCTCTTTCTGTCTCCCTCCCCCCCTCTCTCTCTCTGTCTGTCTGTCTGTCTGTCTGTCTGTCTCTCTCTCTCTCTCTCTCTACTCTCTCTCTCTCTCTCTCCTAGTTCTCCCCCCCCCCTCTCTCTCTCTCTCTGTCCTTGCATAAGCGTCAGCCTGGAAAAAACCTGAACTGATTGGTTTAGCTTTCCGCTACAGTTAATCTATGCACAGACTAAACAGGATGGCTGCTTGCATGCTTGCTGTCCAAGCAAACTGCTGTCCACGCTGTTTCTTTTTAAAAAGGAAAGACCTAGAAATAAAGAAGGAAAGGAAAAAAGGCAGAGAAACAATAAATAATTCACTGACCTCCTATATTATATCCTAGGATGAATTCTGCAGAATATTTATAGGAAAAGAAACTGTGACAGTTGCAGCCAAAAGCAAAAACGTCACAAAAGAAAATGGATTCTATGAAGAGGACAATAACAATAGGCAGAGGCGTTTATGGCCACATGTTAACAGCTATAGGAACGACTTCAAGAAAAAAAATGCAAAGAAGAAGAATGCAAAGATGAGAAGAATGCAAAGAGGAAGAAGAATGCAAACAAGAAGAATGCAAAGAGGAAGAAGAATGCAAGAATGCAAAGAAGAAGAATGCAAAAAAAGAAAAATGCAAAGAAGAAGAATGCAAAGAAGAAGAATGCAAAGAATGCAAAGAACAAGAATGCAAAGAATTCAAAGAAGAAGAATGCATAGAAGAAGGCAAAGAAGAAAAAGAATAGCAACAACAACAGACAGGAACAGCAGCAGCAACAACAACAACAACAACAGACAGACAGAAACAACAACAACACAACAACAATAACAATATGGCATAAAATCCATTCTGAGATGCATTATGCTCACTCAGCAAGACCTCTCCCGAAGAGACCATACCCATGATGAGTTCGTGAATATCTCATTTCGACCTTTAGGGCATCCGAATCCGCGGGGAGATTGCAATACACATCCAAGAACAAGAAAGGGAGGGAAGCAAGGAAAAAACAATAAAAGGGGGCATTATAATTCCACCCTCCTACACCACCACCCCCATCCTCCAAATTTGATTACTTCTTCTGTTTATCCTTGATCATTCTCAACATCACTAGATAAGTAACAAAATGTTTCCTTCTCTCTCTCTCTCTCTCTCTCTCTCTCTCTCTCTCTCTCTCTCTCTCTCTCTCTCTCTTCTCTCCACACACACAACATACACACACACACACACACACACACACACACACACATTCAGGCAAGTTCCAATTTCAAAGCCTTTAGGCGTTTTCGCGAGCGCCTCGTTTATTTCTTTGGGAAGATTTATAATCTGTTAATAAATGATGACTTCCTGCTATTCCTCATTTGCGTAAGCCGTAGCCTTTTGTTTGTTTGGTTGGTTGTTGTTGGTTGTTGTTTTTTTTTCTACATTGAGGTAAAATTCTAGGTTGAAACGTTCGCCTTGTCGTCATAATTATACACGAGACCATGAAATATCTCTCTGTCTGTTTGTCTATGTCTCTGCTTCTGTCTGTCTGTCTCTCTTTCTCTCTCTCTCTCACTCTCTTACACACACACACACACACACACACACACACACACACACACACACACACACAATGCGTGATATGGGTGGATAGATTCACAAAACCATACATTCAACGTGACAGACAATATGCCAACAGCCAGATCTTTTACCAGGCTTGCATGAAAGACAGACAGAGACAGACAGTGGCTCACAGAGAGAAACAGACAGTCACAAACAGACAGACAGACAGTCAGACAAAGGAAGGAAGACTTTATGCAGAGTGTATTTTTCTAGAGCCGAATGAGGACTTGCCTCTGGTGGAAACTATCTGGTGTAAGAGAGACACAAGTTGGTGTGAGTTTACAAAAAAGTGATGGCGTCTGTACCTTCGTGTTTTCAAAACTTGAATACTGTAATTTTCCTGTCTGGACGTCCGTGGCACAAGATAAGTGAGGTGGTTTTTTTCAAGTTCAAAACCCTGCAGTCTAACCTGTTTTTTGCACGTCAGAAAGAGTACCAGCAGGTCTCCGAAAATATAGCTAGCAGTCAATTATAGAATGCTGTACAAAACTTTCGTTCTTTTTCAGAGAATTTGTTGGTCTGACTTGCCTTCAGCAATTTTCTCTGACGTTCTTTCTACCTACTGCCCAAAACGGGTAATTTTGGTCATCTAAAAATAGAGAAAAAATACAATTTGGAAAAAAATATACAATTCAACTTGACGCTGATATGTATAGAATGTAATTTTTCAATTTCAAAGAGAAAAAAAAACGAAAAGAGAGACGGTAGCGCAGACAAAGGGACAACCCAAAACTTTCCCTGCCTATTTACATTGAGGGAGATGCTTGTCACCCAAAATAATAGATTTATTTTGCTTTTGAGATCATACAAGCTATAATTATCCTTTGCATGCTCAGTAACTATGTCCTAGCTTCATTCTGATAAATCTTCTTCAAAGATATGTTATATGCACTGCACTATGCTATTGTACACTGCACTACACTACCCTACATTACGCTACACTACACTACATTACACTACGCTGCACTGCACTATACTTACACTATACACTGCACTGCACTACACTGCACTGCACTGCACTGCACTACACTACACTACACTTCAATGCACTACACTATTCAATTGATCGATACTCCACTCCACTCTAACGCCACTACAATCCACTCCACTCCACTCCATTCCACTTCACTCCACCCCACTCCACTCCAACCCATCCATTTCCACCTCACTCTTCTCCACTCTGCTTCGCAACACACAGAATGATGCAAAATAAACACCATACAATACAACACAACACTACCCACAACAACACAACACAACACAACACAACACAACACAGCACAGCACAATGTCTCTCTAGCTCTCCCAGGACCTCATGGTCTCTCAAGGACCCCCAGATGCCCCCAACCCACTCACCCACCCAGACCCCCGCCTGCCTCATTCCGAACCCCAATTATTCCAACAAGGGTGCTGTCTGGAACTTCAGACATATCCCCCAAGAGACTGGGCATGGCAGTGCTGACATATCTGGTAAGATGGGTCAATAGGCACCAGGCTGGACCTGGCCAAAACTGGGAACAGGGTTGAATGGGAGCACAGGCAGAGATGAAAAAACAAGACGGAGAAGGGGAATATGATGGGCGATCTTGGAGAGAAGATGCCGTATTGTGTGAATATTGATTTCTGTGATGATGCCAAACTTCATCAGACAGTCGTCGTTTCTTTTTTTTTTGAGGGGGGGGGGGGGTGGGGGTGGGGGTGGGGATGATATTATTTAAAACTGTCCCTTCCTAAACATTAAGAAGTCCATCACTTGAATCTCGTCTGAAGTCGAGATATTCTCTTCAGTTTAGGTTTCAAATAGTCGTCTGGGAATAAGTCCTTTGCATATGAAGCTCAACAACGGCTCGAATGTGTAACTTTCATTTAGCACAAACAGAAAATACCACTGCGAAAAAAGTATATAGACTTTAACATGATATTATACTTCATGATAACGTCTTATGTATAGTCAATGATCTCTTGAATCAGTTTGAGCTTACTGCCTTTCATTAATAATAGACTTATAGGCCTACTCGCCTTAGTTTAGTGCCTATCAAGTTCATTCACACCAGACTTGTGCATCAAGTTCAGGTCGCTAATTTCCCAGTTCACTCACATCAACCTTCTCACACCTGAAGACACATTATGACCTTAAAGTAGACTCCCACGCCACGTCTTCCCACAGGCATTGAATTAAGAAAGTTTCATAAAAGCCGTTTCCCGTAAACTAACTCTCTCTCTCACTCTCTCTCTCTCTCTCTCCCTCCCTCCCTCCCTCCCAGACATCTTCATACTAAACCAATTATTCCCAACATTAGCCCTGTCTGGCACTTCAGACGTTTTCCCACCGGAACAGACAGCCCTGACATATTTGCTTAAGTCCATGAGAACCAGACCAGACGGGATCTTGCCAAGACTGTAGAGAAACTGGGATCTAGAGATGAACGAGGGCACTGGAAGAGATGAGAAGAAGAAGAAGAAGAAGAAGAAAAGAAGAAGAAGAAGAAGAAGAAGAAGAAGAAAAGAGAAGAAAGAAGAAAGAAGAACGAAGAAGAACAAAGAACAAGAAAAGAACAAGAAGAAAAAAGAGAACAAGAAGAACAAGAGAACAAGAAGAAGACAACACAAAAAGGCAAGTTTGATTGGTGATTGGGGATAAAGGATCTGCGATCGAATGAATACTGACGATATTGATGTATTATTTGAACACTCGCCACACCGGGAGCTATATGACCTATGTAAAATGTCCCAACGTCAGCATTCCTAGGACTATGATCTGAATGGGTTTTTTTTTTATAATTTATTCATTCTTTTATCTCGAGGATAAAAAAAAAAGCACTCATGTGCTTTTTTACATTCAGTCCCTGTGAATTTTGTTATCAGTTCCCACCGGCACACAATGGTTTACTCTTCCGAAAAGCAGAACTAGTTTTAACATGTGCGCAAGATGTTCTGCGTGGGTTCACACACGGGACCTCGGTTTATAGTCTTACCGAGGGACTTTTGTCGGGAATGTTGTCGGGAGATAGGTCATTCTTTCCCATTCTCTTTTCCCATGGTCTTTTTGGTACTACCCTTTTAGACAAGAATAAAACAATGATTCCTTGAAAACATACATCTTTTACATGTAAAAGTACCATAACCACAAGAAGTTAGTAACAAATTACCTACACAGAATAAGTAGCCGGTGTATTTAGCAGTATTTTTTCCCCATAGTAAGCAAACATATGATACGCAGAAGCAAAGATCGCATCTCTACACAATGTGGCACACTGTTCTTCACAAAGAAAGCCTGACTATATATATTACAACATGTTGTATTATAGAGAAAACAACATAATAAATACGATTCAACAGGACAAAATACATTGAAAACAATATTCCAAATATAGAAAAAATGAAGAGGAGATATTCCCTTTACAAAGTGGATAAAACCGCTTTGAATCAGTCTCAGCTTACTTCCTCTCCAGCTTTATGATTGGCCTTTTGTGCTGATTTAAGGGCTCTCTTTTCTTAGGTCACTCAAACTGATTCCCTTCATACTTCAAGAAGTAAATTATACGAAGCTGACTCCTACGTATTTATACAGACGCGAACACAAAATGTTCCGAGGTTTTTTCATTATCTCACCATCTCTAATGCTTTTTCAGACATTCTCATACTAAATAAAGTATTCCAACAACATCCATTCCAAAAACATTCCAACTATACGGAACATCATACGAATACCCGTGAGAGAAGTTAAACTTTACATAATTATTTGGTTAATGTTATTCCTTTTCGTGAACAGTCGCATACACGTCATGCTGGCGCTTTAATTTTTTTTCTTTACAAGATTCATCGCTATACAAATGTCTATATAATTATTATCACTATTATTATCATTATCATTAGTATTAATGCATTATCAAATCAACTGGTGGAAATGACTCGGGTGGTCAGGAAAACTGCTACACGGAGACTGTGTTGAAGATGGGAAAGGGTAGAGGGGGTGAGTAAAATCTGAAGTAAGCTTCAGAGAGACTTCTACATCCTCTAACAGCCTAAGAGACCAAGCTTCACAAGGTCTCACAACTGCCCCCCACCCCCCTTTTTAACATTGTGAGTCAATTAGTCCAACAATAGCACTATCAGGGGACTCAGATAATTTATCACAAGTAGGGGCAGCTTAAACATATTTGGCAAAGAAAACAGAAGCCAGATTGGATGCCAGGGAAACTGTATGCAGAAGTAAATGTGAGAAAGGGAAATGGGTAACAAAAATTAAATAAATAAAAATCAAGGTTAGCGTACTAGTCTACAAAGCAAGAGGTTCATGGATGAAACCCTGTTCAACATGACTCTTAAAAAAAGAAGAGAACATCACAAGCGTTACATTCAAAAAGAATAAGGTACAACATTATTGCATGTACTAAACGTGGTGCAATGCCCTGCCTCTACAGTGCAGGAGACTTAACCGCATCTTCCAGTACTAAATCTACTCCATCGTCCTGCATAGTTTGATCGCAGCAACCTTCATTCTGTCCTCTAGCAACCAGTCAGCAGTCACCCCACATTGTCACAGAAACATCGGCTCAACACAATGCAGACAGGTTTTTCGGGGGGTCTAACACTAACATTCCTCATGCTCTTCCAGGCTTTGTTCTGAAGAGCCAATCATCCCGACAGTGTCTGAGTCTGCAGGTGGTTTCCAGTAGGAATGGGCAGGCATGGCAAACTTGTAGAGATGATAATAACCAGATAGTGATACAACTTTTGGGAGATTTGTGGTGAAGTGGGACTGGCATGTTAGAAGATCGTGGTATGAAAACAAAGTTATTTTTAATTGAAAGCCGCAAATCAAAAACATCGATATTTTAAGACTGATTTTACAAATTGCTGATGCTTCGTTTTGGGGGAGAGTGTCTTGCAGTTTTGGGCAATTTGAAACTGCATGCCAAAAAAGAAAGCAATGATATTTATCGTCAATCATGACTGTCCAACATTACTTAATAATAAGAAAAAAATCTGAAGTTCTAATCGAAAACAAGGCTTTTGATCGCTGTTTTACTAATTTCAGTTTACTATCTCCATAACTAATCCATACCACATTCCTTACATCCATAAAACCAGACAAATGGCTGTATGTCTGATGGTACCCAAATTACTGACAATCCCCAAAGGGGCTAAGAAAACTGAACATTCTGATCAGACGATCCAGACGTGATGAAACTTAGAACTATGGTTGGAGGTGCCGAACAGGTTTTGAGAAGGCAGTGCATACAAAAAGAAAACACATGACAAAACATACCCCAAAAATAAAAAGGCAGCGTTGCATCGTCTTCTTTATCAGAATTCGATGTGTAAAAGAGTTGCATTTCGACTACAATGCACGAGACTTCGTGCAGCACTTCATCACACAGAAGCTTGGTGGGCTTGGTGCTTTGAAAGCTGCATGGCAGGCAACGCCAAAACATAAACAATCTATGTTTGAATCAGCTCTAATATTGTTAAGTGGATAACATTGACACATTGATCTCAATTGAGAGAGGGAGAGAGCGAGGTTGGGGGGCAAATCATTTTGAAGATTATATAAAGTTACACCCTCCACAGGTCATCTTTATCAACCTCTTTCACATCCACAAAAGCAGAGACAAAAGACCACTAGGATGCAGATACCTAAGTCCTTAAGGGGCACATCAGTTCTAAACAACCTCACAAGATCTGCAGTCTTGCCATCTTCAGCAGCTGAAAACCTCTCATTCAAAACCGAGCATCCCAGCAACACTTCTGTCCAGAGACTCGGCCAGTTCCTTGTGGGACTGAGCAGACCAGACAAAGCAAGACAGATGAGAATCAGACAGCGGTAACGTTTAGGGACATAGGGGACAGAGAGACAGGTGAGTGAGAGGGCTAATAACAAAACCAGATTCCATGACTTTTTTGAAGGACGCAGACCATAAAGTCTTTAAAAAAAATCGTTGCGTTGATATTTTATCAAAGTGCAGTCTTATGCTTTATAGTGGCCTAGGTATTAAGTGTCTGTCTAGACAGCAAAATTGTATGGTTTGAATCCTGTCGTACTTGATACATTACGAAGCCGTAGGTACAAATCCAGCTTCAAAGCAAATGATAAACAGAAGGTGGTAAATCTTCAAGGTGCTAATCTTAGTTGACTATTTTCATTCATACTGTCCCCTTCACATTCACAAAGACAGACAAATGGCTACTGGACAGCAGATATCCAACTAAATCCTCACAGACACATTAGCTCTCCACAATTCCCCATTCATTCCAGACATTTCATAATACAAGATCCATAGAGGGTTGGATAAACTATCTCAAATGCCTTCTGCCATAAGATTTAGAAGTTCAAGCATCAATACGTATTGTTTCAAACTGGGCCATTTTCCCTCATTCCCCAAGTCATTGAGTCTGCACGCTAGTCCTTTGCATAACACTGTAAAACACCGTTCCATATGCAACAAACATTTAAAGCAGGCAAAAATACCGCATCAACAAAATCAAAGAGAGCATCAACCCTGAGACACAGTTTCGGTGGGAATATAAATACGGAAAATAGCACTAAAGTACTGTACATTTCAATGTAGTATATCTGCATTTCGTATGGAAAGGAACTAGGTGTAACATCAGGAATACTTGGAGGACAAAGATGAATGGTGACATGGAGAGAGGAGGAACAAATCGAAACAAAACAGAAGCATTCTGGGGGACTGCGGGTAGATTCTCTATCCTGTAAGGATGTCTCTCCATACTACACTGGACTGCTGTAGTTACATCTATCATGCAGCAGCTGAGAAGTTTGGATGGCCTTCATATGAAACACTAATCTAAACTGCAACAAATCTGGTCTTTAAATCCTGCAGCCAGGCTACTTCATTTTACAATTCCTGCAACCATAAGTAGTGGTTGAGGTTCTAGCCTTTTAGGATGAGGTAATACACCACAGTTAGGTGCGCTCCATAAATTCAGTGTCGGCAAAAATTCTAAATCATTGAAAGGGAAGTTTATGTCAAGTGTCTGCAGTTATGTCCCTGTCTTATGTGCACACACACAGTACAGATAAAAAAAAGTTGTTTTTTTCTAACAAGGGGGGGAATACTGCACTCAGACAACAAATCCCAGCTAGGGAAGCTAGTTTAAAATATTAGCAAAAAGCTATCACAACAAAAGCATCCTGCAATGATCTACTTGACAAGACAACCACACACTAAGCCTGATGATCTGCTGAAGAAAGATCAAAACAAAAACAAAGAAGAAGGGAGGTCTTTTTAACACTCATCTCAGTTCACTCTCTCCATAGTTCACCCACACAGCCCCTCACACTCACACACACAAAATGGCTACCATAGAGAGGACTCTCAAAGCCCTACAGACACATTAGCTCAACACTAATGGATATGATCTTCTCTCTTACGATGTCTGCCATTTCCAAACTTTGTTATCCAAGAGCCTATAATTATTGCAATAACTGCCCTGTCTGGAAGCTCAGACAGATCCCCGTGGAACTGAACAGACCTGCCATGTTTGATCCCATGGGAACAGGAGAGACTGTGAAGAATCTTGGAGACATTGAGCTTTGCGTGTTGGGGGATGGCTAGACTGGTGAGAAAGAAGGTCCCAAAACAAGAGACAAAACTGTGTTCTGAGAGAGGTGATGGATTAAGAAATTGTGTAGAAACAGATCAAACATTCTCCCCCAAAGCCGGAATGCAGCTACCTCAGATACAACAACGAATAGTTTATATTCTATCACAATACAGAACACTAAACTCGTACATGGTTAACATCCTATCATACTACAATACGCTTCGGCCATCTATGGTTTATATTCTATCATAATACAGAACACTAAACTCGTACATGGTTACCATCCTATTATAATACAATACACTTCGGCCATTTATGGCTTATATTCTATCATAATACAAAACACTAAAGCCAACAAATTAATGGTCCATATCCTATCTCTTATAATACGAAACAGAACATCCATCACAGAAAAAGAGAAGAGGACACATCTTTCATGCCTTAAATCTCAGCCCACTGCCTACGTTGTTTATTCAACTGAATCACCTATGTTAGTGTTCATCCAGGGATGTGTCTACATAGTTTATTCCGTGCAATGTTCGCCCCGCTCCCTGGCAACCAGACAGCAGGTTTCCACCTTCCCATACAAACAGCAGCATTGCCGCACAATGCAGGGAAACTTTCCTCCAACGATTTTCTTGTGCGTTCCAATGATTTCTCGTTTAGAGCTAATCATGCCAGCGATGTCTGGAACTTCGGGCTAGTCCTCCATCGTGCTGGAACATTTGGCACATTTAGTTCTACGGAGCCAGACAGCTTGTGATGAAACTTGGAGACAGAAACAGACAGGGAAGAAAAGGGCTGCTAACGTGAAGAGATAACAGAAGGAAAGGAAACAAAATAGCGTGTGGTTTTGGAAACAGCAAATCTGGATTTCTGAAAACTGATTAAACAACTTTTTTTTCGTTTCTCAGCTGCAGCTCCGAGGTTCGTTCCCCCAATAGTGAGATTCGACATACGCCACCCTTCTTTTGCCCACCATCAAAGTAGTCGCATTCCACTTCGGGGATCACTATATTTTCTAAATATTTCATCACATGGAAGCTTGGTAGTTAGTTTTGGGTGGGCCAATAGTGACATACCGATGTACAAAGAATAATTATGTCTTGAATTATGTCCATCAGTGGTCAACGCCAAACACTGTCATGTTTCCTTACAAAATGAGACAAACGTACCAAGCCCTCTTCACGACAACTGTAGTTTACACTGTTCCTATTGCTCGTTAGGAGGAGTCACCTCACAGACGACTGTCAGGATGGAAAATGTCGCATTTGCACTTTAGGTTTTCCCTCTTTTTGAGCCTTTTCAGATTTCATTATTCAAAAACTAATTAGTCCGACAACACCTCTTTCTATAACTTTAGAAAGTTCAGTAAGAGAGTTTTCGATCCAGGCATCATTTGAACTAAAATATATCAATAAACTTTCGCGGAAAAGTGTGAAGGAAAACCCAGACTCGAACGGGGATGAAACCTTAAACGTCTCATTTTTAGGCATGTGTGGTACCTTTAAACAGCCAATAAGCCATTAACCTTTAAGGAAAAAAATGGAGAGAAGGGTTGGGCTGCTTTGATGTTTTATTCAACCTATGGCTTCCATTTATACCATCTCCTCACACTCACAAACACAGACACGCACGCGGCTACCAAAGTACAGACGCTGAACTCCTCACAGACACATTATGTTGTGTTTTTTCAAGACAATGAGGTACGTAAGGTCTCTCCATTTCCCATACCCCCTCTCAGACTACTTTTCCTCTTTAAAAAAACCCACCCAGTTTGCCCAATATTTGAGTCTGGAGGTTTGGACAAATCCCTGTGTGCTAAGCAGACCCGACATAGTGAGTTGCTTACATGAAAGCCTGGCAGACAGCGGGGAAGCTTGGAGAACGGGATTGAATGTACGATTTACAGAGCGCCAAAAAATATTCATACCTTTACGTGTGATCACGGCACTGAGACAAGAAGAAAACTGTAAAGAAGGTGGCGGGATGGGGACAGGAAAAGGGATGAAACCATATGAGCTATAAATTTTGCAAGCAGAAGTAAAGATATGAAATAGCGCGAGTGCGCGCGCACACACACGCACGCACTCACGCACGCACGCACACACACACACAGAGTATCTTACATCAAAAGTAAAATTAATGTTTTGTGGCCACCCTTTCACTGTGCAATCATTGTATGAAATGTACCACCTAAGCTTTATCAAAGACACTGATTCCAGAGATAAGTTTTTCTAAAAATCACCGAAAAATCTGTTGGTTAAGCAAGACAAGATAATCTGAGCAGAGAGGACACGACAAGTTGAAAAACAAAATTCTATCAAACTAGCGCCAAAGAGAAAGAAGGAAACCGCGGCGATTCATTCCTCTTCTTCTACAGTTGCCATTTCTATAGTCCATTCACGCCCAACAACACCGACCAAGTCAGGACACTGCTCACTCCCCCTCCCCCTCCCACTCCCACTCCCTCCACCCTACCTTCACAATCAGTCCCAAATACTGTCCCCCCACCCCACAACCCCCCACCCCCCACACCCACCACCGATCCCCACTCTCCTCCCTCCCTCCCTCCCAACCCCCCACTCTTAGACAGGTAGTCTCCTGAAGGCCTGACCGTACGCTTGTCCCACAGACACACATTTCCAAACAGTGCCTCCCTGTCTCCGAAGAGTCTTCACGACCCCTTCGCAGTACTCACAGAGGCGTCATCTCATTCATAAACAACCAGTCCTAAAACGGTCCTGTCTGGTCTGGTCTGGAACTGCAGCCATCTCCCAATGGGACCGGGCAGTCCTGATGCATTTTGTGTAGGATGGAAAATCACATGGTGGGCTGGGCTGAAAGGGAAGCTGGGGGATGTGTAGGTGGCGGTAGAAGAGAAGCGATAAAAAAAATTAAAAAAAGATGAGAGACATCTGGTGCTTGAGGACGGATTGAAGGCAAGCAGTTCAAGAGCCCCTGAAGTGTTTAAAAGTTTCACTAATAAAAAAAATAAAATACATGGCTAATTCTGTTAAAACATCTTGCGCGCACGTTAACTAAAACCTTGTTCAGTTTTTTTTTTTGGTAGAGTATGCCACTGTGTGCCGGTGGGAACGGATGACAACATTTACGAAACTGCATACACACAGTGACTGGATGGATGTAAAAAAAAAAAAGCGCATGATTGCTTATTCCATTATCCTCGAAATAAAAGAAAAACAAATAAATAAATAAATAAAATATCTTGCGCATACGTTAAAACCTGTTCCGCTTTTTGTAAGAGTAGGCCATTGTGTGAGGGTGGGGACTGATGACAAAATTTACAAAACTGCATACTCACAGGGACTGGGTGTAAACAAAAAAACCTCATGCATACTTATTCAATTATTCTCGAGATTTTAAAAAAGGGAACAAAAAGACCAAAACAGCAATAAAAACTTCAGCTATTTAGTCGATAGTCTGAATCAACCACACCCACCTGGGATATAGAAATATATGGTTTTTGTCCTGAATAAAATCAAACTGTTTAGCCAAGATTTTTAGGATTTCAAAAGATTCCATTTTCGGGGAGTGAGGGGGGTGGGGGTACATGAAATTTATCAAAACTACAACTTGCACAACTTCATACTGTTAGATTCTGAATAATGGTGAGACATGAAACCTTCTTAAAAGAAACCGGAGCTACACAAAGAGTTGTCCCCAACACAAAAAGCCAGTTTTGCTGCAAAGAATCAGACTTCTAAATCACAACAGAAAAAAGCCGATGGCGTGGTGCGGTGACGAAATCTACAATGTCTATCTGTGGAAGACAAGAGGGATGCAATACAAAGGAACTGTTGCAATGACAACACACTAAAATACAACATATTGTAACACAAATAAAGCACATTACAGTACGCTTCCATACAAGACAATACAGTGAAAAAGAAAAACATAACAATATAGCTTAATACAGTACAATACAAACCAAACACAGTGCAGCTCAATACAAAACAATACCATGCAATACAATACGATACAACGCAATACGATACACTCGTACATCATCAGAACGTGCAGAAGGACTGATTTCAACATGCCTCAACCAAAGCATTCATCATTCATTCTCACCAACGTTTTCACACTTTGACCAACCCTACGACCAGCCCTGACATGATTTCCACATCTCCACAAACACGTCGCTCAAACACATTGCTCAACACACTGTCTCCAGCGATCTCTCACTTCCCTCCCCTCCCCACCTCACAGACCCTCCTCTTTCAGAGCCAATTATTCCAACAAGGGTCCTGTCTGGAACTCCAGACATGTCCACAAGAGACTGGACAGTCCTGAAGCATTTGGGAAGAATGAAAATTCAATAGGCCTTCAGGGAAAAGAGGTGACGTAGATGGATAGAGAGAAGAGAGAGGAAGAATACGAACGGAAAGGAAAACTTGAATGCTGCACTTTAGCAGCTCCAGAGAGTTTAAGCCCTTGAATGATACATCGCTGATACCACAGTTCTGTTCCAGCTTGCTTTGTGTAATAGACTGGATTTCATTAACGAATCTGTTTACAAAGTTAGAAGTCTTTCGTTTACATAATGAGTAATGCCAGGTTGTTCTTCTTACTTCCTTTACATTCTGGATAGTGGTCCGGATGCTAGTCTTTAAGATTAGACGTTTAAGTTTTGTAAAAGCACGATTTGCCCATATTATAAGATTACTATAGAACAAAGGTTTTATGTGCTCCTTCATGAAAACAGAGAAAGTTGGTAAAGCACTGTGGTGCAATGCTCTTTTCTTAGAGGACAGCAAAATAAAACCATAGGAAATTGTTACAAAGATAACACAGTACAGGACAGGACAAGGCAGGACAGGACAGGATAATACCATACAATACAATTCTGTTCAATACTATACAATACAGTACAATGCATACAACACATTATGATACAATGCAATGCATTATAAAGCAACGCAAAGCAATACAGTACAGTATAGTACAATAATACAATTTAATGCAATACAATTCAATACAATATAATATAATTCAACGCAACACAATGCAATGCAGAACAACAAAGTACAACAATACAGTGTATTGCAGAACACTACAATCAAACAAAACACAATGCAATGATTATAACATAGCGCAATACAATACAATATTGTCTCCACATCGAATGAAGATCGTTAGCTTAATTCAACATTGCTGCATTCATAATCACACCAATACCATTACACCTAGCATCAAACGCATAGCCCTCAGTGGCCTAACATTCTCCTACCACCCCCACAACACAGTCATTGTCTCCACGCTGTGTGCCGGTCTCCCATTAGCCTGACCCTCTCTGACAGTACTCCCACACCCATCTCGTTCAGAGCCCAAGAGCCAATAACTATTCCCTGCAACAGAGATTTCCCTGAGGACCAGAGCAAGCTCTGTGGCATGGCTTTGGTCAGAATGGAAATCACATGGGCTGTCAGGCACACGCGGGACAAGGGGTGTACAGCAGAGGAAAGCTGGTGCTGTGTGTTGGGCGTTCCGAAGCTTAACACTGCAGGGGCTACCCAGAATATACACTCTGTCTCACTCATCACACATTTCTTTTATTTTATTTTATTCTTTTAAATCGAGGATAATGGAATAAGCACTTATGCGCTATTTTACATCCAGTCCCCGTGTGTTTTCGGTTTTGTCAATTCTGTCATCCGTTCCCACTGGCACACAATGGCCTACTCTTACGTAAAGCCGAACAGGATTTAACGTGTGCGCAAGATGTTCTGCGTGCGTTCGCACACGGGGCCTCGGTATATAGTCTCATCCGAAGGATGGGAATGACTGTGAGACCGTTCAAGTACACGCTGATTGAGAAATGTTTCGAGTATAACTATCATCAAGTACTGCACCATAAAGGCAGTCACACGCCGACTTAGGAAGACTTTTCTACCCAAAAGGAGAGTGCGGAATGTTAGGCTATAAGAGCTTGTCAAGGTTGAGGACAATCTCATCACAACATTGTTGAAGTAGAACAACGTTATACTACGTGTAGGGCTTGGCACTTAACTTACTTCAATAACTGACACAGCTTTTGGTCTGGGAAAGCGGAAAGACGTGAGGTGTTGTTCTTTTGTTAGAAACAGCACATTTTTGTTGTTTTCTATATTTAAAAAAATATAATCCTCTACTACATGCATAATAAACTCTCCTAAAAAAAATCAACGAAAGCACCATAAAAAAGCAACAAAATATTTTTTTCCTTAACGTATTACAAATACGTTAATAAGCAAATATTTCGGATATAAATGTAGTAGAAGACATGTACAAACTAGTGCCAATATTTTGGGGGTGACATCATTTTACTCTGGAAGATTAATACAGATAATTCTAAAAAAAAAATCGGATGTAACAAAGATTACACGAGGACACAAACTTCACAACGCTAAGCTGACTATAATAATTCACATACCTACATCATTGCACCGCTATGGTTAAATCACACACACACACGCACGCGTGCACGCACATGCCAACACACACACACACACAGACACACATACACGGACACACACACACATGCACACATGTACCAGTGCTAATGACTGCACTTGTTACGTGTCTACATGTCTCGATAGTTAGTTGAGTAATAGACTTGATAATAGGCCTAGTGTCATTTTCCGTCCGTCACATCATTCTTACTTCATAATTATACGGAAATGCCATGCTTCTCCTCTCTCTCTCTCTCTCTCTCTCTCCTCCTCTCCCTCTCTTCTCTTTCTCTCATTCTCCTCCCTCCTCCTCTCCTCCTCTCTCTCTCTCTCTCTCTCTCTTATACTTCTACTCTCCTTCTCTCTCCTTCTCTCTCTTATTCCCTCTCTTTCATCTCCCTTCCCTCCCTCCCTCTTTCTCTTCTCTTCTCTCCTCTTCTTCCTCTCCTTCCTCTTTCACTTTCTCTCCTCCTTCTTCTCTCCCTTTCTCCTTCTCTCTCTCCTCTCTCTCTCTCTCACACATCTCTTCCTCTCTCTCTCTCTCCTCTCTCTCTCCTCTTCTCTCCCTCTCTCTCTCTCTCCTCTCCCTCTCTCTCTCTCCCTCCCTCTTCTCTCTCTCCCTCCTTCTCCTCTCTTCCTCTCTCTCTCCTCTCTCTTCCTCCTCTCCCATCCCTCCCCTCTCCTCTCCCCCCCTCCTCCTCCTTTCTCACACTCCTCTCTCTCTCTCCTCCACCTCTTCCTCTCTTAATTCAAGCTCTAGTCTTCAGACGCACCGCACCCCCAAACCGTATTTCGTTCTCACTCAGCGTCTTATCAGACCTCCCAAACACCCCACACACCACACCACCCCCCCTTAGGCGAAGTTTCCTTTCAGCCCTTCCTTCAATGGAAGGAAGGTGGCAGGATGGTTAAGACGTTCGCCTGCCAACAAGTAAACCGTGAGGTTCTGGGTTCGATTCCCAGCCTCGCCCTTTCTTCTCAGTTTGACCCCCCAAAAATCGAACTGAATGTCGAAGTCCTCCGGATGAGACTATAACCCGAGGCCTCCGTGTTCGAACGCATGCAGAACATCTTGCGCACACGTTAAATCCTGTTTCCGCTTTTCGAAAGAGTAGGCCATTGTGTGCCGGTGGGAACAGTTGACAAAATTTACAAAACCGCATACATACCGGGACTGGATGTAAAAAAAAAAAGCTCATGAGTGCTTATTCCATTATCCTCGATATAAAAAAAAAGTTATCTGAGCGCTTTGATTTGTTGCTTTACAAGACTCAGAGCTATATAAATTCCATACATTATTATTATTATTATTATTATTATTAACCCTTCCACTTAAAATAAAACACCCACTAAAAACAATAAAACAAAAATCAATCTAACAATCAAACAACAAACAAAAAAAGCACACACACACACCCAAAAAACGAAAAACAACCCAACCCTGAGGTCCTAACAGAAGCCTGATTCTATAATCATTAAGACGGGGGAAAAACTGGGGGGAAAAAAAGGTAAAACACCACCACTACCTCAAAATTATAAAGAAGAAAAATATAGAAGCAACGAAAAAAGACCCTAGTCAAACATTCAACGCTTGGGTGCTACAGTCACCTACAGGGTTATCAATACCAGGGCTATTTCTGGCGCCATTAGCACCATTATTGATGAGGGGACGGGAGGGGATGGGAGGGGATGGGGGGAGGGGTTGGCGACATGTCGGCTAACGGGCCGTTGATCGAACTAACCAGGTAACAGTGATCGACCCGACAAGCCAATGGTCAACACATTTCTTCGCATTTCTCCTAATGCTCGTCCAACGTTCGCAGCACACAGGTGTGCTCACTGGGCAATCCTTTATACTGTAGCGAAATCTCCATCTCCTTTTGTTTGTTGTTGTTGTTGATATGATGACTTTTGGGTCAATGTTTTGATATTTCGTGTAGCATTCTTGGTTTAAGAACAGTTTATTTGATTTGATCACGACTCCATCATATACATCACTACACACACATATACACACACATACACATTTTATCGTTGTTTTTATTCTTACTGGTACATTTTATTGTTAAGAGATGTAATAATGTTGTAGTTCAATATTGTCATTAAGAAACTTTTGTTCCTAGAAAGATGGCTTGATGGAAAAGCAAATGCGTTGCTTATTTAATGTGCTATCTGGAAATAAAATTTTGACTTGACTTGACACACACACATTACATGTATGCCTGGGTGCGTGCACACACACACACACATACCCGCGCGGGCGCGCGCGATACATACATACAATCTCTCTCTCTCTCTCTCTCTCTCTCTCTCTCTCTCTCTCTCTCTCTCTCTCTCTCTCTCTCTCTCTCTCTCTCTCTCTCTCTCTCCCTCCCTCCCTTCCTCCAGGTCTATATCCACATCCACTCCTACACACAATCCAGCCACCCAAGCCTGTATCAAATCTTCTGAAGTATTCTTAGCAGGCTCGTGTGTTTGTGTTTCTGATTGGCCGGATTACCACACCCAGACCCTTAACCAGCTTCAGCACACTTTATGCTGCATGTGTCAGTATTTCGTTTATATTCATCAGCTTGGCGGATATTGCCAATAACGCTGTGTTTCTTTTCTGGGGCGTTGGTTTTAGTGTGCTGTAAATTCTGCATCGTGATAAACTGCCATCGCCGTCCTAAAACTCTGTAAATAGTTGATGAATTTCTGAGGATTTGGGCAAAAAGAATGGAGCGACAGGACTGGGGGGTGGAGTGGGTGGGTGGCTGGCTGGGTTGAAAATACATTTTATTTTCGTTTAACGATTCGTCCATTTGCTGTCTATCTCACTGTATGCCAGAAAGTGCTGAATCTTTCTTTTGGAGATATCTACAGCGTTAGTTCAATGTGTTGGGAATTTAACACCGTTATCAAGTACCAGAATCGTCTTAACAGCCCACGAAGAGTTGATGAATATCTGAGGATCTAGGTATCCATTTTGCAGGAGCAACAGGACGATAGATGGGGTTAGAGGCGGGAGGGGGGCTGAAAACACATTTGCTTTTGTTTCATTCTCCTATTTGCATCTCCTCCGTTGGATGCTATATAAAGTACTGACTTCTTTTTTTCTTCCAAAATATCTGCAGTGTTGGTGCAATGTGACATGAATTTTTGCCTTTATGATAAATTACTAAAAACCATCTAAAAAGCATTACTTATTGTAAACAAATGTCTGACAATTTAGACAAAACTGAAGCGACAGGGAGAGAGAACAAAAAGAGAGGACCTGGTGTGGGTGAAGACACATGGTTTTTCTTTTCTTTTTAATCTTCTACTTACATTTTTCTTGCTAGATGCCCCAAAACTGCTGAATCTCTCTTTAAAAATACCCACTGAGACACTGTAGAATGCCATGAATTCACTGGAAGAAAGCAACAACTGCTGGAACCGGTTGAAGAGTCTCTAAATGTCCTATGAATGTATGTGGATTTTTTTGCAAGGAATATGCAGGAGTAGCAGTATGGGGGTGTGGTACGGCTTAAATACATTGGTTTTCTGTTTATTTCTTCCATTTGAACCTACTTACTTGATGCCAAAACGTTCCCCGTCTTTCTTTCAAGACATCTTAGGCTTACATATAAAATGAAGTCATTGACGTAGCAAAGGTCATTTCTCAATCTACCATGACCTTTTTATTCTAGAATGTATTTGGTCTATCACTTTGACCCAACTCGGGACACTTTCACACCCCCTGCCCTCTGTTTTGGAATAGCTCTGATCCTAGTATTAAGACTGAACAGACTTAAACAAATCAAATCAAAAATACATTCGCGCGCGCGCGCACGCACACACACACACATACATACATACACAAACACACACACACAAACACACACACACAAACACACACACAAACATACACAACACACATACACGCGCGCACTCACACACACACACACACACACACACACACACACACAACACACACACAAACATACACAACACACACACACACACATACATACATACAACACACACACAAAAGTGAAAAGAACAAAAATAACAATACATTTTAGAGATGCAATCA
>CM054149.1:35135329-35187829 GCA_028751875.1 Rapana venosa | reverse complement strand
AGTTTTTTGGCCCTTCGCAAATCAAAACTATTGGGAAATGGGTCGACATAATAAACACGTTGTTTTTTTAAATTTCAAAGTAGCTGTGTGAGAGATAAAGAGAGAGGGGAAGGGAGGGAGGGAGACAGACAGACAGACATACAGACAGACATAAAGACAGACAGACAAAAAATTCAGCATGAGCAATTCTGATCGAAAAAAGTGGTTGACAAAAAATATAATTTGTACACACAAGAGAGAGAGAGAGAGAGAGAGAGAGAGAGAGAGAGAGAGAGAGAGAGAGAGAGAGAGAGAGAGAGATAAATAGCTCAGAGAGGAATGGGGAAAAATGAGAGAGAGAGAGAGAGAGAAAAGAGAATGACTGGTCCCAAAAGGCAATGCATTTGAATAGGAGAAGAGAAGAGGAGAGAAGAGCAGAGAAGAACAGAGAAGAGAAGAGAAGAGAAGAGGAAAGGAGAGATGAGAAGAGAAGAGAAGAGGAGGGAAGGGAAGAGAAGAGAAGAGAAGAGAAAAGAAAAGAAGAGAAAAGAGGAGATACGAGGAGAGGAGAGAAGAGAAGAGGAGAGAAGGGAAGGAGAAGAGAAGAAAAGGGAAGAGAATAGAAGAGAAGAGAGGAGAAGAGAAGAGGAGAGGAGAAGAGAAGAGAAGGGAAGGGAAGGGAAGAGAAGAGAAGAGAAGAGCAGAGAAGAGAAGAGCAGAGAAGAGAAGAGAAGAGGAGATGAGAATAGAAGAGAAGAGGAGAGGAGAGGAAAGGAGAGATGAGAAAAGAGGAGAGGCGAGAAGAGAAGAGGAGAGAATGGAAGGAAAGGGAAGGAGAAGAGCAGAGAAGAGCAGAGCAGAGCAGGGAAGAGCAGAGAGTAGAAGAGTAGAGAAAAAGAGAAGAGAGAAGAGAAGAGCTCGCAAGCTCTATCGATTTCACTGCAGATTCCACCCAGATTGGCAAGCGGGCAACCTGTTCAATGATTTATATTTAGATGCTGCTGCCTCTGCCTTTCCAGTGAATTCAAAGACAGAAAAGAGACGGGGGTAGGGACGGGGGGGAGAAAGAGAGATGGTGAGAGAGAAAGGGCAGGGGGGGGGGGGGGGGGTTGGTTAGAGAAGGGGAGGGAAGGAGAGAGAGAGAGAGAGAGAGAGACAGACAGACAGACAGACAGACAGACAGACAGACAGACAGACAGAGAGAGAGAGAGAGAGGGAGAATGACAGACTGTGAGAGGATGTTCAGGAAGAGACGCTTTGACCAATTTATTGTCATTGGCCAATGTGGCCTATTGACAAGGGTGGGGAGGGGGGTGAGGTTGTTACACTCGACTTTCTCTTGTAAATACAAATAAATACAAGAAAAATTACATCAAGTATTTACGGTTCAGGAAGAGAGTGAGAGAGAGAGAGAGAGAGAGAGAGAGAGAGAGAGAGAGAGAGAGAGAGAGAGAGAGAGAGAGAGAGAGCGAGGGGGAGAGAGTGGGAGAGAGAGACAGAGAGAGAGAGAGGGAGAGAGAGAGAGAGAGGAGAGAGAGAGAGAGAGAGAGAGAGAGAGAGAGAGAGAGAGAGAGAGAAAGAGAGAGAGGAGGAGGAGGTTTAGTTTAAGAAAGAGGGAAGTGACAGAGAGGATCAATGAACTGACAGTCATTTGGGATACACTGAGGCAGCTACACAGATGTATATATACAGACAGACGTGTGTGTGTGTGTTTGCATGCGTTATGTGAGTACATACAAAAACAATACGCAACTTACTAATGTACATAATTATATGGCATACAAGCGTATATATTATATGCAGTCCCAGAAAAATAGTGGTGGTAAAGGTTTGTTTAAAAAAATTTCAGTTTTAATAATAGATTATATCAACCCTGCTATTGAATTAAAATGTAACAGCCAGTCACACCCAAAACTCTGAATTACTTGGGCTTAAAGTAAAGGGTGAGATGAAACAATTCTGAATATAGAGCCTAATTAATGGTCCTAGCAACACGTAGAATCACTAGCAGACAGACAAAACTGCACACATATAATTATTAAAAAAACCCAGAACGCACACACATACACACACAAGTAAAATAAGCAAATCACACACACACACACACACACACACACACACACACACACACACACACACACACACACACACACACACACACATTGCCCTTCAAGGATGATTAAAGTGTTTTTGACTTGACTTGACTTGACACACACAGACCTTACACACACACACACACACACACACACACACACACACATTGCCCTTCAAGGATGATTAAAGTGTTTTTGACTTGACTTGACTTGACACACACAGACTACACACACACACACACACACACACACACACACACACACACACACACACACACACACACACAATACACACCATCACCACCACCACTACCACCACACCTAAACACCCACTGAAAACTAACTAATACACAAACAACAACAACAACAACAACAACAACAGCAACAACAAACACAAAAAAACCAGTTTCCAACTCACCCAGCGTTGAAGACTTTGTCCACGAAAGCTTTCATAAACTCCATACACTCCACAGTGATATCGTCAGGCTGCGAATCCAAACTGTAGTTGGACGACCACGACTTGTCCGACATTTGGGAGGTGGAGCGAGGCATCACCGCATCCCCATATTCCGCATCGGAAGACTCCACACTGGTGGGACTCTGCAGCTCGTCCACATCCCCTTCCTCGGATTTCTTCACCCCCAGGGTGCCCGGGGCAGCTTTGTCAGCCTCGTGCTCGAAGGACATCAGATCTTGAGGCAAGTTGTCGGGAGAGAAGGCGGCGTTGACAGGGTCCTCTTCGGGCTCCACGTAATCGTCGAAGAGCATTTCATCCACGGTGCTGGAACGACGCTTGGTGGTGGTGAATTTGGGAGCGCGGGTGCTGGCTTCTTTGGCGTTCTGTGGCTTGACGTCCCCGGCTTTAGGCGTGTCTGTGGGATCGGGCTGGTCAGGTCTGTTGGCCAGTCTCTCACTCTGAGCGCGGGTCTGCCCGCAGTCGCTTTTAGGAACCGGTCTCACCTCGGCCGAAGGTTTGGGTTTAGGTTTAGGTTTGGGTTTGGGTTTCAGCGCGGGGGGGTTCTGATCGGGTTCGCCTCTCAGGCTGACCCTGTCCATTTTGGTGGAGGCGTTCTCGATCTCTGTGTCCAGCTTGGCGGGGTCTGGGCGAACGTCGGGGGCCTCTTCCGAGGAGGCTGCTGGCTGCGCGGGGTAAGGTTGGTCCAGGCTGAGGTTCTTGCCGCCGTTCATGGACAGGTGGCGGTTGGATCGGGCAGGAGACTCGCTGCTGTGAGGGTAGGCCGGCATGGAGGTCATGCGCTGCAGGATCCGCTCCTTCTTCTCTCGCATCTCCTGGATGCTGGGCGGCTGGCGGGGCGGAGGGGGTCGCGGAGGCGGGGTGGAGGGAGGGGTGTCTTCTCTGCTCAGCCTTCGTCGTCTCCCGGCCTCCACAGAGCTCATGCCTCCTCTAGGTAAGGAGCGTGTCGTGCTTCCCGGGTGGGCGGCAGTGGCAGTGGCAGTGTTGCTGCTGGCCTCAGGCAGGCGTCCATGCTCCCTGCTGGCTGGGCCCTCACTGCTGCCGCTGCCCCTCGCGTCCTGCCCCGTCCCGTCCGCGCCAACACGGCTCTCCCCCACCTCCTCACCCTCACTCCCTCCTCCACTCCCTCCACTACCACTACCTCCACTACCACTACCACCACCGCGCGGGCGACGGCTACTACTTTGTGGGGGCGTCGTCGATCCTGACTTGAAATCCATACTCCGGCCGAAGGGTCCCCCTCTCTCTCTTTCTCCCTCTCTTTAGTTTTTCACTGCCACAGTCACACAAGCTTTATTTTTTTCTTAGCGACCTGTCAGCAACAAGCATTCACATACCAAAACAGCCGAGGAGTAGGAGGAGAAGTAGTAGTAGGACGAAAACAGCAGTCGTGTGACGGTGCATGGATTGAAGCGTGTGCACACAGGCTAGGCTGAAAAGCCCACAGTATTGAACGATGTGCCGTTTGCAGCGGCACAGGCGACTGACAGAGAGAGAGAGAGAGGGAAGGAGGATGGGAGGAAGGCTTAGCCTAGGCCCAGCTAGGCTAGCCTAGCACACAACACACACACACACACCACACACCATCACCATCATCACCACCAGGAAAAGAACGACTGTTGCAGTCCCGGCGCACCAATGCTTTGAAGATTCACGTTAGCAGCCTACAACAGTCAGAGAGACTAGGGCCTAGGAGGCTGTGGCTGTGGCGGTTTTGTCAACTTGCTTTGGTAGCCCGTGTGGTAGCGTAGTTAGTAGTAGTTAGTAGTAGTGGTAGTAGTAGTAGTGCTGGTTTTCCAGTAACATTTTTTGGGTGGGGAAAAAACAGAGGATGATTCGGTTGATCGATCACTAGCCTAGCTAGCAAGGCAGAATGCTCTCTTGTCTCTGTCCCAAGTCTTGCTTGTTGGTTTGAGAGAGAGAGTGTGTGTGTGTGTGGGGGGGGGGGGGGGGGGGGGGGGGGTGGTGGAGGGAGTGTGGTGTGTAGTGTAGTGTGTGTGGAGGAGTGTGTTGTGTAGTGTGTGTGAGAGAGAGTGTGTGTGTGTGTGGGTGTGTGTATGTGTGTTGTGTGGTGTGTGTGTGTGAGTACTAGATGAGTAAGTGTGGTGTGTGTTGTGTTGTAGTGTTGTGGTGTGGTTGTGTGTGGGTGTGGTGTTGTGGTGTAGGTGTAGTGTGTGTGTGTGTGTGTGTGTGTTGAGTGACGAGTGTATACATTCTTACTTTAAAATCAAATGATGATGATATTGATGATGATGCGTGCAATATGTGCAATTATGTAGTGTAGTCTTTTCAGGCTATACAAATTCCATACATTATTATTATTATTAGTGTTGTGTGTGTGTAGTGTGTGTGAGAGAGAGTGTGTGTGTGTGTGAGAGAGTGTGATGAGTGATGTGTGTGAGTGTGTGTGAGTGAGTGTAGTATGTGAGTGTGAGATTGTTTTTGTTTTGTGTGTATGTGTGTGTGTTGTGTAGTGTGTGTGAGTGAATGAGTGTGTGTGGTTGTCAGTACAACATCAGATACTATTCTTACTTTAAAATCAAATGATGATGATATTGATGATGATGCGTGCATCATATATATCCTTCACCTATTACGTAGTCCCGTGGACCGTGGGGGCACCAATGAAGATTTTGCAACCAGCAAAATGCGCGTGCTTGCGTACGTGCATGCGCGCGCGCGCGCGCGTGTGTGTATGTGACTTTTGTTATACTGTCTCTGTCTCTCCATCTCATTATATAATTAATTTTTGCAACCAGTTTCCTCCACCTCTTGCGGTTTCGTAATATGTCGTTCCACTCAAGGCCAGTCCACTCTCTCTGATGTTGTCTTCCCATCGTTTTCTCTGTCTACCCTCTTCGTCTCCCTCCTTGTACTGTCCCCTGTAGGACAATCTAGACTAGTCCAAAATTAATGCTCGTGTGATGTGCCCGTACCACTCCAGTTTGTGTGTGTTTTTTTGTTGTTGTTGTTTTTTACCAAAGTCAATGGTTCTTCATATGGTCCTATGGCGTTTTCAATAATTCTGCTTTTCACTTTCTCGTTAATTATGTGAACACTGAATGAGATACCAAGAAAGGTGCGGAAGTAACTCATCTCCATTGCCTGCATCCTTCTTTCAATTTTTGCTGTTATGGTCGATGTTTCACATTATTCGGACAATGAATAGATGATGATGATGATGATGATGATGATGATGATGATGATGATGATGATGATGGATGGTGGTGGTGGTGGTAGTGGTGGTGGTGGTGGTGGTGGTGGTGATGATGATGATGATAATGGTGGCGGTGGTGATGATGATGGTAGTGGTAGTGGTGGTGGTGGTGGTGGCGCATGCATATGTATCCGTACGCGCGCGCGCGCGCGCGTGTGTGTGTGTGTGTGTGTGCCTGTGTGAGTCTGAGTCTGTGTGTGTGTGCCTGTGTCTATACATGTGCACATCTGTGTGCGCGCATACGTACACATATACCTGCATGCACTTGTGTATATATGTCTATGAGTACACAGTGTGTGCAAGTGTGTCTATATACATGCGTACTTCGAGCGTGTTTCTGATTGCGTGTGTCTTGTGTGTTACTGCGTGTTCGCACGCTCGCACGTACACAAACAATGGACCGAGTTTCGATGTGTGGTAATCGACAAGTGGAGCCCTTTCCTTTTTTCTTCCTTTTATTATATTTCTTTCTCTATCTCTTGCTGTCAGTCAGAAACTGCTGAAGTAACACGACTAGCTGTTTAGCTGGAAAGGGCGACAGCTATAGACAAACATAGCTAAACAAAAAAAGGCCTAATAAGTTATTGCAACATCTGCTATGTTTTCACAACAACGCTCTGTGTGTGTTTGTGTGTGTGTGTGTGTGTGTGTGTGTGTGTGTGTATGTGTGTGTGTGTGTCCCAGTCTCTTTCTGTCTATCTGGTTTGCTATATGTCTGGCTGTCTGTTTGTATGTTTGTCTGTCTGTCTCTCTGCCTGCTTGGCTCTGTATCTCTCTCTGTTTCTCTCTCTATCTCTCTGTGTCTCCGTCTCTCTCTGTCTGTGACTGTCCATCTGTCTGTCTGTCTGCCTGCCCCCTCTCTCTGTCTCTTTCTGTCTGTTTGTCTGTCTGTCTCTCTCTCTGTGCGTGCGTGCGCGCGCGTCTGTGTGTGCGTGCGTGCATGCATATAAGTGTGTGTGTGTGTAGCAAGATTTTTTTCTGCCCTAGACATTGATGAAAGTATTGTGTGAGGAAACAACAGGTGTCATCTGTGATCGTGATCGCGATGGCATGTGTTTTCACTCGTGTGTGTGTGTGTGTGTGTGTGTGTGTGCTTGTGTGTATGTGTGTGTGGTTATATAGGCCCAATGCTGTAGTATTTGAGTGTGGATGACACAGAGCACACGTACATGTACCTTGTATGTTAGTGTGTATGCCTTCACTGCTTAGGTGTTGAGGAGAGAGAGAGAGAGAGAGAGAGAGAGAGAGAGAGAGAGAGAGAGAGAGAGAGAGGGAGAGAGAGAGGAGAGAGAGAGAGAGAGAGGAGAGAGAGAGAGAGAGAGAGAGAGAGAGTGAGAGAGAGAGAGAGAGAGAGAGAGAGATTCATTCTTTTATTTCGAGGATAATGGATTAAGCGTCCATGTGCTTTTTTACATCTAGTCCCCGTGTGTGTGCAGTTTTGTAAATTTTGTCATCCGTTCCCACCGGCACATAATGTCCTACTCATCCGATAAGTGAAACAGGTTTTAATGTGTGCGCAAGATGTTTTGCGTGCGTTCGCACACGGGATCAGATCTTCGGTTTATACTCTCATCCGAAGGGGAGGAGAGGAGAGAGAGAGAGAGAGAGAGAGAGAGGAGAGAGAGAGAGAGAGAGAGAGAGAGAGAGAGAGAGAGAGAGAGAGAGAGAGAGACAGACAGACAGACAGACAGACAGACAGACAGACAAACAGAAGACGATGTTTCATGTATTCATGTTTTGTTCTGTTTTCGTGAAGACTATCACGGAAAGACTCTATAATAAGACTAGGCTTGGCCTTTAAATCTTTATCCTTGCATATTTTATTAAGATAATCCATTCGTTGATTTATTCTCTCTCTCTCCGCTTTCCTAGGTGGATTAGGTCACCCACCACACTTCTCTCCCTTTCTAGTGATTAGGTCATGATACTGACAACTTTTTTTTTTTGCTGCCTCATCTTCTGTGATGTCCCCCGTCCTGCTGTTCCCACGATCATTCCAATCATTCCAATCTCCCCGCCACAGCCATACCCAGATTTGTTGTGTCTCATCCTCAGGGTCGGAAGTCCACAGGGAGCCCATCACTATCAGGCCGCCGACGGGCCACCAGCCAGAGGGGCCCTGCACTCCTGCTGGGTCACTTTGGTGGTGTTCAGTGGTGCCTGTTCTGAGCTAACATACGAAGGACGCCCCCTACTAAGCCCCCCACTAACGACAGTAACAGCTCAGTCGCGGAGCCAGACTGAGTGAGTGTCCCACCCGAGGTGGCAACCACCACAACGTCCCTCCAACGACCGTCCCCCGCGAACCTCCAACCCCAAAGGCTTTGACACAAACTCACCACAGGCACAGAAGTGTATGGTCAAACCGAATCTGAGGTCACCATGAGACCAGAGCAACCGGGACCACGGAATCAGAGGCAATTTTTTTTATTGCGTGATAATCAATGACAATGAGGATGGCGTAATGATGCTGCTGTGGAAGTTTTGAGACTACTTGACAGGGTTGTACTCTATATCCCGGCGTCAACCGGGCCCGAGAGTGATACTGACAACTTATGTTATCAGAACCTGTTCTCTGACTCTGCAACTTTTCATACAGTCATGCTCAGATTGTTGATGATGCACGCTTTGCCGGAAAGACAGTCTAAGAGAGAACTGGACAGCCATCTTCTGAAAGTTCTGCGCTGTAAAAAAAAAATTCCCCTTTTCGATCGCTTTGTTTTTGTCTTTGTCTTTTACTTACCTTTCTATCACTTTACTGGTTTATTTTCTGCCCTCCGTGTCCATGGGCCTTCTCTCCCCCTTCATCGCCCCCCCCACCTCCCGCCCCCACTCCACCCCGCCAGCTTTTTTTCTTATAAAGAGTTTTATACATTATATGACTTTTTTCTGTGTTGAATTGTTCCAGGCATTTCTGCAATGATATTTACCTATCTGGCATTTTTCTATAATTATAATCATTTGGTTGTGTACATTGAATTATCCTTTCCTGCTCTTTCTTGTAACCAGGGATGACAGAATCAGCCGAATGGCTGGCGTCCTCAGCACGGCCTAGTTTTTTGTTCTTTTGTTTTGTTTCAGGGGATGGGGGGGGGGGGGGGGGGGGGGGTGTCTTAAGGAATGGAATACTTAATTTAGATATGTTGTCATTTAGTGCTGTATCCCTTTTCAGATTGACAGTATTCGAAATTTAAAGGTTTTTTTAATGTGGAGTTTAGTTTTTTTAAAGCTTGAGGTGGATGTTTCTGGAGTTGCTGACATTGAATCAGGATACAGCTCCTGATAATTATGACCTTCGACCAGATGAGGCTTATAAACAACGTGAAATGGAATGGAATGGAATGTCTCATAGTGCTTTTGATAACGATTTCTGGGTGTCATCTACAAAAAAGTTGCTATAATAAGAGCCCAATATGACTGAGGATAGGTTTCCACTCATTTCCTTGTTTGTTGATTCTGTCCTCTGGCTCTTCCACTGAGCTAGTTGTGGTATCATAATAAAATATCAGCAGTGGCCAGAGTAGCTGTGAGGTGACCAGAACTGCTAATGTCAGATTTTGAATCTGCTAAGGAGGCCCGACCCTCTGGTCAGTTTATATATATATATATATATATATATCTAGATTATCATCTGCCTGGTCTTCTCTTCTCCTGTATTTGTGTTGAGATGTGGTGTGGTATGTGTGTGTGTGTGTGTGGTATATATATATATATGTGTGTGTGTGTGTGTGTGTGTGTGTGTGTGCGTGTGTGCGTGCGTGCATTAACAGGTATGCTTCATTTTTCTAGACAGGTGCATCCTTTTGTTTCTTTGTTTTTGCGTTGATTTCTTTGTCCGTCTGTCTGCTTGTCTGTCTATCTTTCTCAGCCTCACACACCCACAATGATGATGATGATGGCGACGACAATGATGATGATGATAATCATGATTATGATGATGATAACGACGATGATGATGGTGGTGACGACGACGATGATGATGGTGGTGACGACGACGACGATGATCTTGTCACGACGATGATGATGGTGGTGACGACGACGACGATGATGATGGTACGACGAAGATGACAATAATGGATCAATTTCAACCTCATGTTACGGATGCTCATACTCTTATGTGCAAAAAGCGAATACAACAAAACAAATGCATTCCTAAGCACACACCCAAGACAAGAAAAGTGAGACTAATACATTAACTGGCTCTGTGCCGATTAAAAATTTGCTAAGCTTTTGTCAGGAAACGTTATCCCAATCATTATTGATCCCTCCTCCTACTCATTGATCCCTCCTCCTACTCATTGATCCCTCCTCCTACTCATTGATCCCTCCTCCTACTCATTGATCCCTTCTCCTACTCATTGATCCCTCCTCCTACTCATTGATCCTTCCTCCTAATCAATGATCCCTCTTCCTCCTGATCATTGATCCCTCTTCCTCCTAATCATTGATCCTTCCTCCTATTCATTGATCCTTCCTCCTATTCATTGATCCTTCCTCCTATTTGCCCTCCGCATCTTACGACTTGTCAGATAGGAATGATCAAATCTGTAACTCGTTATCCGCCGATAATTGGGCCCATGGAAGGTGGGGGGGGGGACGGCTTGTGTCACTATTGGGTTTTTCTGTCGAGAAATCTCCCCTGGAGCTAACATTCTCCACTCCGTTCCCCTGCATATCCTTTGGACGAGACTATAAACTAAAAGCGCAGTGTGCAAAATGAATGCAGAATATCTTGTTTACACATACCCCACACACCCCCATTACACTGTGATCATGTAGTGTATGATCTAGGGGAGCTGTGCCATAGCGGGCCTGCAGCATAGTGTGTGGTGTAGTTGGCCTGTGGTATAGGCGGCCTGTAGAATAGAGCGAGTTTGCGGTACAGTGATACGGGAGAAACCACGTAAATTAATGACAAAATGAAACCAAAAGCAAATTCCTTAAAAGTAGCCTTATACTTAAAATACCCAACTGTGGCATCTTATCTGTCCGTAATAGGCATTTGATTACATCTAAATGTGCTGTTCTTGTATATCTTAACCGACTAATTTATTACATTTGAATGTGAAAAACGGGAGAGTTAGATGGGCACAGAGAGAGAGAGAGAGAGAGAGAGAGAGAGAGGAGAGAGAGAGAGAGAGCGCACAAGAGAGTATTTCATCGTTTTATTTTGAGGATTTTTACCCCTAGGATAATGGAATAAGTCCTCATGTGCTTTTTATCATACAATCCAGTGAGAAAGAAAGAACTACAATTTAAAGGAATAATTGATATCTTATGCACACACTCCACTGGTAAACAGTCAATCAAATAGAACCCTGCACAAAGACTTTGGTCAAGCATTTGTTTTATTCACTGTATCGACTTTCACACTTGCTCTGCATTTCTTTTTATCCCGTTTAGACAATGCCAAGTCATCCCGAAGTTTCCTGTCCAATTTGCTTTATTTCAGCTGCGAGCCGGCTACCTAACCCTAACTCCAGCCTATCTTTTTTGGCTGAAGGGGGAGGTAGGCTTTTCCCAATGCTCTGACCAGCAGTGACACTGACTTTTGAGTTTTAATGGCTTTAGATTTTTCACACTACCATTTGAAATCTCAGACCACATTCCAATATACTTTTAAAACACTGAAGTGACAAACGGCTCAATTCCAGCCATGTTATCTTTACAGCCAGAAAGCACAACCCCTATGAACAATGTGCAAAACTTCAGCTTAGTTTTAAATAAGCAGGAGTTGTACAAAGCTTGCATTTTTCTTAGGAAAGAAATTTCAGTTTGGTAGTCAAGTGCCAATGGTGTGTGCTCACCACATACAGGAAAAAAAGTACTGGCGACAGGAAACTTCGCTGATCTAAAAACCTTTTTTCCCATTCATTCAGATGGCCAAGCTTGGGCAGTAAAATTATCCACCATTTTCAGTTTGCATTCTAAAAATCTTTTAGATGAAGTGTGCTAACGGAGCAACAAATCAAAACCACTGATATGTGTAACAAAAGCAAAAAACACGCTACTGGCAAATAGGATTTTCAATTCACCTTTTCATGGAAGAAAAACCAATGAGAAAACCACAAATGCAAGATACTTAAACACATTGCACATAAAACTAAATAATATAGTACTACTACTAATTATACACATAACTTTATAGGGGCAAAGGGGAGCAAAAAAACACCTGGAAGGCATTAACTGCTTAACTTAAACCAGTCTACAATATACAACACAACCATTGCCTAACAATTTCACACTAAAGTATTGGGTAAACATGAATCAAGCCGTGTCCTTCAGGTCGTGAATTTAATACAGGCAGCAAGCTATACGCATACTGTTCCTTTCACTTTAAGGTGGAAAAAAATGTGGACATAGTCTGAAATGGTTACATGCGACTAGATTAATTACACAACTTCCCAGATAAAGCTGAGAATTCCAAGCTTCTAAAATAAATTTTGAAACAAATGCCAACACCCCCCCCCCCCACTACATTGATGAACATGTAAATTCAAAAGTATTGTGCAATTCATTCAAGCAAGGACAGTATGTTTGGAAGAATTTATGAGTAAGTTTATTGGGTCGTACTTAGTTTATGTAGCCGAATTTAAAAAACCCTTCAAAAACTCTAGCAACCCAATGGCTGAAAAAGAAAAACACATGCCCCTTACAACTGTGGAATATAGCCCAGGACAGGCAATGTTGCATGAACAAAATCATGAAGTCACTAATTTTAATAGCAATCTCAGGCTATGTTACAGTAATCGTCTATAGGTATAGTTGCTGTTGGTAACAGCAATCAACTCTACCCACATTTGTCAGTGAAAAGAAAAATGGCATCACTTTGCGTTCAATACTTCAACTTGTGTACATAGATAAAGCAAACGTAAAGGAGAATAGTGTTGTGGTAATCTACACTTGGGAGACTACTCTATATGATGTGATCTACAAGATCAGTGAAAAAGTTACTTTTTAAATTTTTATTTCTTTTATTTCCAGGATAATGGAATAAACACTGTAACAAGACTATCCGTCCACGTTTTCTTCTATTTGGACAAAGTGATTAAAGCAACAACGAAAAACCCTTAATACAGCCAAGTGTTTCATACAACTGCCCTCTGAAAACCACACACATACTAAACCATTACACAACCCATGTTTCACGAGAGCACAAAGTCTAGAAAAGAACAAAAACCACAACCCGCACCACATTGTATTACTGCAAGTGTTCTGCTACAACATTTCACATAATGGAATTTCAGAATACACACAATTAAAATGAAGTTACAGAATGTCAGCTCAGATGGACATGAAAAAAGTACGTGATTGGACAACAGAAAGAAAGCAAAGGAGAAATGCAGCAAAGAACGCTGCTTGATGTCAAGTCTTTCGCTTCAGTTGCCAATGCAACCACGTTTTTTGTGTGGGGCCTCCCAACATCCCCCCCCCCCCCACCCCACTTTTTTCATTCTTGTTTAAAAACAACTTTCTACATTAAAAAAATATTGTGGGGCCTCCAACTTCTCTCCCCATCCAACTTTTCAAATGTAAAACGAAGCAAAAACCCCCCAAGACTGACAGTACACTTGTGCTGATAATGTAAAAAAAAACTACTGGGAGAGTTGCAGATGAATCTGCGACCTGGGAAATGGGCACATCCCTAAAAGTGTGGCAAAGCAAAACGCAGGGATATAAGGTAACAGCACACACCAAAGCAAGATGCCTTCAATAGTGTACACAATTATAGAATGAAAAACATTTTAATACCAGATTTTATAAAAATAAAAAAGGTGAAAATTTCTCATCTAATCCAAGGTTGTTTTTTAAAAGGTACACATTTATAAATAATAAAATCTAGATTTTTTAAAACTTAAACCATACACACAATGAAAATCAGGGGTATACAGCTTTTGTGCAATAGTGTATTGTGTGATGATAAATAGCTGTTGTATACCATTTCATGGATTTTGCAGCACAAAATTTCCCACACACATACCGTCTACCCCTCCTTTGATAACCTTTTCTTCAATGATCCTCACTATCTCCCACCACCTTCCCCTACTGATTATTCACTAATGCATTATATTTTAAAACATCCTCTTTCGTTTGGAAAAAACTCAAATGTATCTGCCTTTTCGATTGATCAATTGTGCATTCTAAATGCCCTCTACATTTGTTTTCAGGTAATCCGTTTTATAAAATGCTCCCCGCCCCAATCCTCATATGAGCCTAAGTGATTGCCTGCCCCCCCCCCCCCCTCCCTATCCTAGTCATCACACCTTTTTCTCCATCATATACCACAGCATTCTATCACCCCCCCCCCCCCTCTTCCTATCACCTTTTCGTAAAATTCTAGAACCTGGCCTCTTACCAGCCTAGCTGTAGAATCCGATATCTTTTATCAGTAGCACTATTTGATTACTTTGAATTTCATTTTTACTGTTCGCATGTTTTTTAAATGTTTGAGCAATATCTAAAGCTCAGTGATCCATTTACTCTCAGAAAATTTTGAACCCAAGAGCAATTTTGTAGCTATTTTTTCCAGCATATACCTGTTGTCTACCTGCTTTTTGTGTCCACATGTGGGGCCAGGGTTAGGGTTGAGGTTAGTGTTAAGAGTTAGTTTTAACAGTTAGTAGCGGGAAAGGGTCGTCTGTCAGCTGGTTGGTCTGAATGTTAATGCATGTGGACACAATAGTACGCAGACAAACGGTATACAGCTATAGACATAATGGTACGTGGCTTGCAATAGCATGGAGTTTTGAATCAATCTCCAGTCCTATCAACAGCTACAGCGTGCAATGGACTTCAGTGTCCACACACATTTCCAGTTTGGATATCAAAGCAATTTCGGGCCTTGGAATTTTTAAACAAGTTGCATCTACTTTTTACCAGTTGTATCCATTAAATAAAAAGCCCAAAATAAGCCATGTAAGAAAATCTATCACAGCAATCATTCTATTCCCTCTTATATAAATGTGCATCCCACACCCCTCCTAAACACTCCCTAACCTCTCCTTCCAACCTAATGTCTCCTCCTAGTAACTTCCCCCTTTATACACACACACATACACTAGCTAAGTAAAAATTAAAACACTGAATTTTGATTTTTTTTCAGCACATATTTCTACTTCAGCCAAAATTAAAGGCCGTTTACCTTTTTTTCTATTTTGGGGGTCTCTGACACTTCCCTGCTGATCAACTGCATAGGTAATGGAACAGATTTACAAATTTTCCAACTGAACATTTGATTTCCTTATAACAAAAATTACAAAGCATTACCAGGTATACAAGTACGAAGGGGCAAATTATTACAAATATATTTTCTTTTGTTTCATCTGATTCAAAGGGGAAACTTTAAATAATCATTGCCAGCTCCACAAAGCATATTAGAGGACTTGTAACCCATCAAATTTATTTCAATTTTTAAAAAAAAATAAGCATCACAATGGCACCGAGTCCTACAAGCAATGGAGCATGTAAGGACAAATATTTTCTCAAACATTTCCTCACAAAAAAGAAAAGTGGCTTTCTGTACTTGGTTTTCATCCACTATTTCCTTATTGTCCAATCCTTAGCTAAATGTCAGTGATGTCAAGACCAGAATATTTTCTCAAGCAGCCACCGATTCATAAAAAAACAAAGACACCACTCATTCTGGAAAAAAAATTACAAAGTTGTCACACACCTCAATTAGATACATGTCAGGAACTGAGTACTTTCTCAAGCAACAAATCAGATTCGTTCTAATAAAAATATTCCAAGTTCCGCAAACACCCAGAGACATATACAGAAATGTATTGGACTAGGGTTTTTTTAAATCAGATTAAGTATCAATTTCTTTAATTTTGCCACCCTATTTCAGTGGTACTTTATACACGTTCTCTCAAAAATTTGTTCAAAGACCATTTGCAGTTAGGTCTTCATCTGCTACTCTTTTGCCACCTGGCTCTCCCTTTCAAACAGCACAGATCATTATTTCAGTCCTGCTTTTGTTCTTCAACTACCACAGGTAAAGAGTAGCCACCTTGTATTAACCCTCTCACGACACGCACAAAAAAAATCAAGATGCTCTTCAAACTCAAAGCTTAACCAATCATCACATAAAACACCTTTTAAAGGCAAGAAAAAACATTCACTTTAAATCCATTAATTAATAATGAACAGCATGAAGTATTAAAAGAGTGACAGCCATTCTGATCATTTCATGAAAAAGTTGAAAATACGGAAAATGCAAAAAACTAAAAATCATTCTGCCTGCTTTTCCCAAGTTTCAGCTTATCTGAACAGATAATTCTTCCTTCATTTTATTATGGTTGAGTTTTACTACTTTGCCTCATTTACACAAAATTTAATTATAAAGCACTACATGGGGCGGGTGGGTGGGGTTTTTTTGGGGAAATAATTTCTTGTCCGTTTTGATAACATTCTTTCCTCCTTTTCTTTGTTGTTTTTCCCTCTTTTCATCTTTAAAAAAAACTATTTTCTTAGTAACCCTCTTTTACAGCTTTTTTTCTTGTGCTTTACACAGCTATTCATAGGCAATAAACAAAAAAATCACTTTTCTTCAGTTGTGGCTGACGTCTAGAACAATACCTGCCCTAGTGTTAGATACATGCTATGTGTATTTATGCATGAAATATACAGTATAATTTCCACTTTTCTGGGTTCATTATTGCACTAATGTTACATGCCATTCCTTTATGTATTCTGTCTTAATACAAAACTTGATGGCATGGCCGGCATCCTTCTCCTCCCTCTCTCTCTCCTCTGTCTGCCGCTGTCCTTTCCTCCATGACTGCATGTCCTTGAAGAGCAGCGTTCCGCAGTGACCAGATCTGAAGATGCCAAAAACATGTCAGGATGTTGATATGCATTCTATGTTTTATACTTATCTCAACTGTCACCCACTCATCCAAGTATTTTATGGCTATAGTGTAAATCATAATGCCAGTTAGGCCAATCGATCGCAATGAGCTCAAATAAGCATTATTTATATGCTTCATTCTTGTATCTTCTCATTTTTAAGCGCTGACTTTTTTGTTCCCAGACCTTTTAAGACAATTTCTATGTTCTCCAACTTGTCAGTGACTACAAAAGTGGTCAATTTCCTAACTTTTCCCTGACGTGGCCGAACCCTGCAGTTTACAACAGTCGCTCGGTTTTCTTTAAAACTATCCTGCTTCTGAACAGAACATCCACATCTGAAAATAAACCAAGGGGAAAAGTTGTTTTTTTTTACAACCGCATCACTGCTGAGGACCAGTTTGATCTGATCTGATTGGGCTTCAACTCCTTGGTAACGGCTGCGGTACTGCACTTCATTTTTCAGGCAGTAGTTTGGGGAGGGCAGATAAACCCAGTGGAGCCAATGGAACTCCCTATCCAGAGGGTAGGCCACATGCTAAGTGTGTGTGTGTGTGTGTGTGACATCCATGCCACCAGCCATAGCCTCTCTGAAAGAGGAAGGTGGTTTCATGTGTGGGCAAGATATGCGAGTGTTCACACACACACACACGCCACCCAGCTGTGTAGTCTCATCCATGGACTTTCAGGGAATGAATAAACACACACATGGACAGACAAGCCAGTCGAGCAGACAAGACGACAGACATGGAGACAAATGCACCACACACACACAGACAATGACATACACGAAGACAGAGTGATCACATACGATTCTCACCTGCTCTGTGACATGTAGCCGTGCCCCACAAAGACTTTACTGTTACTGCCTGGGTTCCTGTCAGCAGTCCATTGATGTAACTGGTCGCTGATGCCTGGGATGTTTTGGTCCAGTTTTCTCCAGGCTTGTCCGTCTTCAGTGTTTCGGAGTAGCACAGCCATGTCTTGGCCAGTCCATTCTTTGATGTTCTGTTCAATTCCGTCTGTCCCTGTGTCGTCCTCCCTCCAGTGTCCCCTGCAGGATGGTCTTGGCAAGGCAGCCGTGATAGGTGAGGCAGCCGTGATAGGTTGAGATAGCCGTGATAGGTGAGGCAGCCGTAGCCGTGATAGGTGAGGCAGCCGTAGCCGTGATAGGTGAGGCAGCCGTGATAGGTTGAGATAGCCGTGATAGGTGAGGCAGCCGTAGCCGTGATAGGTGAGGCAGCCGTAGCCGTGATAGGTGAGGCAGCAGCGATAGGTGATGACTAAACCAAGCCACATTCCTCCTCTTTACAACAGGCAGGTTGGGTTCCTGTGGCGCAGATTTCTCGACAATTTCCCGGGATCTTATGGCACCTGGTAACCAGACATACAGGTGTTGCTAGAAACGAGGTGGGTCAGGGTGTGAAACGGTCAAAATGACACGCGCAAGTATAGACAAAAGAAAAGGCAAACATACATAAGGTCAGACAAAAAACAGGCATACACTCAAGGAAAAAACGAAAACATGAAACGCACAAGGATAGACAAAAAAACCATACAATGACATACAGAGAAAAAAGGCAAACCGCCATACACACAAGGCCAGACACAGAAAAACACCGACATATACACTACAGACAAAAAAGAAAACCACAGATATGTAAACAAATACAGGCAAAACCCAAACAAAATTTTTACACAAGTACTAGCAAAAACAAAAAATAACCACACACGAACAGACAAAACAGAAAATGCAACACAGACATACACATAGGGTCGGGCAAAAACTGAAAAAGCAAACACATATACACAAGTACAGGGAAAAAACCCAGACAAGACAATCATGCACAAGGACACACAAAAACATATATGTGTACACAATGACAGAAACGGTAAACACAGGCATATACAGAAGGACGAACAAACCGAAACGAAAACGCATATGAATAAACACACACATAGACAAACTAAAAAGTCGAGCAGACGAGACGAGAGAAATGCATAACACAAACAAACACTGACATTTTAATATCACTAAGAGTGAACAGACGTTAAATTGAAGACACTGACATACACGGAGACGGACTGATCACATATTATGGTTCTCACCTGCTCTGTGACATGTAGAGGGACCCAACGAAGACGTCACTGCTACTGTCTGTGTTGGTGTCAGTAGTCCATGGATGTAACTGGTAGTTCAATATGCCTGGGATGCTTTGGTCCACTTTTCTCCAGGATGGTTCGTTTTCGGCGTTTCAGAGAAGCACTGCCGTGTCTAGGTCGGTCCATTCTTTGATGTCTGTTCAATTCTTCTGTCTGCCCCTGTGTCGTCCTCCCTCGAAGTATCCTCTGCAGGATAGTCTTGGCAAGGCAGCCGTGATATGTGATGCGCAAACTTCTTTACAACAGGCAGGTGGGGTCACTGTGGCGCAGCCTTCCCGACAATTTTCCGGAATCTGATGGCACCTGGTAACCAGACATACACGTGTTGCTACAAACATGGCGGGTCAGGGTGTGAAAGCAAGGTAAGAAGCCAGGGCCTATAAGCAGTAAGTATAACTGCTTACTCGAAAAGTCATGAAACTTCCATGACCTAGCTGTGTCATAACCCTCTGAGGTGGTTTAACTTTACGCATCTTTGTCAAAAGGCAAAGCCACTGCAAACTGGTATGCTTTTCAAAGTAAACTTCGAAAACAAAGTTCTGGGCCATAAGTTCTTTAAAAAAATTTAAATCTATATATACTATTGTTAATACAATGCTCCTACATATATAAATTCAAGTCCTGTTGACACTTCATTGCCTTAGGCCCTAGATCGATAATAGAACATATACAACTCTATAAGGAGCTCATTAAGCTTTACAGCATAGTCTTTTGAAAAAAAAAATCAAGCAGACCGCAAGACAAGGATTCGAAGACACCATACACACATGTGCAACTCACAACAGACAAAAGCAAATACAGACATATACACAAGCATAGACAAAAAAGCAAACAGACATGCAAAAATAAACACAGACATACACAAACGGGCACACAAAAACAAAAAGCTAACGGACATGCACCAGAACAGGCAAAAAACTGTTAGAAATCTCAGACATGCATATACACAAGCACGGACAAAACAGACATTTACACGACATAAAAAAACAAATACGACAAACACACCGAAACAAAAATGCAAATGAATTAACATACACATGGGCAAACCAGAGGCATGGAGACAAATGCACAACAGAAGCATACACCGAAATACAGAGACAGACTGATCATATAATGGCTCTCACCTGCTCTGTGACATGAAGAGGGGGCACCACAAAGACTTCTGTTACTGTCTGGGTTCGTGTCAGCAGTTCTTTGATGTAACTGGTTGTTGAAAATACCAAGGATGCTTTGGTCGACTTCTCACAAGGCTTTCTCTCAGGTTTTGATGATGGGAAGTAGGTTCCCACCTGAATGCACCAGTACAGGAGAAACAGCTCCCCAAGAACTGCCTTGTGATCAGCATAACTATCTAACCCTAATGCTAGGAACACCACAGCCTCTTGTGATTAACATAACTATCTAACCCTTATGCTAGGAACACCACAGCCTAAGGGATTGAAAAGAACCAAGACGGTATAGAGAACACCTAAAGAAGTGTGAGGGAGTGACAGTGTCACTGGTCCTCCTCTTAGAAGAAGAGAGCTACACACAAGGCCTGAGCTACCTTCACTACCACAGCAGGGCCTGGATCACACTGACAGCCACCTCCAGACCTTTTGACCAGCTTTGAAGCCCAATCCAATCTTGTTCATAGCCCCGCTAACCACAGAGGCTTACTGGGGATGAAACCTCGGAACTGTTCTAAAATAATAATACTAATAATATATGCAACTTATATAGCGCTGTATCTTGTAAAACAAATCTTAGCGCTTGCACTCAAATCATTTACACGCATGCAACTTTCCTCCAATATAATTAACAAGATTTAACATTTATGCGCGCGCACGCACACAGGCAGGCACACACGCACGCAGGCACACACGCACGCAGGCACTCATGCAGGCACGCACGCACACACACACACACACACACTCGCGAACATGGGAGATGAAGGATGCTGTTGAAAAGTAGGGACAGATATGAGGGTAGAGTCTCGGTAGGAAATTGTGTTTGAGGCTGGATTTGAAGGTATCGAATGAAGGCTTTTGGCGAAGTGAAAGAGGGAGGTCATTCCAGGTGGATGGTCCAGAAACGGAGAAAGAGCAACGGCCAACAGTGGTTATTTAAAAACTGGAACTATGTACCGAATAAAACAGTTGAAAACCAACTCTACTGTAGTGCCTCGTCTCGATGCCAGGGTCAACTATAAGGGTCAACCCAGGATGGTCACCATGTTGAGAAAGAACCACATAAAACGACACAAACGGGCAAAACCTTAAGCTAGATTCCTCAGATTCAACTTTGTTCGAAGCGACCAAATGTTGACACCTTTACTCAACCGAAAAATGCCTGTGCCTAAAATTCCCCTGTTCTATCCAAATTTCTGCCTTATTCCTCTTCTTCCTGTCGCCTCTTTTGTTCATTTTCTGCCTTCTTGGTCCATTCTGCCTTTTTTTTCCTAGAAAGGCTTCAACTATAAAATTCCCACCCACGGATAGGCTGGGCCTGACATGTGTTTAACGGCAGCGTGATGCATTTTCACTCGTTATGACAACGGTTGTTGCTGTCTGGGTGTCCCAACAAAGAAGTCTCAATGCCCGAGCCAACAAAGGGTCAGCCCAAGACGGTCACCACATTGTGGTAGAACCACATAAACGATAGATTTCTTTAAACCAACCTTGTTCCGACAAACTATGACTTTACTTGTATCTACCGGAAAATGCGCCAAAAGTTGGCGTTAACTTCACTATGGAAGAACTAGTTCTACCCAGCATTGTCAGTGCCTTCAAAGATGATGCTCTTTCCGGAACACCAGGATCACTGTCACCAAGACTGCTCCTTCATCCCTTCCTACAGAGTTTTATTTCTTTAGGGGTCTCCTTTGTATCTAAAAGGGGGGGGGGGGAGGAGGTTTAGGTAATTTGTTTCATTTTTGCTTTTATGTGGGGGGGGGGGGGGGGGCGTTTAGTTTATTCCTGTAGTTTTGGGGGATTTTTTATTTTATTTTCCTATTTAGTTTCATTTTGATTTTAATTGATTTATTGATTTTATTTCATTTTAAATCCCCATTTTTAATTATGAAGACCCCTTTTAGTTTTTACTAACTTTGAATGTTTTAGATATTTTCCTTAGTTAACTTTTTGCCAATTCCGTTTAGTTTGACATTTTATGCTATTTACTTTAGTTTTTCTAACAAGGGATGTCGAAGCAGTCAGGAATTTGGTGTCCAGTGATCTAAAGGCAACTGACAGGTCCTACGGCCTGAAGCATTCCCCAAAGATGAAAAAATGTGACTAGAACAGCATAAAACAAGAGTGACATTACTTCCTTCTGCAAGTACTATACTGATGTATTATCTACTCTCTGAAGACATCCCTAAGGCAATGGCTGTTCTGCGGCTTTGCATCTCTACTTCACATCCAACTGCAACTTTCCACAATTAACTTATCGGCTTCTTTCCCCTAAAAAGTTTCCGTTGTGATGAATCATACTATGTATGTCTCCTCGTTTTTTGCAGTGATGAAATGTTCATATCCATTTTCCAAACCCTTACTCTGCTCCCTGACCAAAATTGTCCAACACCGAGCTTTTTCTTTTTTGCTCGATCCTGAAGCCTCTGGATACCACCTTTAATCGAGCACGGGACTGTAGAATGTCCTTACTCCAAAAAACGAATAAACATACGTTTATTATCTCAGAACTATTATTTAAGAGGCAACCCAAAGGACATGTGACACAGAACTCGAACCCTATTCAATAAAGCAGCTTACTAACTGGAAACAATATTGAATACAGCACTGGGACTGTAGAGTATTCAAAGGACATGTGACAGAGCTCAAACCTTCAGTAAAGCAGCTTACTAACTGGTAACTATTGAATACAGCACTGGGACTGTAGAATATCCAAAGAACATGTGACACAGAGCTCAAACCTTAGTTCAGTAAAGCAGCTTACTAACTGGAAACAATATTGAATACAGCACTGGGACTGTAGAGTATTCAAAGGACATGTGACAGCTCAAACCCTATTCAATACAGAAGTCCGACTGAAAAACAGCACTGGGACTTTAATATACTCCCCCCGCCACCACCACCCCCCCCCAAAAAAAAACAACAACAAAAAACGAATAAACACGTTCATATCTCAGAACTATTAGTAAGAGGCTACCCCAAGGAAACATTTTAACAGAACTCGAACCCTATTCACTGCAGAAGCCTAATAACTGGTAGCAGTCTTGAAAACTAAACACTGGGACTGTAAAATATCCTTACCCTAAAAACGAACATATGTTTCTCACAGCTATTGGAAAGAGGCCATCAAAGGACTGTCAACAACTCGAACCCTATTCAATACAGAAGCCTACTGAATGATAGTTATGCTATCGTCAAGTAAGCACTGAACCCTTACTAATCACCATCTGGTTTCTCCGATCAGATGTTCACGGCTGTCCAGAATCTGATAAACACATACAGAACAGTGTCTATACTATGTTTTTAAACTTAAGATCCGATTCCCACAAGCATTCCTTAGCTTGCAAACAAGAAATCCACCACTGGTTCCCAAATTCAGAGAGCGTTAGTTTCTTCAACGACTTGTTGCCGATTGATTATTCTTATACTCTGAAATTAAGATCGCATCCTAAAGGCAGCGTGCTTTAGGCAAGTTGAACTCAGTGAAGCCACAGGTGCCTGCGTTTTAGATACATCTAATTTGCACACAATGCCTATTTTCGCGATGAACATTTTTATGCGTGCAACTGTTTTGCGGCTTGACAAGTGTGCAGTCTCATCCTTGAATCAAGGTACACGATCGTAGCGATAATTCGACTCCACGGGGAAAATATCCACTGTCTCATGTTGCTGGGGGATGCAGGACTTTAACTTCAAGGACATTTTAGAGTTAAGATTCGAAGAGTGCCGTTCATGCTATCTTGCTTTGTAAACGACCAGCCTTATAATCACGGACATCCCAGTGTAAGTTGCAATCATATAGCTAATATTCAAGTATTCGGTGTGTGTAGTGCGTGATTGATTGTGTGAACTGTGTGTGTGTGTGTGATCGTGTGATGTGTGTGATTGTATGAATTATAGAGGTAGAGGAGGAGAGAGAGAGAGAGAGAGAGAGAAGAGAGAGAGAGAAGAGAGAGAGAGAGAGAGAGAGAGAGAGAGAGAGAGAGAAATTGCTTGTGCGCAGTGTTAAAATCCACTCCCAGATGATTACATTATCAGTCTTAGTACCCAATTAGTTCTTGGACAAGCACGTATTATTCGACTGTCTAATTTGGCAGTAAACTGATAACTAATAAACAGCAAAGGAGGGGGGAGAGGCAGGATGGTTAAGACGTCTGCCTGCCAACAAGTAACGTGAGGCTCTGGGTTCGATTCCCAGCCTCACCCCTTTCTTGTCAGTGTGACGAAAATATCGAACTGTCAAAAACTAGTCTTTTTTCATGTGCGCCTCACAGGAAACTGGCTTGACATACTTCCATTAAAAAAAATTTGCATTAACTACAAAAGTCTATGCAGCAGAGAAGCATACGCTACATCACATTTGGAGCTTGCTAGAAAACCAGAAAAGTAACCAGCGTTGCCAAGTCTCAATCGCAGAGGCAAACCGACAGCACTTTGGCGTTCAAATCCCCACACCAGCGAAATCTGAATGCTGGCGGACGCTTTAGCCGACTAGTTACGACCGTCGACTTCAATCCCATAGGTTCATGAAGTCATGGGTTCGAATCTCGGCGGCGTCTGGTGAATTAAGGGTGTTGATTTTTTTAACGACCCCCAAGGTCAACTAGTACAAACCTGCCAATTCCAAACTCTACGTATATACAATTGCAGAAGATCAAATATGCACGTTAAGATCCAGTAAATCATGTCCGTGGTTGGTGGCTTAGAGAAACACAAACATATCCAGCATACATTCCCGAAGTAGTGCCGCTACTTTCATGATGAACAAAAACGGTCGCATACACGAAATCTCACAACAGGTGAACCTCGAAGCTCTAGCTGAAGAACAAAGAAAAATAATACTGAAGTCAAGGCTTTCGGACATGACTCTAAACCAGTCGGACCCGTGTGCTTACGAACTTGCATGTCAAACGAACCCACGCAGTAGAAAACTGGTAAAGCCGTTGGGACATCCATATCTGCAAATTGGTAGGTTGATTCCCAACTGTATATCCTTGCAATCGGAAAGCGGCTATTTTAATGGTGGAAGAGCAATGACCTGCAAAAATCTCGCCATTGGTGAACCTGGAAGCTATAGCCGGGGGACGAAAACATCTTTTAACCGTTGTCTATTCTGGACACGTACAAATTTTGAAAGAGGGCTAGAATGACGTAAAGCGCCACACTTGGGTCAATGAGCAAAAGAAAAAAAGTGAACAGGAAAATAGCCAGCTTAAATCTATGAAAAGCAAATAATAGGCTTCTGTCTCAATGTCCTTTTCTGTACGGGTAAAAGCCGGAAAATTGGTGTGTTTTTTTTTTTTGGGGGGGGGGGGGGTAAAAGTTTTCTTTAAAAAGTCTGGGAGGAGAGGAGAGGATAGGGGGGCTGAATACTTTCATTGTTATGACATGGAACTCACGAAGAATTCACTTCAATGTCTCAATAATTCACGAAGGGGCTAAAGTAGAAATCTAATTACAGGAGTAGGGGAGCACATTGGAAATGTTGCCCCACCATAACTATCTACACAACTTTGGAACCCGGTAGCGTGAGGATAAAAAACATATATTCTCACAGTTCTATTGCTTTTCAATAGGCTTCAATTTCGAAAATGTTTGAACTTGTCATGAAAAACAAAATTAAATCATAAAACACATTGAAGTTACCTGAAGCCTCACCTTTAAAACTGCAGGGAGCAGCGAGGGGACAGTCGACGGTGCGTCTTGTCCAGTTGCCCGAGTGACTTTGAATGTCACCGTTAGGCCTAGGTCTAACCAACCAGTGAAGTGCGCAGGTCTTTTTTGCTACCTCAGCGCCCTCTGTGGGTGAACACAACTCATTTCCCACGTGCATCACGCATCATCACCTCTGACAGCAGATCTCTCTCTCTCTCTCTCAGGGTTATTTCCCCTTGTTTTTATTGTGAGACTGTGTAAGTATTGGGTTATTATTATTAAGATGTATCCCTAACGGGCGGGGACTGGATGTAAAAAAGCACATGTGTGCTTATTCATTATCCTCGAAATAAAAGAATTTGTCATTGTCATTGTCTCTCTCTCTCTCAGGATGAGACTATAAACCGAGGCCACGTGTGTGGAACGCATGCAGAACATCTTGCGCACATGTTAAATCCTGTTCCGCTTTTCGAAAGAGTAGGCCATTGTGTGCCGGTGGGAACAGATGACAAAATTTACAAAACCGCATGCACACGGGGACTGGATGTAAAAAAAAAAAGCACATGAGTGCTTATTCCATTATCCTCGATATAAAATAATTAATAAATAAAAAAAAAATAAAAAAATTGTGGGCCTGTGGTATAGCTTGTTGTATAGTGGGCGTGCAGTATAGGGGGCATGTGGTATAGAGGTCCTGTGGTATAGTGGGCGTGCAGTATAGTGGCCCTGTGGTATAGTGGGCCTGTGGTATAGTGGGCCTGTGGTATAGAGGTCCTATGGTATAGTGGGCCTGTGGTATAGAGGTCCTGTGGTATAGTGGGCCTGTGGTATAGTGGGACTGTGGTATAGTGGGCGTGTGGTATAGTGGTATAGTGGGCCTGTGGTATAGTGGGCCTGTGGTATAGTGGGCCTGTGGTATAGTGGGCCTGTGGTATAGAGGTCCTGTGGTATAGTGGCCCTGTGGTATAGAGGGCCTGTGGTATAGAGGTCCTGTGGTATAGTGGGCCTGTGGTATAGCGGGCCTGTGGTATAGAGGTCCTGTAGTATAGTGGGCCTGTGGTATAGTGGGCCTGTGGTATAGTGGTATAGTAGGCCTGTGGTATAGTGGGCCTGTGGTATAATGGTATAGTGGGCCTGTGGTATAGTGGACCTGTGGTATAGTGGGCCTGTGGTATAGTGGGCCTGTGGTATAGAGGTCCTGTGGTATAGTGGGCCTGTGGTATAGTGGACCTGTGGTATAGTGGGCCTGTGGTATGATGGGCCTCTGGTATAGCAGGCCTGTGGTATAGTGGGCCTGTGGTATAGTGGGCGTGCAGTATAGTGGACCTGTGGTATAGAGGGTCTGTGGTATAGTAGGCCTGTGGTATAGTGGTATAGTGGGCCTGTGGTATAGTGGGCCTGTGGTATAGAGGGCCTGTGGTATAGAGAGGGCCTGTGGTATGGCAGGCCTGTGGTATAGAGGGCCTGTGGTATAGAGGGCCTGTGGTATAGTGGTATAGTGGGCCTGTGGTATAGTGGGCCTGTAGTATAGTGGGCCTGTGGTATAGTGGGCCTGTGGTATAGTGGGCCTGTGGTATAGTGGGCCTATGGTATAGCCTGTGGTATAGTGGCCCTGTGGTATAAAGGGCCTGTGGTATACCGTATAGTGGGCCTGTGGTATAGTCCTGTGGTATAGTGGTGTATAATATAGTGGGCCTGTGGTATAGTGGGCCTATGGTATAGCCTGTGGTATAGTGGTCCTGTGGTATACCGTATAGTGGGCCTGTGGTATAGTGGGCCTGTGGTATAGTGGGCCTGTGGTATAGCCTCTGGTATAGTGGGCTGATGATAGTGAGCAAGCAGTAAAGTGAGTTCATAGCATGGTGATCCTGCAGCACAGCAGGCTGGTGGCATAGTGAGCCTTTGGAAAAAGCAAACCTGTTCTACTGGGGGTCTGTGGGATAGTGAACCTATGGTAGGTGTAGTGATACTGCAGCATAACTATATTGCGGACCTGTGGCTTAGTGGACCTGTGCCACGGTGGGCGTGTGGCAGAGCAGGTGGATGGCACAGAAGAATTTTGGGCATAGAGGGCCTGTGGCACCATAAGCCTGCAGCATGACATGCACCAAAGGAAACTCACTGGGGCTGGGACTATCACAGATGACAGCTATTACACCAGGGTACCTATTGTCAACAGGAGCTCAGTCCATGGTGTTCTGCTTATGTAGGATCAGAATAAGCAGTACTGAACACCTTTAAAGGGACCTAGCAGAAACCCTTCATTTCATTGTTTAATTGAGCGCACCATAAATTCCAAAATGCTTTTTTTCAATGTTTCAACTCATTTCTGAATAAAAACTATTTAAAAACCCAGGGCCTATCGTTTTTTAGTTGACTAATGAACGGTCATAAAAGGATGGCTGATGGACTTGAAAGGCTTGAGGATGTGACAGAACGAGCCAAGGTCTGACTGTTTATGACAAGAATATAATGTGGCTAAATGTGAAATTGGAATGAGCAGTTTAGAGCAGCAGCACTAGAAAGGAATAAGAAGTGAAACACCCAGAAAAACTAAATCCTAAACCAGTAAGCATATCGTTATACTTATCACCACCGTTATATCACGTTTCATCACCCGAACCTGCCAGTCGTGGTACTATCAATTACGGCGTATTAGTGTAATTCGAAAGTACCTGTCCACTGATGCAACATCCAAACTTGTTGCGTCTCTTCTGGACTATTGCAATTCTCGTTTGGATGGTCTGCCAGCATCATCTATCTACTCCCTTCAACGTAGACAAAACTCTGCAGCTCGACTAGTCCTCAGAAAGAAAAAAATCTGAACACATTACCCCTCTCTTGCGATCTCTCCACTGGTTGCCTGTACCACAGAGAGTAAACTATAAGATCAGTACCCTCTGTTACAAATGTCTCCATCAAACAGCACCCTCCTACCTCTGTGAATGTCTTCACCTGTACACTCCTCGTTCCCTCCGCTCTGCTGCAGATACCTTGTGCTTGCGAATTCCTAGATTCAACCAGTCCACTGTTGGCCGTCGCTTTTTCTCTGTTTCTGGTCCATCAATCTGGAATGACCTCCCTCTCTCTCTTCGACAAAAGCCTACTTATGACACATTTAAATCTAGCCTCAAGTCATATTTATTTCAAACCTAACTTTTTTCTCTCCTCTTTCATCTCAAAACTGTCCCTGCCTTCAACAGCCAAAATCCCATTACCCTGCCAAAGCAATTAAGCTGTGTGTGTGTAGGTGCGTACACTTGAATTTGTTTAAGCTATCAATAGTTATTGGCTACATGACTCTGTAAGAATATGTTGGATGCAAGCGCTCTGATTTGTCTTTGCAAGATATAGCAATATACAAATTCGATTTTACTATTATTATTATTACTATAGGCTAATGATACACAGCAGCCATGATGGTGCACCTATCGTTCAGGACTGCAGCTTTTATTTTTTGGCGTCTGATGGGATGCACTGTACAAAATGTTTTGCGCCCAGGAGGCAAAATATGCAGGGGTCCTGCAATGGTACAGCCTAGAATCAAGAATGTATAGAATGCATGAATCAGGAAGGTTGGAAAAACTCATTTTACATAATTTTTTGTATAGGTTTCACAAAAAGCTAACAATCTTGTTTGACCAGCAGCTGGACGTCTGTAGATGATCATTTAGCTTGTCCTTTTGGTGCGTGTGTGTGTGTGTGTGTGCACACATGCTTGCATGCATGCACATGTGAGTGTGAGTGTTCTTTCTGCTAGTGATTTTGTAGCTCCTATTGCTCTAAAAATTCTTCATTCTATGCCATAAAACACAGCCTTTCTACTGTTTTCACACCTATTTGAGAAAAGGTTACAAAAAGAAGCCTAAATAACCCATACATCAACACACTGCCGGAAAAAAAAAGACAAACTCGATTAGGAAAAAAAAATCTTTATTGCATTCAGTGTGTGTTTCTGTACATACAGACCCATCAATCAACATAAAGAACAAGTGAACAAGGAATAGGATGCATAATTAGAACTGGCAGGACAAGCATATTTTCACACATTGGTGGGAAATAACAGCAATGTGTGAGTGGATTTGTGAGCTGAGGAACATCGGCAAATCTTACCAGCCTGGATGATGTCCATAAATGACCAAAAACCCCCAAAAAACCCCAACCAACCAAACATGTTGGGCCAAAATGCATACAACTGTGAATATGATTAAGTTTGCCTTGGGCCTGGACTCATCAAGCAATTACAGCAATTGTGAGGTGCTGTTTAATATAGCAAATCGCGCAAGTGACTTTTAACATTTTCTTCTCAAAGAACAGGAGTATGGTTTGCTTTAACATTGCTTTAAGATCACATGAGCAGCTCACAAAGCTTGTCTTTCAAATGTTCACTGAAGTCCAAGGCAATGGTGCCTTAGTTATATTGCAGTAAATTACAGCAGACATTTTTTTTTAACAAGAATGAGCTTAAGCACGACTGCACATAATTATGTGGGTGTGTGTGGGTGTTATCACTTGCACAGGCCCATGCTCACAAAACTGTTATTCAAACATTCAATTGCCTTGACTGTCAAACTGCTTTTTCAGATTTGCTTCATGCATCATACACCAGAAAGCTTTATTTTTTCAGTTTATGGGTTTTTTTCAAGCCTGCCCAACCCAATGTGAACCCGTAATAGGCCCGTTACTTCATTCAATGACAAAAACTTGTATGAACATTCAATTAACCCAACACACATCAAATATCCAACACCGTCAACCCAAAACACCCACCATCCAAACACACTGTATGACACCATCATGGTACCTTTATCATTCCATTTCTTAAAGGAAATAAACCACTGGAGGCTTCAGAGCCTGTAAAGGGTCCAACACTATTTTTACTCTAGTGTGATCTTTTCAGTTATTAAAATTTTTCAGTCCAGATGACTGAGTTCATTTTTTGGTGGAAACTATCAATATACATATCAAAATGTTCATTCATAATTAATTTTGTGCACAATGCACTATAGCCCCTCTGTGTGAATCTTTTGAAGTAATTTAAAAAGAAATATCTTTCTTAATTGAATGACTGGTGGGTATGTCGAATTTATGTTTTGATTTGGAAAAATCATCTTTGAAATTGTTAATCTCTGCAACTGTACTTTTTCAAATTCACTAAATTCATCTTTGATATTGCTGACCAATGCGATCACTCTAGCCTTATTTATTTATTCCATTTCTGTTTTGCAAAAGGAATCGCTCTTATGTACCTCCAAGTACTTTCTTATCTTCATACAATGTCTAACTTCAAGAAACTTTGCACAAACAAAGCTAATTTGCATTTTGAAATAAAGTCATGCTACACATTCAAACCAACCATTGTATTGGTTGGTAAAGTCTGTAAGCAGAGGTGAAACTTATCCAGACCTGATGAACGATGAAAGAATACATGCTAACAAACAAACATGCATTTTCTTCACATTAATGCACTGTTTGAACCATTGCTTGAAACACTGATAATAATGTTCAAAATGGAATGAAACAACCATTCACAAACCTCTTTACACATCTTGATTCAGCAATGGCTAGAATGTAGTTTTTATATTCTTAAATTATACTAAATTAGCAAATAGCAATTTTGTGACTTTGATTTGGGATTTTCATTTTACTAAAAAAAAAACCAAAAAAAAAACCACACCACCAAATAAACAACCCTATCACAGACACTTCTGAAATTCCTAAAACGACAGTGTCTGGGCTTGTAAAAAAACTGGCTAATGTAAATAATTTTGGTGATATCTTCAATGCTTAACTCTAGGCCCTTTGTCCTCAAACTGACTAAACTACAGCAACATGAAACAGACGAACATTGTTCAAACATTCTTCCCGGTGTGTGGTTATCAAAGTACATTGAGTGTGAGTCTGCCAAACATTCAAACCTCAACTTGCCAAACATCATTCTAATGCCATACAATATCAAACGGATCATAAAATATATGTATTTCATAAAGGATGAAGAGAAGAGACAGGAATAAATTTGGAGAGTCGATAAAATGGAGGATGTGATAAAAAGGAAAGAGGCATAATGTGTGCATGCAGAGGGTGTGTGTGTGTGTGTGAGAGTGTGTATGTGTGCATGGGTGCTCGTGTGTTTTCCATGCAAATAATATATATGTTGTGTGTTGTGTGTGCACACGTGTGTGTGTGTGTGTGTGTGTGTGTGTGTGCATGTGTTTGCATGCATGCTTGCGTGCGTGCATGTGAAGATTCAGTCTTGAAACTACTCAGTTTAAAAAAAAAAAGCAGATGAACAGCACTCAGAAAACAAATCACATATGGCAATGTCACCACTAAAACACACTTTGTCATTATGTACACGTTTCCCTCACTCTCTCTCTCTCTTTTGTAAAAGCAGGCAATTAAAAATATACAATATCCACAGGTTCAGATAAATATCCCAGATAATGCCTTTTCCAGTCATGATTGGGCTCGTCTCTCTATGTACAACAAATTTATATGTGTACCAACACAGGCAGGTCAGTGCAACCACACAACGCGTACACACTTGTGTTAGTGTGTGCACACACACACACACACATACATACACACACATGCACAAGCATGCACACACACATGCAGGCACACACACACACACATATAACTGTGTACACACAAAACTGCATACACACAGGGACTGGATGAAAAAAAGCATATGAATGCTTATTCCATTATCCTCAAAATAAAAGAATGAATAAAAAAAAAAAGGTTAAAAACAAAAACAAAAACAACACACACTGCACACACACGCACGCGTGCGCGCGCACACACACACACACATACATGCATGCACACACACACACTGACCACACATACACTTGCAAACACAGTCATACACATACATGCATAGCATGTTTCATAACGGACACAGAATACATCAAGAATCTCATCATTAACATCTTACAGCAGTAGTTGTGCTTTGGCAATTACAGCCACGAATACCTTTAAATATGTCCCATCACCCCCTCACCTCCCAAACCTTCCTCCCAAAACAACATCAAAAATAACAAACGACCCAAACAAAATGCTTGATAAGTAAACAAATACCCCTCAAAATCCCAAGTAACCATCCAAAACCAAACAAAGAGACCAAACACACACACATGCATGCACGCAAGCATACAAACACACAACCACTACCACACTTGACCAAAATTCCACCCCCACATTTATTTTGGAAAGTAGAGAACATGTCATATAGAGCTAGTTTGTGGTCAATGCATTGACACACCATTTTCAAACCAAATAACACTTAAAACAGCCGCATTTTTTTCCTGCCTCCTCGCCCCCCGTAAAAAACCCAGCACAGTCCAGCAAATACACAGACTGTAATTCACGTCATCGGAACAGTTTTACAAGGTCATCCATTTTCTAAGTAGCACATCAAATCATAATTATGAAACACATCAAATGAATACAGCACCTAGTACACTTGGACAATGTGTAATTTAAAAAACAACAACAACAACAAAAAGTTCGTGCACTTGGTGTTAATGTGTGACAGTGAAATGTGGAAAATATTCATCAGATGTCAAGCTTTGTTTTTACCATATTTTTCTTTAGTTTTCTTTTTGAAGTGAAAAATGTAATGAACATTAAGGAAAATGATCTGGCGCCTTTCTGGTAATTACTGAGAACATGTTTTGTGCCTAACATAACATCTTGGCATGAAAAAAAATGTTCAACTCACTAATAAGTTTTTGCAAACCGAATTAGAAGTATCTATTTGACTTTGGCACATATACATACTTTGTTAACAATGAGGGAGATCATGCATGTAAAAATCAATTCACAACATTTTTACAAGTTTTGGCCTTTAAAATAGTCAAAAACTAAACCTTGCTTAAAACAAATGCCTTTCCCCATCTATGTATGCAGACTTGTTTCATAGAAATACTACATGGGAGACATACAAAGATGAACCTTACTTTTTTTCCCTGTAGTTTTGATTTGTACTATACTGCACAGATTCTAGCATTGCACTGAAACAAAATGCAGAGTGAACAAGTTCCTGTGCATAAGTGGTTTGTGTATGTGCTTTGTGTATCTGTGTGTGTGTGTGTGTGTGTTGGGGGGTGATGGGGGAGGGGGGGGGGGGTACATGCACTTGCTTTCAATTCATGAGAAAAAGTATGGGTGTGTTTGTGAACAGGGGTGTGTGCATGTTTGTGTGATGTCCACCACTTAGAAAGCATACCATGTACCGCCAGACTGTGATGGTTAAAAGGGCATGAAGGGGCTGGGGATACAGAAAACATTTCAATAGGAGATGGTTTTTATCTTCATGATCTTCACATGTGATTTTAAGTGGTCACAACAAACATGGGTGTAGCTGTATCATACTCTGTTCGGCTAGTAGACCTTACGATGAACATCAGCTTGTATCGTACTACTATATTCGGCTAGTAGACCTTATGATGAACATCAGCTTGTATCATACTACTATATTCGGCTAGTAGACCTTATGATGAACATCAGCTTGTATCATACTACTATATTCGGCAAGTAGACCTAATGATGAACATCAGCTTGTTATCATACTACCAATTTGGCTAGTAGACCTTACATGAACTCACTTGTATCAGACTACAATTTCGCTAGCAGCACCTTACGATGAACATCACTTGTTCATACTACTATATTCGGCTAGTAACCTACGATGACATAGCTTGTACAGACTACTATATTCCTAAGCGTCCCTAACATAACATCAGCTTGTTATCAATCTACTATATTTCCGCAAAGCAGACCTTACGATGAACTCACTTGTTATCATACTACTATATTTGGCTAGCAGACCTTACGATGAACATACAGCCAGATCCGATACTTACTATAATTCGGCTAGTAGACCTTATGATGAAACATCACAGTTGTATTCATACTAACCATATTCGGCTAGTAGACCTTACGATAAACATCACCTTGTATCATACTACTATATTCGGCTAGCAGACCTTACGATGAACATCAGCTTGTATCATACTTGGCTAGCAGACTTTACCATAACTGTCAAACTCACATGCACCAATTTGAAAATCGGTTAGTATTTGACCCCAAAGTGGCGAGTTTATGTCATACTCCCTTTTTTGGCTCATATACTTAGGATGTCAAACTGGAACGTAGACTTTAACATAATGCAGCCCAGACAGATACTTTGGTCTTCAACATCCCTATAACATTTCTGATCAACAATATTACAGTAAGCATTTCACAGTTCACTGAAAGACTCAAAGCAAACATGAAACATGACCACAAATGTGCAACAATATCGCAGTTTCCGTCAATTCAAACTCAAATGCATAATTGTACAGTGGTTATTAAATAAAACAACTTTCATCCCAGTCGACGAGTTTGACATTTGAAATGACACACTGGCTCTCTCTCCTCTTTCACTGGGGACAACATAATTCTCCAGGCATGAGTACACGTATCAGCATGGCATAAAATGATACTGGTAAAATCAGACACTCCACAGATATATTGCATACATGTAACACCCAGAAATGAATATTTCTATCTGTACCTTTTGACATTGTTTCCTTTTTTTTCCCCATTCTTATCACTCTCATGCACATGCCCACATGGAAAAGTTCAAATTCAAATTCATGCACTCACCACTAACATATATGATGAAATATGACCATAAGTATACATAGAGTGATAGGTAAACACTCTGCAAGAACATACTTTGGTGATATACATACAGGCCTTTTTTGTCCCCCTCTCCCTCTCTTTCCCTGAATCTCTTACACACACACACACACACACACACACACACACACACACACACACACACAAACACACACACACACACACAAACCTACCCAAACACCCACCCACCCCACACACAACAACTCATTCCTTAAAACCCACATACATGCACACAATCCCTCATAAAGACACACGAAAATGCACTTTGTCCCCACGTAATCAGCATCACACACGCTCAGAAAACCTGAAGTCCTACACACTGCCAGCGTTCATCAAACACCAGGCATCTTGACACCGTACACCATCTGCTGGCCTTTGCGCGATCTGCCCGGCTGCTTGCGCGGCTTCCTCTTGGGGCGAGATCGACGACGATAAAACTGGTTGATCAGGAATAACACCACCAACCTGCCAACACATGATAATGATATGTGGAATATATAACACTGAATCTTGTAGAGTGAGTGATTATATATATCTATATCTATCTATCTATCTATCTATCTATATATATATAAATATATATATATATATATTAGTTGACAAAGTATAAAGTAAAGGTAAAGGTGTCCCATAACCTATAAGGTCGTAGGGGAGCGAGGCGTCAGAGACCTCACTTCTCTAGGGCCAGCATATTGAGGGCGGCGCCCATCTCCTCTCCCTCGCTGCTTTACCTTCCCTGACCCTAGAGAGAGCAGGTACCCATTTACAGCTGGGTGAACTGGGGAACTGTACTGAAGCCAAGGCACGCAAACGGTCACCCATCCAACTGGTAACCACGCTCGACGCTGCTTAACTTGGCTGGGGGAAAGCAAGTGCTCCGACCACTGAGCTATCCCGTCCCCTAAGTATAATGAGGGAAAACAAGTGCAGGTAACCAGTTACAACCTCATTCCATTCATAAAAATGATTTTTGTTCAAGATTCGAAAGAAAATATAGAATGTACATAAAATGATATGTGAAAACTATGTCAATTGAAAATTGAATAGTTTCAAAAAGCAGGAAATATTCCAAAAGTTTTCAAATGATTTACTTCAACAGGGTTTATACATACAAGAGAAATCTTAACATTCAAGGATTTTTTCGGAGAGATTTCAAAATTGTAAAAATTCAAGCTTACATACCCTGCAGCTCTTACACTGACCGCCTGGCAACACATATACATGAATACATATATAGGTGTGTGAGAGAGAGAGAGAGAGAGAGAGAGAGAGAGAGAGAGAGAGAGAGAGAGAGAGAGAGAGAGAGAGAGAGAGAGAGAGAGAGAGAGAGAGAGTGAGTGTGTGTGTGTGTTCTCAGTGAAAGCCACTCACCGATGATTAGAAAAGTAGCGTTACACAACAGCTTTTGCAATAGACCTCTATTACAAGACTTTGATAAGTAGCTGCTTGGCAGCTAGTAACTTTTACGGAAATTCCAATTTTCCATAAAAATGAGATTTACTGAAGGGGAGAAAGAGAGAGAGGGAGAGAGAGAGAGAGAGAGAGACAGACAAAGAGTATATAATTATCTGTATATAAAGTTAGACACTGCACCTACCAACTAACCACACCAAAAAAACCCAAAACAAACAAAAAAACAAGCCTCAACTTCCTCTACCCACTCCCACCACTCAACATTTTAATTTTTGTTTTATTCTTTTATATCGAGGATAATGGAATAAGCACTCATGTGCTTTTTCTTAAACATCCAGTCCCCGTGTGTATGCGGTTTTGTAAATGATGTCATCCATTCCCACCGGCACACAATGGCCTACTCTTACGAAAAGCGGAACAGGATTTAACGTGTGCGCAAGATGTTCTGCGTGCGTTCGCACACGGGGCCTCGGTTTATAATCTCATCCGAAGGACTAAAACATCAAGACAGTTAACTCCCTCACCCTGTGCTGAGGAAGGCCAGGACGGAGAGGAAGGTGGGGTGGTCAGACATGATGCTGACACCGGTCAGCTGACTGTCCCCCAGCCCCGGCCGGTCCTGGATGCCCGGCAGATGGCCGTTCAGCGGGTTGTCTCCCCTCTTGTTCAGGGGCAACATGGCTGCCGGGTCAAGGTCGATGGACATCAGCTTCTGCGGCTGGTACAGGTTGCTGCACAGAAACAAACCAACGAGATGAGCGACTTGGTCAGCGTTTGGGTTTTGAAGATTTGTGCATTATTTTGCTTTCGCTCGTTTCTTTTTTGTGGGTTTTTTTTTTGGGGGGGGGAAGGTAAATTTACATCTTTTTCCAAGGGGGAGAGGGAAGACTGCGTGCAAGTCCAGTATACCTTAGTCAAGGGTCCAGGGCCCAGTGCTGAAATTAGCACGCCCCTTCTTTTTACCTAGTCCAAGTGTGGTCAGTTCCTGCTATACTTAGCACCAGCTAGGCTGGGATGGGATAGAAGAAATAGCAGCTGAGAGTAGCTGAAAGAAAATACAGCAAAGGAAGAGACAATTACCCCCTCCCACATGCCAATCTTATAGTCATCTGTATAAAAGACTGGCTGAAAAATACAAACAAGTGAACATGAGCTCCCAGCCCTTCTGGCTGGTGGCCTCATGTAGGTAAAGTCCCAGCAGACTTCTGACCCTGAAGATGTGACACGACAAACTTACTTGGAGGAGAGATCAAAACAAGCCGCATGAGAGCAGCAGGACAGCAGCAGAAATTCAGACTCAGTCTTCTATCATTCAGAACAGAGCACCAGAGTTTTGTTGTTTTTTGTTTTTCTCATGCCAGATTTGGTGAAATGAAAAAAATCAGAAACTGTGATTTTGTATGATTCTCTCTCTCTCTCTGGTTGGCTGGTTGTAAAAAAAGCATGTTTCCTAATAAAATAAAATTTATTCAATTGAATTCTCTCTCTCTCTCTCAGTCACACACACAAACTCACACACACACACAGCACATACACACAACACACACACACATGCACTCACATACACACCTGCACAATGTCACTTCATCAGCAAGATCAACAAACAGCTTTCATCTAATGAATAGACTCCTGACAGGAACACACATACCTTGGAGCTGACTTGTTGAGAGGATGGGGTTTGGCCCAGTTCAGGCTTGGGCAAGGGGGCAAAGGTCGCGACCTTGACTTCCCAAGGTTCCCTTCGATGACCTTGGAGTAGCGATGCAGATGATTTCCTAGAGAATATGGACCAAAGAATCAAGGATTGAAACATTTTATTATGTTTTGAATTTTAATTCAACAGTGCAGGCAAAAGATTTCCTTTTCTGCACTGTGAATTCACATTGATAATAGTTATATCAAAAGACAAATACTGAAACTCTACCTCATAACCAAACAGCAATTGTAAATATCAAGTTTTTGAATATCCACTAGCAGAAATAACAACAACCTGTGCTCCTTTGATTTAGTATATTACATAAGTGTGTGTGTGTGTGTGTGTGAATGCGAGTGTGTGCGCGTGCCTCTGTGTGTGTGTGTGTGCGTGTGTGTTTGTGTGCATGCGTGTATGCATGTGTGTGTGTGCAAGTGCACATGTGTGTATATATGTAAGAGCATGAATTCATACAACTTACGTGCATGTGTGTATGTACAGGCATTGTATCCAGTTTACACTTGCTCAATTCACTGCAGAAAAAGACATGAAATTAATTAATAATGCCTTCCAATCTCTCTGGTAGCTCAAATGTGAGGTAGAGCCACAGATTATGCTGAGGCTGACAGGAAAATTTGAAAGTGTATTTATCTGTGTGCATGCCTGTGTTTAAGCACACTGACATGGAAGCATGTACGCACACATCTATCACTTTTTCCCCCACTTTCAGCTACTCTCAGCTGCTATCCATTTCATCCCATCCCAGCCCAGCTGGTGCTAATTACTTATAGCAGGAACTGACCACACTTGGACAAGGTAAAAGGAGGGGGCGCGCTAATTTAAGCACTGGCCCCTGGTCCCTTGACTTGAGTTATAAGGGATGTGAGCGATGTACTGTCTGTGTGCATGCTTGTGTTAAGGCACACTGAAATGGAAGCACGTATGTCCATGCAGGGTGTGGGTGGACGAGGGGTAATCCTGCAGAAGAAGAGAAGACAAGCGGGCCTACAGTCAGCACCTTCCATCCTCTCTGGCAGCTCCAGGACAGGGGCCAGAGTCACAGAGTCCTGCATGTAGAGGTTGACAGGCAGCACCTTGTGGGCCGTGTACTCCAGCATCGCCTTCAGCATCCAGAAACAGTCTGCCACATACAACAAGCCAGTAACAATCATCACCATCATCACCGTTATCATCATCATTCATTTGCTTTCTAAAAAGGAAAGGTAAAGGAGTCCCATAACCTTCGTGGTCATTGGTGAGTGAGATATCAGAGACCTCAGCTCCTCCAGGGGCCAGAATATTGAGGGCGGTGCCCATCTCCTCTCCCTCGCTGCTTTACCTTCCCTGACTCTAAAGAGGGGAGATACCTATTTACAGCTGGGTGAACTGGGGGTACTGTACTGAAGCCAAGGTGTGCAAACGGTCGTCCATCCACTTGGTAAACATACTTGATGCTGCTTAACTTTATCTTGGGGACAAAGAGTGCTCTGCCCACTGAGCTATCTCGTCCCCTAATTTTCTGTCTATTATGTGGTAAAATATGTTCAAAGCAAAATGTGCCACTATCACACTATTATACAAATTGTATTCGATTTTGTTCTTTCTTTCCTTTTTTGCACTGCAATATCTTTACTCCATACCACCACCATCAATACGATACAACACCACTCTCTGTCTCTCTTTGTCTCTCTCTCTCTCTGTACCTTTTTTCTTTCTTTCTTTATTTATTCTTTTTGAATTGCAAAGATATTTTTCTTGTTGATATCAGCAAAATGATAAAAGATTTATCAGTCAGATGAATTACATAGTTTGATCCTAATGTTGTCAGTTATTGTTACTTTTTTTTAATAGATTTTGTTTGTTGATTTTATTCAAGAGGTAACAGTGAGGTAATATGTGTTAGAGGTAAACCTATGATTTACTGGGCTTGTTTACATATTTTCTTCTTTTTTGTTTTGATTTTGCTTGTTTGGTTTGCCCAGGAGTTTTATTGTTTTCATGATAACAGCAAGAGAATTACACACACACATACAAACACCTCTCTCTTTTCTTCTTCTTCTTCCTATAATCACCTCCCCCAAGCCTCTTTTTCTCACCTCTAATTTTTTTTTCTATAATCTTTTTCTTGCCCCTGATTTCATTCTCAGTAATAATATGATAAAACACAAACACCACACACTTGATTGCTCATACTGTCCAGCATAACAACTCACCCCAACCCCCCAAAAAAGCAACTGCTCCCCCCCTCCCCCCCAAAGGCAAAAAACCCCAACAAAACAGCATGACAGTACCTTTCTGCAGGTGAATCACAAACACCACACTTGGTTGCTCATACTGTCCAACATAACAACTCACCCCCCACCCCTCCCCCCAAAAAAGCAACCACTCCCCCACCTCCCCCCTCCCCCCCAAAAGGCAACCCCCCCCCCAACAGCAGCAGGACGGCAGCAGCAGTACCTTTCTGCAGGTGACTGGTGTCCAAGCAGTTGGAGTCACCGTACAGCACGATGCGTCCCGCCCCTGGTTTGGCCGTGGTCTGGTACATGCCCAGTATGGGCACCCCCTCCTTGCTCTGGGTCTCTCCTTTCAACACTTCGTACCCTGTCACACACACACACACACACACAGCCACAGCCCACCCCGCTTAACTTCACTCCTCAAACACATCTTGGGGGGGAAGGGGGGCACGGGACGGGATGGCCTGGTCGGTTAGAGCATTGCAATTGTGATCTGCTGACCCAGGTTTGAATCTTGTTCAAGAGGATATTTTCCTCTGGAGTTAACATCAGTGCTGAATCTAACCCCCCCCCCCTCCCCCAACTCCTGCAAATGAAACTATAAACTGAGGTCCTGCGTGTAAACGCATGTAGATCTTGTGCACACAATAAAACCTGTTCCACTTTTCAGAAGAGTAGACCACTGTGTGCCGATGGGAACAGATGACAAAATTTACAAAACTGCAAACACACAGGGACTGGACAAAAATTTTCAAAAAGATTGAGTACTTATTCCACTATTCTCAAATAAAAGAATAAATAAATAAATAGAATAAAAAGCATTCAAACTGTGATTTTGGCACAGGGCCCCCATGGTCCCTTTATTTATTAAACTCTTTTTTTATTTTTTATTTTTTATATTGAGGATAATGGAATAAACACTTATGGGCTTTTTTACATCCAGTCCCCGTGTGTATGCGGTTTTGTAAATTCTGTCATCTGTTCCCTTCGGCACACAATAGCCTACTCTTACGAAAAGCAGGACAGGATTTAACATGTGCGCAAGATGTTCTGCGTGTGTTTGCACACGGGGCCTCGGTTTATAGTCTCATCTGAAGGACTTTTGGGGAGAGTGGAGTCTGCACTGATGTTAACTCCAGGGGAAATTATCCCCTTGAACGGGATTGGAACACGGGTCGTCAGATTGCGAGCGCAATGTTCTAACCACTAGGCTATCCCGCCCCCCTTGACTGAGGTACACTGGTTTTGTGCACTGTGATGCAGGGTATGGACGAGAGTAATCCTGCAACGGTCATTTTGGTTTTACTCTTGCATTATTATAGCTATCATTTTCCTCTCCGACAATCATTTTGTAGAGTCAATGCAACCAATTTTACCAACAGCTTACATCATCCTGATAGTCAGTCCCATTAAAATTTTCATGAAATGTTTCACAAAATGTTGTTGCACAGACACAGTAAGGAGGTCCTTGCTGGGAATAATGTGATGATAACTTTCTGGTGCTGTATATGCTTCCAAATATTTGCGCAAGGTTTTCTTAAAAAGATTACTAAAAAAAATTTTTTTTAACCTGCAAAAATATGGAATGTTTTTTGGTTTTTTTTAACAATATAGGTGAGTGGTGGTGGACATAAGCCCAGGCAATAGCTTGTGTGCACCATATCCATATGTACACTGTGGGGTGTGGAGGAAGCTGGTTGCAAAATCTTCAGTGAAGCACCAACAGTCTACAAGATTATGGGATAGGTACAGGTAAAGGGGGAGACCACAGCAGGACTTACTACAGAAGTAAGCTGAACTGGAAAGTTAGGAAGCACAGGACAGGGGTGAATGAATGGTAAAAATGCCTAAAACATGTCCCTCACCTGGGATGTGTATCACTGAATTCTTCACGCGGGGACAGAAAACACCCAAATAAACAAACTTACACACATAAAACATGAAAAAATAGATAGCACAACTCCTCTATCTCCCCATTAATTAAAAACTCAACAAAACACCCCCCCCCCCCCTCACCCCAACCAAATGCTGAGGTCACCCTGACACAAGAAAGTGGGAGATCTTCGCAGGGCTGTCAGATGAGATTCATCATTTTGTGGCTGCTATGACAAAGTGACTGTGAAGGGACTAACTAACCTTGAGCATTACTATAAACCAGGCTTAAGATGACTCAGCTTCACATACCTTGATTTTTCAGCGTCTGGGTCAGAAGCAGGCCTTCGTGTGGAAACTTGGCGATGCTGGTTCCTGATGCATAGTGCACTGAAAAAGCAAATATATTGTATAAATGTGTGTGTGTGTGAGTGAGTGAGTGAGTGAGCGAGTGAGGTGCATGAGTGGGTGAGTTGTCGGAATACATACATGCGTATGTGTGGAGGAGTCTGTGTGTGTGTTGTGCTGTGGGTAAGAGAGAAGAGAAAGGAAAGGGTGGGGGGGGGGGGGGGGGGGGGGGGGGGGGGAGGAGAGGCCTGTGGTATTTGTGTGTGTAATAATTATGTGTGTATTCACATGTACATGTATACATGTGCATTAGTAAGCATATTTCTCTGTGTAGAAAATTGTCTGAATGAGTGTGTGTATGCAAGCACAGAGGCATGTCTGCACACACAATAATTGTACATCTACTTACTGTCGTGTTCTCCAATGGTGAAGTCTCCTTCATACACTTCATCGCTGAAACAAACAAAAAAGTAAAGCAGTCAAAATACTTCATGAAAAAACACTCCCTAACATATAACTTACTTTTAATGTTTAACGCATGAGGCATACACAACATGTTTTTGGTTTTTTTAAACTAAGCATATTAAGAACAGCACAGCAAAGAATGCAAAAGTATTGACTGACAAACCACACTGTTCTTAACTACCTTTTTTTCTTATAGTTCTACTGTATCAAATACTGAATATATCTTCTGACATTAGAAACAGCAGCAGAAAATCAAGTAGAATATATCTTTAGCTGACCACATAATCACTATTTTTGCCAGAAAACTTTGGGAACATGGTTTTGTCTCCACCAGCTTAACCTGCTCTATAATTATATCAGCGGCAAAGTATTAAAGCAACATGCCCTCTCAAGACAAAAAAGCCAACACTTCATGTGAGAAAAACCTGCAGTGACTCCAATGAATGCAACATAAGGCAATAACATAGAATAACAAGCAATGTGATGTATCAAAAGTTAGTAAAAGACAAGAAAGAACAAGAAAGAAAGAACAAAGAAAAACAACAAAAAATCAAGCTCTCTACCCTTTCTACCCCACAACAACGATAACCCAAAACAACTAGAACATCAAAAATCTGTTTGTCCTTGCATATCTTTTCCCTCTTATACCAAATCATTACAATCTTCACTATTCACCATCAGCACAATCCCTCAAGACTTCTGCTATGATTTTTAATGGGGCGGAAATAAGATTACCTCCCATGTGATCAGTGTCCTGTCGCAGCATTGTGTTTCTAAATCAGGACACTCCTGCGAATTGTGCAACACTCTGTGCAACACTCTGTGTCGCAGCATTGTGTTTCTAAATCAGGACACTCCTGCGAAGTGTGCAACACTCTGTTTCGTTGGGCGGTGGTTTAGACCTGTCCCTTGCATACACTTCGCCTAAGTGGTGAAATTGTACCAATGCTTTTGTGCAGAAATGGGAGTGGTGTGTGTGCGTGCGTGCGTGTATGTGTGTAGAGGCATATTCTGACTGTGGTAAAATTTGTTGTATAACTATCAATATAATTGGAAAAAAATGTTATCAATCATAGCTCTCATGTTGGCTCATACCAAAAGTTTTGTCAGTTATTGATGTAAGCTAAGTGCCAAACCAAGTGCCAAGTGTTATGCTTTAAAATGTCATGTTGAGATTATCTTTATCCATGACAAGCTCTTAGCATAATAACATGCATTTTCCTTTGAACCTTTTCTTTAAGGGTAACCCACAATTGGGTAACCAGTCATCTACTAACCCTTCCCTCTGTATCACCAAGTACTGGGTTATGGTAGCAAACAACTGCGCACAGTCCATGAATACTGGGAAAGCGGGGCTCTCTCCCTTAACATAGGGATAGTGATTACCACTGTTACAATTTTACTCCTGATGACAATCATAATTATAGAAGTGTAACTAAGCCAGCCAGCCAGCCAGGCAGGCACAGTGGCAGCAGTGCCAACAGACCTGAAGGCCATGTTGTATGGCAGGAGCAGATCGTTGATGGCAGGAATGTTGGCACCACCTGTGTCTGGCATCCACCATTGTCTGCACAGAAACACAAAGTGTCTTGTCAAAATCACGCTTATTACATGTATGCACTTTCATGTTGTTAACATCTGAGCTCACTGAAATGTATACAAGCACACACACATACACATGTGCATGCGTGTGTACGCACACACATGAAGACTACACACACACACATCAATTATTTAAATCCTTTTTATCTATTTGCTTTAAATACACACACAAACACAAATCACTTAAATCCTGTATAATTTCTATATACGTTACAAACACACACAAAATCAAAACCCCCAACCAGCCAATTAAACCAAACAACCTTCATACTAAAAAAAACCCACCCCACCCCCAAATAACAAACAAAAAAACCTCAAATCCATTTTTCCACCTGAAAACGAAAAACACACACTTCCTAACAACAAATGAAGAACTCAAACCAACCTGGTGTTCTCATCATAGAAGCGGACTTTCTTCATGACAGAGACGTTGTACCAGTCGGCAAAGACGATGACAGAGAGGCCGTTGTCCACATCGCGCTTCAGCTTGGTCACTTCTTCCGGGAAATACTCCTCCTCCGCATCCACGATCAGCAATGTGCCATACTGACTGGCATCGAAGCAGGTGAAGGGAGACCCTGCAATGGTATCAGAGGGTGGTTTTTTGTCATTAAGTCTGTGTTGGGATTACATCTTTTTTCATTCCTTGGCTAAAGAAGGAGGGTGGCAGGATGGTTAAAATGTTCACCTGCCAACAAGTAAACCGTGAGGTTTTGGGTTCCATTCCCAGCCTTGCCCTTTCTTCCCAGTTTGACCCCCCCCAAAAAAAATCAAACTGAATAACAAAAACTATAAACCGAGGCCCCGAGCGCAAACACACCCAGAACATCTTGTGCACACGTTGAAAACACATTCCACCTTTCGAAAGAGTAGGCCATTGAGTGCCAGTAGGAATGGATGACACACACACAAAAAGAAGCCAGCATACACACAGATGTCGTTGTTTAGACACCATCCCTGAAGTCAGAATGTGGCTACCTAAATGGTGGTGGAAACAACAGTGGCATACGCATCAATCTCACCATCAGTGGACCTCAGAACTCTAGCCGAGGAACAACTCAACAAAAGTCCCAGGCCAATGCTCCAAAGTTCATCAATGGTGTGACATTGTGCATGCGACCATTTGCCCACCATTGTGGTAGCCACATTCAAGCTTTGGGGATAACTTCTAAACATGATACCAGTAAGTGTACATGTAACTTGATGATGTGTGTATAGTCCTGTGAAACAGGTGAATGGATATAACCTGCAATGATATACGAATTTCCTTGTCATGTCTGTGTTAGATTTTTATTCAAATGAGATTAAATGTTTATGAATATAACTTGATTATTATGAATGTATATTGATGGACGGGATAGCTCAGTGGTCGGAGCACTCGCTTTCTCCCAGCCAAGTAAAGCAGCGTCGAGCGTGGCTATCAGTTGGATGGGTGATCGTTTGCGCGCCTTGGCTTCAGTACAGTTCCCCCAGTTCACCCAGTTGTAAATGGGTACCTGCCCTCTTTAGGGTCAGGGAAGGTAAAGCAGCGAGGGAGAGGAGATGGGCGCCGCCCTCAACATGCTGGCCTTAGAGAAGTGAGGTCTCTGACGCCTTGCTCCCCTACGACCTTACAGGTTATGGGACACCTTTACCTTTACCTATATTGATGTGGCCAGAGCTATTCTCAGTGGGTATTTACAAAAAATATTTTTATGGAAAAGCAAATATTTTTCAACAGAATTTTGAGGATTTTCCTGCAAGAGTCTACTGAACAGTAGTATTCCAATACTTAAACTGGCAGAACCAAATTGATTCTCATAGATCTGATTTTTGATGAACACATCGATTTAAAAAAAAATTTCTCATAGTTTATTGAGAGTTATCATATCCTGATTTTTGATGAACACATTGAACTTTAATTTAAAAAAATAAAAATAAAACAAACTATCTTGAATCAAGAAACAGACTAACCAGCACAGCATAAATGAACCAGTGTGGTTCTACTATCCATTGACAGTACTCATTTGTGTTGGCTGATCCATTTGTAGTATCTGTGACAGAGGAGGAGAAAGAAAAACCAAACCCATATCAAGGACTTACCCAGAACTTCCACGTAATATCCACTGGTTCTGAGGTGTTGATACATATCCCTGAAGTTGGTATGGATGTGATCCCCATTCCTACAAAAACAAACAGAAAGGTAAAACATATTACATTCAAAGTCCCATGAACTGACAGTTGGTGGCCTCAGCAAGGTAAATGGTTTAATGAATGCTGGACACTGATGTTCCGTTGTTTTAGGTTCTGTTCCATTACTGAGAAAAATAAACGCTTCAACAAATCTTGTAGACTGGATACAAACAAGTGACACACCAGAGAAAAAAAAGCATCCCAAATTCAAATTTCAAGAACATAATTATGATGTGACATAAAAAGTGACAACAACGATAAAAAGAAAACCCCAAACCCAGCCTTCTTTCAGTACATGTCTAGAACAGTCACAGCAGACAGTAACACTTGTTTTCTTTTATTCTGCTAGTAAAACTGCAATAGTCGAGAAAGAAGCGTGCTGCACTACTAAACAAAATGGCCATGGGTGAAAACCGAAAGTACAATTATTGCTTGTCCCTGATGTTAGCTCCTGGGTCAAATTCCCTATAATGGGCACCTCTGTGGTGGCTCAATCCTGGGCCATCATCAGATCATGAGCACAGTGCTCCAAGTCTAATTACTAGGTGATCCTGTGCCCCTTGGGTGTTGCGTTAACTGAAAGTAGAACTCATGCCATTTGCTAGTGAGAGAGAGCGCTGACATTTCTGTGTTTTACAAAACAGAGGTCTGTAAAACCAACGATAGTGGGATGGGAAGCATTGATCAATATTTTCTCAATTACCAAGCAAGTAAAGCTGAAGCTGTGAGGCACATGATCTAGGAACAAGAAAGCTAAAAATAATGTTTGTAAATATACTAATGAATTCATGAACATCCCTGAAGTCAGAATGTGGCTACCTTAATGGAGGGTAAAATTGGTTACATACGCAAAATCTCAACACTGGTAAACCTCAGAGCTGCAGCCAAAGAATGGAGAAAAAAACCAACCCCAAAACTGAGGAACAAACGTTTACAAACTGCTGCAGAAATTACTTATCAAGTCAGGTTTGTGGCATATTTGAAGACATTCAAGTCATTCTGAGCACCCCCCCCCCAAAAAAAAAAGCCTTAATATTTGGAACATTTAAAGAAAAGCTACTAAAGTTAGATTACAAAAACTTGATTCAATTACAGACTGAACTAAATACTTAAACTGATAGCATTTTTATGTTCTGTTCATGACAGGATTAAAAGCATCAAGGAAGTGGAAATGAGGAAATCTCTAAATAAAAAAACAAAGAGGGAAATACCAAAGCAACAGCAACAAAAACAATACAGCAACAGGAAATCAAAGGGTTAGTTACTGAAATGCATGCAAGCAAATGTACACGTACACACAACACCCATTTAATACATGACCCTTGTATGTCAGTCTCTATTTCGCTGATAGCTAAGCATACCACAGAGTTCTGTAGATCTTAATTTTGTTCACCCTGTTTCTTACAAATCAACAAACACATACAACAAACAGAAACACACAAACACTCTCTTTGTTAGATACACATACATGACGTTATAGATAATGCTCTCCTCCCTCTCTCTCTCTCTCTCTCTCTCTCTCTCTCTCTCCTTCACACACGCATGCACAGAGTCTCACATACACATAAACAAGCACCCCCCTCTCCCCCAGGTTTTCACACTTAAATTTTATTTGCACAGAATAATGGCATACAGAATACTCCTGATAGAATGACACCTTATATTAACCATGATAAAATGACACCTTAATATATTAACCATGATAGAACGACACCTTATATTAACCATGCTAGAACGACACCTTACATTAACCACGATAGAACGACACCTTACATTAACCATGACAGAACAACACCTTATATTAACCATGATAGAACGACCCCTTATATTAACCACAAAGACCACTCAGCGAGTTCAACACATATACAACCCAGTGCCTGAGTAAAGCTTTGGGTAATGCTAGGAATGCTTGCATCTTCCCAACCCACCCAACACCAGACTAAAGGCCAGGATAGTCAGGGTGACACAGATACCAAACGGATCGTCTGTCACCCTAAATGCATGTATCAAGCGCCTTGAGGCCTCAGACTCAGCTCATCCAGATTGTTCAGAATAGTTCTAACAGATGGCTCTCTTCCTCCAGGGACTTGAGGCATCAGGCTCAACCCGATCATTCATGACAGGTATCTTAAACGGACAGCCCTCATCCTCCAGCAAATCAATGCTCACTTGGAAGATCCCAGTCCTGTTTTGAGAGCAAGCGTGTTTGCCTTGTGTGTGGTTGAAACCTCGGGGCCAGAAGAGACCTTGCTTTATTACACACCTTTCAAACATGTCCTGCCCAGTTTGCAAGGACATGTCTGAACAAACAGCTTTGAATGGTCCATCTGAACTGCAAAGCTGAAAAGGATCATGTGTCCGTAACATTACACTCATCGAAGGATGGTGAGCCTGATTTGGCAGACTCACCAGTCCAGAGGGTCGTTCTTCATGCGCAGATTGTCCCGGGGGAAGTATCCAGGGGGGTACCTCAGGTTGTGGTACTGGTCCCACAAAATTCGCTTGCTGCAACAACGACCATATCAACATTAAATACTGTCTCAGTATTCTTCTTACCTAAAGTAGGAATTTTCTTTCCTGCAGTTGTGTATTCTGATCTTTCATGTTGTTCTGTTTCTTTTGTGTGTGCGTGTTTTATTTTTAAAAACATTTTATTCATTTATTTCAAGGATAATGGAATAAGCACTCATGTGCTTTTTTTCATCCAGTCCCTGTGTTTGTGTGTGTGTGTGTATGTGTGTGTGTGAGAGAGGGAGAGAGAGAGAGAGAGAAAACATACAGATGCATGCTAAATATTTATGAAAATGACAGGCTCATTTCACATACTTGAAATAAACTCTGTGTTAGCTCTACCTACACTGATTAATTTTCCCTTGATCTTTCACACACACACGGCTGATGGGGGGAAAACAACAACACTGAACCATTGCTTATTCAATGCACCATCTGTAAATAAAACTTTTGACTTTGACACACACACACTTACTTTCTTGGAGGGGTAGGGATGATTCTAACTCTGATGGGGAGAGTCACTGTCGACTGCCTGGGTTCCTTCTCTTCCTCCTGTTTACAATAAAACAACACTTTTCACACTTTGTCCTGTTTCATACATCTGCTTTCTCTTCCCCTTCTCTCTCTCTCTCTCTCACTCTGTCTCCTCTCTCTCTCTTCCCTCCACTCAGAACATAAAAAGTGAGAGAGAGATAAAGAGAGAGAGAGAGAGCTAGACAGACAGACACAGACAGAAAAAGCAAAAGATCCTTCCCTCCACTAAGAACCGAAAAAGTAAGAGAGAGAAAAAGAAAAGAAAAAAAAAAAAGAAAAAAAGAAAAAAAGAACTCATAACAAACAAAAGATAAAAAACCTTCTCTTACACCACGCCCAATCTCACAAAATCCAAACACACAACCCACCACCAGCACCCCACACCACCCACAAACCCCACCTTACCCCAAACAAACTAAAGGGTACTCACCCCTTCTGCCGGTGACTCAATGGTGAGAGTGACCTGCCCCTTAGCGATGCCTTCCCAGGATGCCGCAGCCTTGGCTGCGGTGATGGAGATGGCCAGGTAGCCGGACCAAGGCCACAGGTGACTGGACGATGAGAACGCCACCTCCACGTAACCTCCAAACTCCGGGATGTATGGCTCCCATCGGGGCTGCAACAACAACACTCAAGATTAAATTTACACCAAAAACAAACCAAAAAAGTGATTGAACTAAGCAAGTAGTCGTTGTACGTACTGATGATGGGTTAATGATAACAGTTCCTCATCGGGATAGCTCTGCAAGGACCGTGATATAACCAAACATACTATGTATTGCATAAGCATATCTTTAAAAAAAAATTTTAATTCTTTTAATAGTTTTATATTGAGGATAATGGAATAAGCACTTATGTGCTTTTTTATGTCCAGTCCCTGTGTGTATGCGGTTTTGTAAATTGTCATCTGTTCCCACGGGCACACAATGGCCTACTCTTGCGAAAAGCGGGACAGGATTTTAACATGTGCGCAAGATGTTCTGCGTGCATTCGCACACGGGGCCTTGGTTTATAGTCTCATCCAAAGGACTTTTGGGGAGAGTGGAGTCTGCACTGATGTTAACTCCAGGGGAAAATATCCCCATATATCAGTCAGCTAGCGCATCAGGATAAAATTTGTCCTTTTTGACTTCTTTCAATAATGTCATACTTATAAAACTGTGTGTTCATCTCATGTCAGAATAAGCACATCCCTTATTAAGTCGGAATGCAACTACCCTTGATGGTGGAGAAGAAAAAACAAACGGTGGCATACGCAAAAGTCTCACTACTGGTGAAATTCGGAGCTCTAGTCAAAGAACAACAAAAAGTATCAATAAAAAAAGTTAAAAATCATCTCCCCTCCCCCTAAAAAAACAAAACAAAAACCTTGGAGTAGAGTCCTATTTATTTTTCTTTTAGCCTGTACCAGCTATCACTGTCATCACACAGGAGTCAAGAGAAAAATTTTATCTTTCAAAATCTTGTGAAAATAAATTGAGAAAAAAAACCCTTTCCAGCAGAGAGCGAGAGAGAGAGAGAGAGAGAGAGAGAGAGAGAGAGAGAGAGAGAGAGAGAGAGAGAGACAGAGACAGAGAGAGTGAGACAGAGAGAGAGAGAGAGAGAAGAGAGGTGTGTGTGTGTGTGTGTGTGTGTGTGTCTCTGAGTAATGGTTAAATGAAGTAGTTTAATTTTCTGTAAGTGTTAAAAGCAGATCAGTCTTCAATCTTCCATTGCGTGTGTGTGCGTGTGTGTGTGTGTGAGTGTGAATATGTGTGTGTGTACGCGTGTGCATGCGCGCATATGTGTGTGTCGTTCTTGCCTGCATGTTATCACATGATATTGCACGTCCTTCCTCTGATCAAGAATTTAAGTTTGACAAGAGTGCCACTTTAAAGCCTGCTGATGTGTGTATTCCTTATCAATTCCATTCAAACCATTTCCCGATACTATATACTATTTGTCAGAGCAAACGATGTGTCACTTACACCAGTTTCAGTTCGCCATTCATCCCTGAATAAAGTGTGTGTGTGTATGTGTGTGTGTGTATGTGTGTGTGTGTGTGTGTGTGCATGCGCGTATGTCTGTGTTTATCTGTGCCTGTGCCTGCCTGCCTGCCTGTGTGAGCACACACACACACATGCACACATGCATTTTCCCATGGATATGAAGGAAAAGAGTGTGTGTCATAATAAAAAAAATTAATGAATAGAGCTGTTGATGAGTTTGGTACTATACTAGTACTTCACATTCATAATGAATGATTTCTGCCTTGGCAGAAGCGACAAGGAGATTGGGATCTCACGAGCAAAGGTTACACTCCAGTTACACAGGAAGATGGCTCTCGACAGCGAGTGTATTTGGCAGATGACTATCAGA
>CM054149.1:35087829-35130329 GCA_028751875.1 Rapana venosa | reverse complement strand
AGCAAGCGCAGGCACTCTGTTGTTGTTGCTTCATCCTTCCTTCCATCCATGGTGAAGTGAAGTGAGCAGGACTGGTTTTCCTGCATGCCGGCCACAGCACTGGGCTGCAGTGCCCCCCCCCCCCCCCCCCCCCCCCCAACTTGTGTGTTTTTCTTACTCCCAGCCCTGCAGTGAGTGAGTTAGTTCCAAGTGACATTCTCTGGGTGTGGGTGTGGGACCCAACTTGTGTTGTTCACCTTAAAGCACTTTGCAAAGTCGTCTGGAATCAGGGTTTGCAGGCTGTGCGATCTGGGTGTGGTGTGGTGTGGTGTGGTGTGGTGTTAGGTGTGGTGAGGTGTGTGTGTGTGGTAGGTAAGTGGTGTTTTGAACGAGTTGAAATTTTTTTATAAGATTTTGATGAGAAAGTGGGAGGAAAAAAAGAGAAAGACCAAAAAAAAAAAAAAAAAAAAAGGGAGAAAAAAAAATCCCCCTGTTAGGGTTTCACTGACCTAAACATTCCTTAAGGATTAGATAAGGGGGCGGAAATCCCCATGCTGGTGATTCTTAGTCTTCTTCTTTTCTTTCTGTCTTTCTGTCTGTCTGTCTGTCTTCCTCTTCAAGTCTTCCACACATGAAATGGCTGATGAAAGTTCTCATTAAAAAAAATACTGAAAACAAAAATTAATTATAAATCTGCAGCATCCCTAAAAGTTAAAACATGTTTTAAGCTTTATAACTGATTAAAAAAATTTTAAAAAAGAAAAGAAAAGTTTACTGAGAGATTTTTTTTTTAAAAAGCAAACTATTTACAAAATGCACCAAGAATCAAAACAAAACAAACATAACTCATAATCTGTGACTCTGTAATGAAGTTTTACAATTCATTTTGAAATACCAGCTATTGCAGTTTTACAAAGAGACAGATTTTTTAAAAAGTATGTTTTGGCTTTTGTTTGTTTGTTTTCTTTTTTTTTTTTTTAAATCATTAAAAGAATCCAACAGCTGATAGAAAACAGACAACGAAACAGTAACAAAAAGTATTCACAAAAAAATTTCAAAACAATACTTTTTTCTTTTAATCAAGCAATAAAAAACAATTAAATAAATAAAAAGAAATACTTTAGAAAATGCCTCATTGTGTGCACTTATCCTTCCTGGCTTAAAACAGATAGGGGACAGTTGAAAACCACGACGGCAATTACGCAGTGCTGTGTTGTCTGATCAAGCAAGGCTGAAACTATTCTGAGCTACTAAGAGACTGTACTGATAATTATATACACGCAATTTCTCTTTTCCTGCTGGTGCCAAGTAAGTGACATTCTGTGGCTGTGTAGTGTACAATGTTATAATGCTAAACGTGTCTGGAGCAGTTTGCAGATTGCTTCGATATATAAGTGATGCTTCATTATTAAAACTGGTATATAAGGGGGGGGGGAAAAAATATTTTGACAGGAGTGAAAGAGAGAGAGAGAGAGAGAGAGAGAGAGTGAGAGAGAGAGAAGTGAGAGAGAGAGAGAGAGAGAGAGAGAGAGAGAAGAGAGAGAGAAGAGAGAGAGAGAGAGAGAGAGAGAGAGAGAGAGAGAAAGAGAGACAGACACAGAGACACTGAGAGACAGAAACAGACAGAAACGGACAGAGTTATCAGCTATTATTTAAAAAAACAAAAAAAATCAACCACCATCAAACTCTTTCATACAAAGCTCACAGTATTTGTTCTGGGTCTTCAACAAGCCAATAAAAGAGACTGGGAGTTTCAGTTACCCACAACATCCAATCCCTGGGATCGATCGGGGATCTAGGAGGCACGAGTAAGTGTGGCTCATCATTTAAGTGAAAGAAAGAGAGGCTGTACCTAGTGCTGCTGCTTGTCAATCACGTTTTTAAAAATTCTTTTTTCTATGCTTTTGTTTTGAGGATAATGGAATAAGCACTTATTGCTTTTTTAATTTTTTACATCCAGTCCCTGCGTGTATGCAGTCTGTAAATTTCGTCATTATGTGACGTCAGCTGTGCCTCTGCTTCTTCGGTTCATTTTTTTCTTCTTTTTGATGAACACCAACATTGACTTTTAAAAAATTGTAAAACATAGTACAACAGAGTAACAGAATGTTACTGAGAAATATGAGCCTTATTACTTTTCTGTCAGTAGCGAGAAATTTGTGATGATTTCACAGCGTTACTTCCTCCACCGTTGCAGTTTGAATAGCAGGAGGCATGTGCATGTGTGGCAAAGCGCTGGTCCGCCTCTAATAGCTCATATATCATCATGTACCCCTGTTGTCCCTTTATAAAGAAGGGGCTGCCTGCAGACTAGCCAATGTGGACAACAGCTGCCAGTCTGGCTAGGGTACGTGGCCACACACTCCAGTTAGGAAAAAAACAACCAAAATCAAGGGGGGAAAAAAGACTGGAAATAAAAGACATGGGGGAAAAAAAGAAGGTAGAGTTGGGAACACAAAGACTGAAGGAGAGGAGGCCCAAGATGACAGGCCTATAAAGAAAGTTCCCAGATGCCTGACATTTAGCCATAAACCCAACGCGCCCTTGTCGGAACAACACATCCAAGCTGTAAGGAAAACACTACAGACAGACAGTCAGACAGACAGACAGACAGAGAGAGAGAGAGAGAGAGAGCGAGAGAGAGAGAGCAGACAGACAGACAGAGACAAGAGAGAGACAGACAGACAGACACAGACAGACAGATCTTTGATGAGAGAGACAGAACAGACAGAGAGACAGAGAGGGAGAGAGGAAGGAACACAGTTAAGGAAGAGAGCTAAATGTTTCTAAAACTAAAGACCTTCCTATCGATTTCAGAAGATCGGGTCACACTTCTGAGCACATTACCATCCAGAGTCAAGAAGTTGAAAACATTTTGAACTACAAGTATCTGGAAATTATTTGTGATCACACGTTAAACTGGGACACTAACACTGAGGCTTACTATCAAAACGGGACAACAGCGTGTGAATTTTCTTAGGAAGCTTAACCCATTCTTTATTGACCAAAAATGTTTTCTTTGCACTAAAAGTCTTACACACAGAGTGTTCTAAGTTTTGCTTTCATCTGTTGGTACAATAACCTTAGTGTTAAAATCAGGAATGTTCTCGAGGGAATTGTGAAAATCTGCTGAAAAACAATTGGAGAAGAACAAAGAGATCTCAAGTCATTCTGCAATAAACAGCTTGTATGCAAAGCAACTGCCATCGTGGCTGATCCTTCCCATGCTATGTCTTCAGAATTCATTTGCTGCCTTCAGGATGCCGTTTTCAGTGCTCCAACAGTAAAAAAACCAAACAAAGAAAAGGAAATTCTTTTGTTCCAGGAGTCATTTGAATTCTAAATTCAAAACAACATTGACTACCCAGTTTCACATTCTCTGATATACCTCCCTGATTGTCACTGTCGTGAGTGCAGTCAATATGTATGCGTGTGCATCATTAGAATTAGAAGTAAGGATGCGCATGTATGCGCATGTGAGTGTATCATGTGTGGGTAAGTGGGTGGGTGCTTGTGGGTGTGGGTTTGTGCTCCTGCCTTTATGCTATAGAGAGGGGGTACTTGTGTTTGTATCATAACTGCTTTTATTTTCTTCCCCCCCCCCCCCCTCCTTTTAGCCTCAACATTTGAAGAAACTGTGAGTGTGTGTTTGTTGTGTGGTGGGGGGGGGGGGGGGGGGGGAGTGGAGGGGTGTGCATGTGCAACATGAGCAAGCTCATGAATGAGTACTATATTATAATGTCCATTTTAAGCTTTCATTGACTTAAAGTTTGGGGTGTGTGTGGTGATGTGTGTTTGTGTGTGTGTGTGTGTGATGATGTGTGTGTGGTGTGTGCATGAGTGATGTGTGTGTGTATCGTATTATGATGCTTGCTAGTGCTTTGTGTGTGTTATGTGTGTGCATGTAATGTATCACTGTAAAGTATGTATGCCATATGCATATGTGGAGTGAGGTGTGTTGTAAATTTTTTTTGAAAACTTGGAAGTAATAAACGTATAAATGAAGTTTTAGTGTCTTTAAGATATGATCGTCAAGAGCTGTTAGTACTGAATGCTTTCATGGGTGTAAAGTGTTTGAACTGGATTGGGTAAGAAGGTAAGGCAGAACTGTGAGAGAGTAGGAAAGGACATTGGGAAGAGAGCTGGAGAGAGCAACGGAGAAAAGAGAGACAGAGAGAGACAGACAGACAGGACGAGAGAGAGAGAGAGAGAGAGAGAGAGAGAGAGAGAGACAATGACAAATTCGTTTATTTCGAGGATAATGAATAAGCACTCGTGTGCTTTTTTACATCCAGTCCCCACCCTTAGGGATCTATGATAATAAAAATAAAAATAAACCCAATACTAATGCACTCACACAGTAAACGAGAAAAAAATACTCACATACAAAAAACCATAAAAACCACCAAAAAAGAGAGAGACAGAAAAAATGCAACAATAAATAATAAAAGAAAGAAAACCAAAAAAAACAAAAAAACACAGAAGCAACACCCCCATCCCCCCCAAAAAAAGCAAAGAAACCAAGAGCAAAGTAAAAGCAACAACAACAAGGGGAGAGGGGACAACAAAATAATCCCCCCCCCCCAAAAAAAAAAAAAAAGAGACAGACAGGGAGAGAGAGAGAGAGAGAGAGAGAGAGGGAGGAGAGAGAGAGAGAGACAGACAGACAGACAGAGAGAGAGAGACAGACAGAGAGATAGACAGACAGAGACAGACAGACAGAGACAAAGAGAGAGAGCAGACACAGAGAGAGGGACAGACAGAGAGAGAGAGACAGACAGAGGAGAAAGAAAGAAAGAGAGAGAGAGAGAGAGAGAGAGAGAGAGAGAAGGATGGGCAAAGAGAGAGACAGAGTGAGAAATGAGAGAGAGGTACCAGATCATTAAAAGGATTATATATGGCAATATCTACACACAACACACACACACACACACACACCACACACACACACACGCACACACACACACACACGCACGCACACACACACACGCACGCACACACACACGCGCACACACACACACACCACACACACCACCAATTGGATCCTTTTTGTCATTCAAGAAGTTGTACAACCAAATTCCTCCACACCTAGTGAAATGGCAAATCTGACACACATAGCTCCAGTCTCTGAGTTTTGCACAAAAATGCTGTACATTACTCAGCCGGCTACCCACTTTGACTTCGCAATTAGCCCACAACTAATCAACCAACACAGGGAACCCCACCATTATTTCGCAATCAACACACCGTTCCACAGAATCTGATACTGCATCATATGACTGAGGATGTTTAGAGTGTGTGTGTGTGTGTGTGTGTGTGTGTGTGTGTGTGTGTGTGTGTGTGTGTGTGTGTGTGTGTGTGTGTGTGTGTGTGTGTGTGTGTGATCTTAGGGGGTTTGAAATAATCCCTGCCCATTTACGAAGACAGCAACACACACACACCATTTTCTTTAAAAGACCCAACATAAAGCACACATCATGTAAGCATCTCTGTCTCTTTCTTACACATGATAGTCTCTCTCTCTCTCTCACTCACACACACAAACACACATTCATTCATCCATTCATTTACACAGATACAGACACACATAGTCATACACACTCACTGAACCCCTTTCCCTAAAAAGAGAGACAGAGAGAGACAGGCAGACAGAGACAAACAGATAGAGAGACAGAGACAGAGAGAGAGAGAGAGATCTGCTAATTCAGCCACACACAAAAACCCCACATAATAGATGAGCCAGCAAGGACATTTAAATCCATTCAAGGGTCGGGACAATCCCTTACTTTTCACTACCTGTAAAGAAGGAAACGCACAACACAAGAGTCTCTAAAGATTTCAAGTCTCAAAAGACGTCCTAAATAATCAAGCTAAGAGTAGGGAACCTTCACTTTTACTTCACTTTTCACTACCATTTAAACAAGAAGGAAATAAAGAAGTCTCGAAAGATGAAGAGAAAGAACAAAACACTTGATGCGCTGACTTAATAATAATAATAAATGGAATTTGTATAGCGCTGTATCTTGCAAAGAAACATCAGAGCAAGAGAGAGAGAGAGCGAGAGAGAGAGAGACAGAGAGAGAGAACTTGAAATGTTTATTGAGAGAGAGACAGAGAGACAGAGAGAACATACAAACTTTCATAAAAAAAATATATATATAAAAAAAAGCAGGCGGGCTGGGTGTTGGTAAAAAAATAAAAAAATAAAAATGATAAAAAAATTTAAAAAATAACAGAGAGGAAACAGATCCTTCAACTACTGAGAGAAGAAGGGCACATCCTGGTTGCAAACAATATGCATCATTTTCTCTTCCGACAAGTGTGACCCACCCTGCAGTGGGTTAACTATGACATCCTAATTCCAAACTAGGGCAGAGAGACCGAAACCAGTTTTCACAGTTTGGACAGTCTGCCAAATGTCAGTCAGTACACTTGAAAAAAAACCACACCAAAAAACCCAGTCATGTTGCTCACAAGCTAGTTAATGACAGTGGCTAAATCAAGACTTTTAACACATTAATGTGATAGTTTACAATATTTGAATTTGGAAAAAAAAAATGTTGAATACCTTGAAAGTGTTAAAACTATTACCGATGTGTATTTTATCATTGTACTGTTCTGTCTTTATCCTTACTGTACACACACACACACACACACACACACACACACACACACATGGCCATACATACTCTTTTGTTAAAACTGCGATATCAACATTGCATAGAACAAGAAAATCCCCAGGAGTATTTTTAAATGTAAACTGAACAAAAGGTGTGTGTGTGTGTGTGTGTGTGTGAGAGAGAGAGAGAGAGAGAGAGAGAGAGAGAGAGAGAGAGAGAGAGAGAGAGAGAGAGAGAGTGTATGCGTGTGTGTGTGTGTGTGTGTGTGTGTGTGTGTGTGTTCACCAGCACTTTTTTCTGTCATTTTAATAATGGTCTTCATTGTTACTAATTAATATCTGTCTGTATTTATTTTGGGTGTCAATGTGAAAGATTGCGCAAGCTGCCAAGCTCTTCTATCTCCCTGCATTTGTGTCTAGAGCTGAGAAACAATCATTCAAGCACATACACACAAACACGCTCTTTCTTCCTCTCCATGAGTGAGCAAGAGAGAAAGAGACAGAGAACAATGAACAGAGAGAGACATAGACACAGAGAGAGAGAGAGAGAGAGAGAGAGAGAGAGAGAGAGAGAAGAAGAGAGAGAGAGAGAGAAGGAGAGAGAGAGAGAGAGAGAGAGAGAGAGAAAACAATGAACAGAGACACAGAGAGAGAGACAGAGACAGACAGACAGACAGACAGAGAGCAATGAACAGAGACAGAGAGAGCAATAAACAGAGAGAGTCCTTAAGTGCTTGAATGTATGCACATGTATTTGTGTGTGGTGAGTGTGTATGTATGTGTGCATGCATGCATGTGTGTGTGCATGTGAGTGTGTGTGTGTATATGTTTGAGTGAGCGTACATGTATGCGTGTGTGTGTGCACGGGTACAGAAACATTGCACACACATTTCTCATCATACTCCTAAGTTTTTTTTCTTTTTTTCAATGAGGTGTGTGTGTGTGCGCATGCGCATGCATGCGCACCCATGCGTGTGCATGTGCATGTGTGTGAGTGTACATAAACACTGCATGCACACATACATCAGTACCTCATATTCATCAGATTTTTTCTTTCTTTCTCTTTTCCTCAATGGAATCTCTGCACTAGACGCTTTGTTTGAACTAAACACAAGAGTTTTGTCAATGCTGATAAAAGGATGCAGATCTGAGTTCACTTCCCACACAGACTGCAGTATATATATATACACAAACATTTACAGCAAGCAGCAGAACTATAGCCACCCCCCACCCCCACCCCCCAAAAAAACCCCACCCCCCAAACCTCCACTCCTAATCACTCCCTTGGCCTCTGCCCCCCAATTTTCCTGGTCACAATGACTTCTTTTCTATTTGTTTGTTGTTGTTTTTTGGTGTTTGTTACTGTCTTATCTTATGTAATGTGCCATTGCTGGTATTTCTGAATTGTTACTTCTCATGTTCTTAAAGCACATGTAAGTTCTCATGTCCAAGTAATAGCCCCTCCTCCCACCTTGTTTTGAGTGTGTTGTGTGTTGTGTGTGTGTGTGTGTGTGTGTGTGTGTGTGTGTGTGTGTGTGTGTGTGTATGTGTGTGTCACTGTGTGTGTGTGTGCACTTATGCACATCCACATTATAATGTTGTGGTTTTTTAACATTGCACAGCTCTCAGAAGTTGGAAAAGATAAAGCATTTTATAAGTATGCAGAAATTATCATTATCATTTTTACCATCATTACCATTGTCTTACCACCACATCAACAACCAGCCTTGTGCTAAGATCACACCCTAAGTGCTAAGATTACACCCTAAGTGCCAGTAGTCCATGGACTGATAGAGGAAACAGCTTGGTTAAGTAGCTGCAAGGCCACTGACAAGGTGACCTCCTGCACTACTGCTGAATCGCATCAATGATGTTCAGAGGTGCCTGCATGCTCTGATCTGACATGTGCTAAAGAAAAAAAAAGACACCCCCCAAAAAAAAACACCAACAAACCAACAACCCCACCTACTAAACCTCCTAATGATGACAGTAATGGCAGAGAACAAAGGACCAACACGTACAGTGTTAGTTATTTTTTAAATTTCTTTTTATTTTATTCTTTTATATGGAGGATAATGGAATAAGCACACTTATGTACTTTTTTACATCCAGTCTCCGTGTGTATGCGGATTTGTGAATTCTGTCATCTGTTCCCACCAGCACACAATGGCCTACTCTTACGAAAAGCGAACAGGATTTTACGTGTGCGCAAGATGTTCTGCGTGTGTTCGCACACGGGGCCTCGGTTTATAGTCTCATCCGAAGGACTTTGGGGGAGAGTGGAGTCTGCTCTGATGTTAACTCCAGAGGAAAATATCCCCCTTGAATGAGAATCGAACCTGGGTTGTCAGATTGCGAGCGCAATGTTCTGACCACTAGGCTATCCTATCCAGTTAGGCACATTGAGGACTTTCTCAAAGTCATCCCGATGTTTTGACTGTCAAGTCCCACCGGACCCCGACAGCAAACTCAACTCTGGGCAGGAGTTCACCAGAACCCTCCAAAACCCTAATAATGAGATGTGACCATACAGCCAACCATCCAGCCGAGAAGAATCCACGATGATCACACTAAGCAATGCACCAGAGCAGCTGGTTATTTCTGCCTTGCCCTTTACTAGACCTCTGCTTTTATGGGCCATAATCAAGTATGGTAGTTTTAGTGTGGTTTCTGTAGGGGGAGGTTTCTACTTCTTTCGTGATACAATTGGGCATTCTGTGATGTGTGTGTGTGTGTGTGTGTGTGTGTGGTGTTGGGTTGGGTTGGGTTGGGTTTTTTTATTTTACCAGGCTCTCAAAATGTTTGTGTTAAGGTAATACCCTTGGTCACTAGTAATAGTGAAGACAGACAGCTGAACAAAAGAAAAAGTGGGGATGGGTGGGTCTATGTGATAGATCATTGTCTCTATTTTTGTAAATTCCCAAGTTTTGGTATGTGTGTGTGGCTTGTTTGGCTGATTGCCCATGGCGATCTCAGTATCAGGATGCACTGTCAGCTGTATGGGAGTGTTTTAATTATCTTTTAGCCACTTTGTTCCTGTTCCTGTTGTTGTGTGGTGTGTGTGTTGGTGTGTGTGTGTGTGTGTGTGTGTGTGTGTGTGTGTGTGTGTGTGTGTGTAAGTGCATGTGCGTGTTGTGTGTGTGTCAGGCAGACAGAAGTGGGGCAGATAGGAAAGAGAGTGTATATATGTGTGTGTAAATGTGTGCAAAGATATGCATGCCAGTTTGTACGTGACTGAACACAAGAGCACATTCACATACATGGATGTGCATGCCTACATAATGTGCTTAGAGTAAAAAGGGATAGCTCGATCTCTTGATTAACCAATATTTGAAAAATTGATGTCAGTGAAATGTACTTAAATTATTTATTTATGCCATATTTCAGCTTTTTGAGTGTGTTTCATAACAACTTTTCTTTCTATAAAAAAGCAACAACAAAAAACAACACACACACAAAAGGGGTGGGGGGGGGGGGGGGGGGGGGAAGAAAGTCCTATTTCCAGGTACTACACCCTTTAGGACTCATAGACATAAACATGTACAACACATGTTGCAAGGTTTTACTAACGCAATTTGAGTGCACATCAAACTCTGCTGACAGACATTGTTGTAAGGCGCTTTGTAGATTTGTAGATTGTAGAGCGCTTTGATTTGTTGCTTTATAAGATTCAGCGCTATATAAATTCCATACATTATTATTATTATTATTATTATAATTATTAAAGTAGTTCAAGAACTCTCTCTGGATGACACTCTCAAGCCAGGGATGGAATCCCTTTGATGAACATCTCTCTGAGTAACAACGACACTGATGATGATGATGATGATGATGATAACAGTGAAGATGATAATAATGAATGATACTGTCCCAAGCAGGACAGATCCAGCAGCTGCAGCATTTTGTTATCAGAAGTGTGCATCACCTGGGAGGCTTTCTGACCAAGACATTACACTTTATCACCATGGCATGGATCTTAAAAATAATAAAGTCTGACTTTGACTTTTTTGTTAGCCCATTCCCATGGTATGGCCTTATCCAAAGCCCCCATAAAAAGAAGAAAATATAGAAGATAAAAAAAGGATAGAAAGGAAGGAAGGAAGGAAGGAAGGAAGGAAAGGAAGGAAGAAGAAAAAAAGAGAGAGAAGAGAAGAGAAACAAGGAGAGAAAGAAAGAAAGAATACAAAAGGAAGAGAAAAAGAAGAAAGAAAGAAAACAAAGGAGAGAAAGAAAGAAACAAAGGAGAGAAAGAAAGAAAGAAAAAAAAGGAGAGAAAGAAAGAAAAAAGGAGAGAAAGAAAGAAAGAATACAAAGGAGAGAAAGAGGAAAGAAAGAATACAAAGGAGAGAAAGAAAGAAAACAAAGGAGAGAAAAGAAAGGAAAGAATACAAAGGAGAAGAAAAGGGAGAGAAAGAAAAGAAAGAAAAAAAGGAGAGAAAGAAAGAAAACAAAGGAGAGAGAAAGAAAGAAAAGAAAGAATACAAAAGGAGAGAAAGGAAAGAAAGAAAACAAAGGAGAGAAAGAAAGAAAGAAAGAATACAAAGGAGAGAAAGAAAGAAAGAAAGAAAACAAAGGAGAGAAAGAAAGAAGAAAGAATAACAAAGGAGAGAAAGAAAGAAAGAAAACAAAGGAGAGAAAGAAAGAAACAAGAAAGAAAAAAAGGAAGAGAAACAAAGAAGAAGAAAGAATACAAAGGAGAGAAAGAAAGAAAAGAATACGAAAGAGAGAGAAAAAAGAAGAAAGAAAGAAAGAAAACAAAGGAGAGAAAGAAAGAAAGAAAGAATACAAAGGAGAGAGAGAAAGAAAGAAAACAAAGGAGAGAAAGAAAGAAAGAATACAAAGGAGAGAAAGAAAGAAAGAATCAAAGGAGAGAAAGAAAGAAAGAATACAAAGGAGAGAGAGAAAGAAAGAATACAAAGGAGAGTCAGAAAGAAAGAAAGGAAGGAAGGAAGGAAGTGAGTGAAGGTAGGAAGAAAGAAGGAAAGAAGGAAGGAAGGATGGAAGGAAGGAGAGAAAAGAAAGAAAGAAAGAAGAAAAGAAAGAAAAAAAGAAAGAAAGAATACAAAGGAGAGAAAGAAAGAAAGATAGGAAGAGAAAGGGAAAAAAGGTAATAAAAAAGAAAGATGGAAATAAAATAAATAATAAAATAAAAATGGAAAAGAAAGAGGGAAAGAAAGAAAGCAAAGCACGATAAGAAAGAGAGGAAAGAACAGAATTGAAAGATAAAAGGAAAGAACCAAGACAGAAAAAAAAAGAGTTAAAAAAAAAAGAAAAAAAGAAGGAGGAGGAGCAGAATAAACTCCAGATTAATAGAGAAGAGGAAACATGGAGAAAAGCAAGACAAATATGTTTCAGCTGTGTGTGAGGCAGGCTGCGCAAGGCTCATCTTAACAGAGCTGCACAAATTCAAAGTGGCGTTGAGCAATAAAGCCCAGTGCTTACACATACGTCATTCCTATCTACAGTCTTTTCAGTGCTCCCACAGCTGTTAGCTAAGGAGAATCATCTTTCTGCTCTCAGGTGTTCCGTTCTGTTTGGAGCTTAAAGGTTATATCGTTCCCAAGCATAGTTCATAATCATACTTCATGTCACACTGACTCATCACAATATAGTTACATAGCATTTTTGGCGTCTTTTTGTTTGTTTTTTGCTTTGAAATATTTTATTTATGAATCAGCAGAGATCTTATTATCCAGAAAAGTCTTATGAAACAACTCTGTCTCAAACTTTTAGAATATTTTCATCAATCTTGCGGAGAAACCTTTCACACTACTACTGCTGCTATTGCTACTGGAACAGCCATAGCCACCACCATTATTGCTATTACCACTACTACTGCTGCTGCTGCTGCTAATGCTCCATCATCTACATGAGTATACAACAGATTTCTTACAACTTAACTCCAGGCTCAAACAAAAATGTCTAGGTTTATCCTAATCAATGTTTAAAACACTTCTTTGTCTTATTTACTTTTAACTTATTTCTTATGAAGCTCATGAACTAATCTACTGCTTTTGTGTTTCAGATCTATTATCAGGAAGTCCCTAAGAACACGGAAACCCACAACCCTATCCCTCAACATTTTTACCTGGGAGAATCAGAATCATACAACTTCTCAAGCCTAGCCACTGACCAGCCTAAGGCAGGATGCTTACAAATGATGCCAACCTTCTGCCAAGGATGATTTACAGAATGGAACAGACAATGTGACATATACTTTCAGCGAGTGTGGTTGACAAGGACAACTATTACACGACATCTGAGAAGTCTATCGCAAAAGCCCATTATTGAGAGTACATCTGTGCATGACAGTAAGCATCTCTTGTGTGCCAGCAGCTTTCTTCTTACCAACTCCACTCTCACCAGACACTCCTTTCTTTCTCCTACAAAATACTGTGATATACCGGACTGATTCTAGGCCGACATCACCATGGAGCAGCTGACCACAACCAGCAGCTGGGAGCAGTGGCTGAACGAGAGTGACGAGGTGGTGCAGCAAACGGACATCAACCCCAGGTATCCCAACGGGATCGTGGTGGCCATCCTGATGCTGGTCGGACTGATCGGCAACTCCCTGGTCCTGTACATCTACCACTTCAAAATGGAGCACACTGTCTTCACCACTTTCGTCATCTTTCTGGCTGCCCTTGACCTCACCACGACCTTGACCAGCATGCCCTTGGACGTGGTCCTCAAGTGGGTGATGATGGAGAAAACGGAGACCATGGAGATCATCTGCAAGATGGCCCACTTCGAGGTCTACACCTCCAGCCTGGCCAGCGGCAGTATCCTGCTCCTCATCGCAGCCACCCGCTACTCCAAGGTGTGCCAACCCACCCAGCCACCCTGGACGGTGCGACAGGCCCGGGTGAGGTGCGTGCTCATCGTGCTGATGGCCACCATACTCTGCACCGTGTCTCTGGTCATCAACGGCCTGGAGAAGGTCAAAATCAGCACGGGGTCCAGCACGTCTCTCCTGGAAACCCCCTCACGCTCAACTTCAGCCTGCAAGCGAACCAGACTCTACCCACACCCCAAGACGTCCTCGAGAGAGAGGAGACGGCAGCTGCCGGTCAGGGCTTCCCCAGCAACGACTCTGTCTACGTCACGAGAACAGGAGTGGTGGAAGTGTACATCTGCCGCGCCAGCGAGAAGCAGAAAGGGACGGGGCTGTACTTTGCCCTGTATGGCCTCCTGGTGACGGCCTACGTCACCATCTGCCTGGCCCTCGTCCTCCTCCACAGCCGCATCTCCTGCACCTTGCTGCGGTTCCGGCAGAAGGAGATCCTCCGCCGAGGCAGCGTGTGGTCCGACCAGGACCAGCACAACCTGAACCACATCACCAGCAGCATGTTCCGCATCTTCGTCGCCATCACCTTCATCTTCGTCCTCAGCTACCTCCCCCACCTGGCCTGCATCGCCGTGCAGCGCCTGGTCTTCGCGCCAGGGGAGGCCATGCCCCGGACCACGCGCATCGTCCTGGACCTGGCCTACAACTTCCCCTACATCAACGTCGTCGCCAACCCCTTCATCTACGGCTTCATGAGCAAGAGGTTCCGCGCTTACTGCATCCACATAGTGTGTTCCTGGCCCTGCTGTAACTGAGGGGAGAGCGAGGATACTGAGGATTGTTGGTTCTTTTCCTATACGGTGGTGATTTGACTTTTTTGTTTTTTATAACTTCATTTCGAGAGAGAGGGAGGGAGGGAAAGAGAGAGAGAGCAAGTGAGAGAGATACAGACAGACAGACAGGCAGAGACACACAGGCAGACAAACAGAGACCGACAGACAAATAGAGACAGACAGAGGCAGAAAAAGACAAAGAGAGGGGAGGGGGCAGACAAACACACAATACATGAGTGCATGCAGGTGTTTTGTTTTTTTCACAACTGTTCATGTTCAAACTGTGCATGGTATTAAAAGACAACCTTGAACAATATCCCTCCAGGTAAAAAAGAAAAAAAAGTGACTTAAAACATTTTCAAAGGACAATTGAGGGAATAGTGTGTACCAATATTCTATCTAAAGTGAACGTCATATCTACCCTGAGCTGAAGTGCCCTGACAAAGTGGAAAAGCCTTGGGTCTGAGCATTGTGTTCAAGATCTGACAGTGACCGGGGGTTAAGAGACCCGAGTTGCTACAGAGATGTCTGTTTGAGAGAATGTTTACTCCGGAGTATGCAATGGATACTGACTCCACTTCCCTAAAATCTTTTGGATGAGGCTGTAAGTGTAAACCATAACCCCTAGGTACAAACATATGCAAAACATATTACTGCGCACACCTACACGTTAAGCTTCACAGAGCCAAACGGTGCATTTTTGTGATAAAAACGGTTAACTACCAACTTTGCAAAAACATCCGTGTACTAAAATCGACATATGCGATGATCTTACTATTGTGTTTGACAAGATAAAAAGGCACCACCTGGTGTCAGAGCCCAAAGATTTCTTTATGTGCCATTGGTAGCCATTTGTCTTGCGTGAGCACTGTCTTTAGTCATGTATTTTATTGACTTCCCTACCCCCCACACCACAGGTTAAAAAAATGTCTTTGAAGAAAAATTATTGGTAACTGGGGATTTCAGCAAAATCAAAATGAGTGGTAGTGATAAGGTTCAAACCCAATCCACGTTTCACAGAAGAGTAGGCCAGCTATGGCCAGTTGGGTGGAGGATATGAACATACCCAGCATGCATCCTGCTACCTGGAGAGGGATGGGCTCTGCCAGGTTCAACTTGCCCAAGACACACTGCTTGAACACTTTAGTGCAGTGCCCCCAAAACTCCAAAAGGAGTTTAAAGAATTTGTGTCAGGCCAGTTCAACAAGGTACATTCTTTCTTCAGCGATGAACAATTGGCCGCAACAAAATGACAACACTGTCATTGAACACACAGGTTGTGCAGAGAGTGAGTTGTCTCGTTTTTTAAAATAATTTTGTAAATGTAATCGAAAAAGACAATACTGTAAATATGCTTGATAATATGTTAACAAAAACTTCCCTTTCTCATAACGATATCATTGTTGTTTGCTAAGTCAAGTTCTTTCAAGTATTAACGTTTTCTTAAAAGAAAACAGAAAGGGAAGTTGTGATGTGTTTCCTGTACCAACGGAAACCTGTTTCCTTGTAAATACAATGGTAAAAGTGTTGGTTTTTTTATATCAGTCAAGTGCTGACGTGTTTAGCACTCAATTCCAAGTACACTGTTTGTTTGTTGTTTAATCTGCTTTACTTTCTGACAGATATATGTGCCATTCACAAAACAAACCTACAAGCTTCCTTGATTCTGACAGACCTATTAAGACTGTGCATGAAGAAAATCTCCTACTGTTTATCAAGGAAATGAAATCTCTAATGCTTTTTTGGGAGGTGTGTGGGGAAAGGGTGGGGGGGAGGGTTAGCAAAATTTCATTCAGCTCTGAAGAGATGTAAAACAGTGAATATAAACTGTTCCTACGATTCTTAACCCAAACCAAGAATGTTCATGAACCTTAACGAAGGGAATACGCATAAAGTAAGGAGTAATTCAGTTGTTGCTGTTGCTGTTAGGCATTCCCCACATTAACATCCTGGGGGTCGGTCACCAGGAAAAAATGCACTCTGTCTCACTCATCCCGCCTACATAGGAATCACTATAGGAGCCTAAGAAACACACTGGGTGAGAAGTTTGCATGCATGCTTGTTTTCAAGCACCTGGCCATTTAGGCAGCCATACTCTGACTTCAGAGGATGATTTTTCTCTTTTAAAACAAGAGTGCTGGTTGTTATGTTATGCAGCATAACATCATAAAGCATAACATCATGATAATGTAGGCCTTGGCTCATCCATACATGACAAAGTTTTGGGCCTGGGCCAAACACTATGAAGTTAGGCTTTCCCTCTAGATGATTAAAAAAAAAAAAAAAAAAAAGCTTCACCCAAGCAATGGCTGTTCTCACCAGCTACTGACTTCATCCCACAGTTGTTTCATCTCCACTTGATTCGCGACATAAACCTGGAAATACTCTTGAGGTAGAGCTGAAAGCCTACACAGCACAAGGCATTGGCAAGTCTGGTTACAAATGACTTCGCAGCTCTTGGTGCAAATCTTCAAGAAAACAGTTGTATATAGGTACATGTTAGGCTACGGTAAACTGCTGATCATGACGAATACTTTCATACTGCTGCTCTGCTAATGTTTTACCTATGTATATTATATAAGCAAGCAATGTCTTAGCTTTCCTATATTTACTCTTTTTTTTCTTCTTCAATAAATGGTTTATATCAGTGATTGTTTGGTGAAATGTACAATATGTATGAGAGAGTGATGGACTGAGAGAGGAGAGGGCAGGGGAGAGTGAGCAAGAGGGAAGGGGAGGGGGTGGGGGGGAGGGGTGGGGCATGGCATGGAGAGTGAGGGGGAGAATTTATGTGTGTGTGAGAGAGAGAGAGAATTTTCCAGTGTGTGTGTGCATGTGCGTGTGTGTGTGCACGCATGTGTGCATGTGTAAAAGTAAACATATAAAAAATTAGTAACGCCACATCTAACACATTTAATATTTTTCTCTGCCACACCTGATTTCTCTGTATGAAACTGGTGTGACTTTTACATAGGCGAGTGTGGTGTAACACTGTACCAAGCTCATTCCAAGACACTTCTTGCTGCACAGGGAACCTACCTCAGTTCAGCATCTCATCCCTTCCCGCAAGATATATCCCAGAGGACAGCGGCACAAACTTCATGCAGAAAAGCACACAGAACAGGACGACACAAAAGACAGCTGTACACTTCTCTCACTACAACTTACCCTGTCTATGATCTTGCCAGAAACTCCCATGCCATTCAGAATGGTCACCTGAAAAACATTAAGGAAAGTGAATGCTGAAAATGTATCCCAAAAAATACTTAAAGGTTTGTCTAACATATGAAATGTTTCTTTCACAAAAAGAAACACTCACCTCTCAGTTACTTGTGATATTTGTATTGACTGTGCTGATGATGCGTTCCATGAGATGTGTTTGAATTATTGTTGTATTGCGGTTTTGCTTTGCTACTCTTAACCTTTAATGGTATGTGCATGCGCACGCGTGTGTGTGAATGTGTGTGTGGATGGGTGGGTGTGGGTGTGTGTGTGTGTGGATGGGTGGGTGCGGGAGGATGGGGGGTGTGATGTAGATTGTTGTCGGCTTTTAAAATACTGTGTTATTTCTTAATCTGTATTGTTTAATAATGCATGCTGTGTAATTATAATTTTTAAAATGCCACTCATAAATCTCTCTAGTTGAGACATTAAAGTATTCTTGAATCTTGAGTCTTGAGTCTCTCTTCTCCTTTGTGCCCCAGTCTACAAAACTGACACAACCACATAACGGATTACAGACATGCACCCACACACACACACACAAACACTCTCTGTCTCTCTCTCTGTATGTGTGTCTCTGCCTCTCTCACTGTCTGTCTCTGTCTGCCTGTCGCTCTCTCATATACAAAATGAACTGTCATAATAATGCTCAAAATGTAGGGGTTTTACCTATGTTTGGCTCATACACTTACAGCCCCACTTCACAAGCAAGCTGATGTGTATGTGTACAGGTGGTTTACCATGGACTGTTCAGGACTGCTTTACAAGACATTAAAAACAAATTTTTTTAAACCACATTTCAGTAGATCTAAGATACAAATGTAAGCTCATACATGCACACAAACAAACATGCAATGCACACACACATATATGACAGACAGACTTGAAACTATTCTTACACTCCCATCCTCACACAACACACACACTCACCTCACACACATACACAAATATGCATGCATAAATACATACAGAACTGTGTTAACAGCCATATGCACACACATGTACACACACACACATACACGCCCACATACACACTTGTGCATGCATATATATACACAGAACCATCTTCACAGCCATACGCGCGCACTCGTGTACACACACACAACACTCACACACACACATATCCCCCCCAGAGAAGACACACATCAGAAGACTCCTGCTTCAGACAAAGACACACACAAAAAACCCTGCCACCTACATTGACGATGACAGGCATGGCCCCGTAATACACAGGCTGGGTGTAGTAGGGCCACATGTAAGGGTCCTCTGTCAGGTCTATGTAGCTGGGGATCAGGCTGCAACCACAACACAACACAACACACAACCACCGGTCACTAGGCTGCTCCTAGTGTTGTTGTTGTCCGACATTCCCCAGCTTAACACCCTGCGCATCATCTAGGATATATATGCACTCTGCCTCTGTCTCACCCGTCCTTCCTAGATCCTGAGAATTGCTATAACATTGTAAGTACATGTTGGATAAGAAGTTTTTACACATATGTTTTCAAGCACCTCACCATATAGGCAGCTTTACTCTCTCTTCATAGATCTTTTTCAGTTTTCTCTCCTTTAACCTCTTAACTGCCCAGTGCAAGTGCACCCTATATGCCGGGGAATAAAATTCTTATGTACCACTGCTATGTTCATATCCCTCTTACTCAGAAACTACTACATGAATATTCCTGATAGTCTACCCAATGACAGTATATATATCGTAGATATCTTCGAAGCAAGCTCAAATTAGTTAGCATGATATTTCACTGCGAAAATATATTTAAAATGTAAAACATCGACCATAAATACGATTTCTTCATCACAACTGTCATTCGAGTACCCCCCATCTCAATAATGTCAAACATATGTCTAGGCCAAATCTCATTCATACACGATCTCCTGAATCATACGCGATCGTTTTCATCAATGTTAGGTAAATCTAGAGTTTTATTTGCCACTTTTACAGCTGTGTAAAGTTATTTATGCCTTCAACAAGAAGTGTCAGCAATTTTGAACAAGAACTTCCCAAGCAGTCATGCATAAAACACAAAATACGAGCGAAAAAACGATCGTTTTTGCCACGGTTTTTGCAGCTCGATGTTGCCAAGCAACAGGAGAGTGACCTCCATTAATTTTGGAGTTGTTTCCCTTTAACTGTAGTCAAGGAAGCAGGCTTGTTTACTTCGGTTTGACACCCCGGAAATTTTCCGGGTTGTTGGCGTATAGGGTGCACGTTTAGCCCCGGAAAATTTCCGGGGTAAGGCAGTCTAGTGGTTAAAGAAAAGAGCATAATTATGTCAAGAGCCTGTCATAAAAAAAAGGTAAAGGAGTGCCATAACCTATAAGGTCGTAGGGGAGCGAGGCGTCAGAGACCTCACTTCTCTAGGGCCAGCGTATTGAGGGCGGCGCCCATCTCCTCTCCCTCGCTGCTTTACCTTCCCTGACCCTAAAGAGGGCAGGTACCCATTTACAGCTGGGTGAACTGGGGGACTGTACAGAAGCCAAGGCGCGCAAACGGTCACCCATCCAAGTGGTAACCACGCTCGACGCTGCTTAACTTGGCTGGGGGAAAGCGAGTGCTCCGACCACTGAGCTATCCCGAGCCTGTCATAGCTGAAGATAATCTCAGCATAAATATTTCAAAGCATAACAACTATTTTACTGTTGGCCTTGTGCATCTAGATCACATCAATAACTGACAGAACATTTAGCCTGGGCCAAACGCCTCAATAAAGCAATGCGTTATTTTAGTATGATTACGTCTCTGTAACACACCGAACGCTGATGTGAATGTACCAGATCTTTAACATGCATACATATGATCTTCTACATGCGTATGTACATGAAGGGAAATAGGGCACAGGCTGGACTGGATTCTAAGTTGACCAGAGAAATCATAAAATTACCCACCCTCAATTCACCAGGTGCAGCTGCCTAGATTCAAACTCACAACTGGGTTCATGAACTTTTAAACTTATGCGAAAGATGTTCCACATGCATTCGCACTGTAAAACACACAAAACAAAATGAAACAACCCTCTCGCCCCCCTCCCCTCCCAAACCAAACTACTCCTTCGGTCCAGAACCGTGTGTGACCAAAAGACAGCTCACCTGGCCTGCGGCTTGTAGGCCCTCAGTGTGTGGTAGGCCGCCAGCAGGTCCAGTTTGCCGTAGCCCTGCTCAAACATGTTCACATCGGGCAGTCTGCGGGCTGACGCCATCAGAGCCTGCTTCACGCTCGCCGGGTTGATGATGTGAGACCTCTCCAACACCGCACTGCACACGCCGTGACATAAACATTATCATGTTGTTGTTATTGTTCTTGTTGTTGTGTTGTACTTTTCTCAAACTTCACACACTGGGTGTCACAACGAACGTGCACTCTGTAACTCACACCCCCCATCTGGGAAACACTTCTGAGTCGATGAGTACACAACTGGATGAGAAGTTTGTGTGTACAACTTCTCCAGTACCTCACCACATAGACAGCCATACTGCGATTTCAGAGAATGGTTCTTTTTGTTCTTTTAGAGTGAAGTTTATTATGTTAAAAGCTTGTCATGGCTGACGACAATCTCAACATAACATTTTCAAGCATACACACATTTCAATACAGGCCTTAGCACTTACACCAAAGATGAAAAAACCTTTTGATCAGGGCCAGAAAATGTGGGTAAAATACTGAACAAAACTAAACAATAATCTGGGGCAGGGTGGAGTGGGGGTGGGGGGGCAGAATAACATACAGGTGAGCAAGTTGAACATCAGGTATAAGAATTGAGAGAGGAGGTTTGAGTCTTTGTTGAGGTGTATCAGCAACAACATGAAAAACATGACTATAGTATATAATGCACCATTTGAAATTATAGCAAGTTTTAGTGCATAACATTTGAGCTGCTCTTTATAATAACACCATATTATAGTACAGACCCACTTGTTTGGGCTTTTGGGGGAGGGGAGATCTGTTGCTTTTGGAAGAGGAGGGAGGTATGTTTCTTTTTCCCAACTCAATGCATAACTGTTTAACAAGAAAAAAAAAGCAAGATCCTAAGCATAAAACACACAAATGTCTTAACACAGCATCGAAACCCCATACCATACCATATTATGCAGCTGAATATTTAAAAATGCCCCTTCATGAAAATCCCCCTCAACCGAATCTGTTTTCTGTGGTGACATGGTTCTAACAAATGGCTTAGTAAGATGAAATGGCATCACAAGATATAGAAATGTGACTTGAAATATTCATTACAGCAACAGAAGGATGATCTGAAGTCTGTAGCTAGTACCAATAATCTGCGTTGGTTTGGGCACGCAGACTACCACATCATAAAAAGAGCAATGAACTTCGTAGTGGATGGAAAGACACCAAAGGGAAGACCTAGCAAAACCTGGGCTGCCTGTATTGCAGATGATCTTAGAGAAAGGGGCATAAATACGGAGGAAGCTCAAAACAGAGAGAGATGGAGAAGGCTCATCAATGTCAAACCTCCCCTGGGAGAAACATGACAAAAAAGGAAGAAGAAGAAGAAGAACAGAAGGAAGACAAGGTGTCTGTGACATACATACATACTTACCTCAACAACAAGGTGACAGCACCAGCCACAACCGGGGAAGCAACGCTTGTCCCTGACAAGGAACGGCAACCAGACCTGTACAGTTTCAACAATGCTGTTACAAAAGAGGAAAAGTAAACACCGAAATCATCTGCATCCAGTAGCAACAGTGAAGTTGAAACCAAACAAAAAAAACCCTACCCCGAAACCAACCCAAAAAAACAATCCCCCCTCCCCTCCCCAAATCAAAACCACATGGAGACTGGATGTAAAAAGAGCACATAAGTGCTTATTCCATTATCCTCGATATAAAAGAATTTTTTTTTAAAACAAAAACAAACAAAAAAACACCTTCTATTGCCCCCAAGTTTCACTCTTTCTCACTGACCTGTGACTTTCAGATCAGTTGTCAAAAGATGAGCTCCTCTTTCATCTTAGAAAAGAAAACTTTCCTCCACACAGCCTGCAGTCGTATTTACCAACAATTAACTCCAGTCTTGTCTGCTAGAATATTAGCTGAAATTGATAAGCACAAACTGAGATATATCGGTCATGGATACAGAAACACACAGACAAATCTGATGACGACAGCTCTCTAAGGCAAGTTTGAGGGTAGAAGAAAAAGAGGCAGACAACCAACATCCTACATAGCCAACATCACCGACATTATTTTGTGGTCTGGGAGGGCTACAGAAGATCGTAGACCTCAACAGAGACAGAGAGAGATGGAGAGCCCTGGTGGCATTGTGTGGAGCTTCTACTGTTGACAGTGGCAATGGCCACAGATGACAGGATCTCTCCTAGTTTGAATGATAAAGTAAGGCTGTGAATTTCAGTTCCTTCAAATAATCATTTTGTCCCATAATTGGGGATGGGATAGCTCAGTGGTCGGAGCACTCGCTTTCCCCCAGCCAAGTTAAGCAGCCTCGAGTGTGGTTACTACTTGGGTGGGTGACCGTTTGCGCACCTTGGCTTCAGAACAGTTCCCCCAGCTGTAAATGGGTACCTGCCCTCTTTAGGGTCAGGGAAGGTAAGGCAGCGAGGGAGAGGAGATGGGCACCACCCTCAATATGCTGGCCCTAGAGAAGTGAGGTCTCTGACGTCTCGCTCCCCTACGACCTTATAGGTTATGGGACTCCTTTATTTTACTTTTCCTTTACAAATAATCATGACTTGGCATTGCGTGGAGTTTCTACTGTTGACAGTGGCAATGGCCACAGATGACAGGATCTCTCCTAGTTTGAGTGATGAAGTAAGGCTGTGAATTTCAGTTCCTTCGAACAATCATGGCTTGCATGTCACTTCAACTTAAGGCCCTCCACATCCAAACCTTCTGTGCAGAGAAAAGAACAAAGCCTACCTGGAGCACTGGAAGAGCACAGATGTTAAAGAAAAACTCACCAGTGACAAAATAAAGATAAAAAGGAATGGTATTCTGTGGAAGGTGGCAGGATGGTTGAGACGTTTGCCTGCCAACAAGTAAACCGTGAGGTTCTGGGTTCCATTCCCAGCCTCGCCCTTTCTTCCCAGTTTGACAAAAAAATTCGAACTGAATGTCAAAGTCCTTCGGACGAGACTATAAACTGAGGCCCCGTGTGCGAACGCATGCAGATCATCTTGCGCACACGTTAAATCCTGTTCCGCTTTTCAAACAAGTAGGCCATTGTGTGCCAGTGGGAACAGATGACAAAATTTACAGAACCGCATACACACGGGGACTGGACGTAAAAAAACCCACATGAGTGCTTATTCCATTATCCTCGATATATATATATTTTTTTAATTTTTAAAAAGTCATCTGAGCACTTTGATTTGTTGCTTTACAAGATTCAGCGCTATATAAATTCCATACATTATTATTATTATTCTGTTCCTTGGCTACAGCTCCACAGTTCCCCTACGGTGACATTGTGTGTATGCAAGCGTTTAAAGTAGCCGCATTCCAACTTCACAGGGGATGTCTAAACAAAGACACCAATGCGCATGCAGCTTTTAATTTTAAAAAATTCTAGCACAGATTCCTACTGGCATGCAATGGACTACACTTCTGAAAGGTGGAACAAGGTTTAACAAATGGATGAAGATGTTCTGCATTAGTTAGCACAAAGAACCGTGATTTATAGTCTCATTCAAAGGAGTTTCAGGGGGAGTAGAGATTAACTTTAGAGGAGAAATCCCCGTGAATTCTTGCAAGCAGGCGTCTCAGTGGTGGCTCGAACCCGCACAGTCAGATTGCAAGCTTAACACTCTAACCACTCAGCTATCCCACTTCCCAACTTCCTTTCAACGTGGCACTATCTCGAGAAGCATTCCCGCATGACAGGATGACAGACAAGAGTTTGGGAAAGAAACACGAGAGAAAAAATTCTTACTTGAGCGCAGACCCTCTGACAGCAGAGCCGTAGGTGACAATGTCTGGCTTCAGGCGGCCATAGCCCCAGGGTAGTTCCTGAAAACATATGTTATCTTCTTCATGTTTGATTTTGATATGAGCGCTTATTGCAGGAGCGCACATTGTGTGTGTGTGAGCGTGTGTGTGAGTGTGTGTGTATGAGAGAGTGAGTCAGCCCCAATATGGCCTCTGTGGTCTGCAGGGCTATAAACATCAAGATTCGATTGGAGAGTGTGAGTGTGTGTGCATGTGTGTGTGTGCATGGGTGCGTACATGTATGTGTGTGGATACATATGTTTCATACTGCTTTTTCTGGACACATCACTAAACTTCTACCAGTAAGAAATCCACTGAAAAGAGAAAAAAAATTTTAAATCACCATCATGTGTACTTCCCTTCCTGAAAAAAACCTCAACCGAATCACCACCTCACACCAGGAACAAAAAAACCACATGTACCACTAACCCAAGTGGTCATGCCTCGAGAAGAGAAGCGAGCAATCTGGTTTTCAAAGTTGATGCCTCCCACCCCTATGACATCCATCTGATCCGCAGGGTTGTTCAGTGTCCTGCAACACAGCAACCACAAATTCAGTCAGGATAACACCGTGGTTGGAAAGTCTGTGGACTTTGAGATAAAAGATGGGGGCTTACAGAAGTTAGCATAAAGATGTGGGAGAACACCGTACTGGTTTAGATCAGATTTATTACATTGTAGAATATAAATCTGTTATATTGTAGAATATGTCACAAATATGAAACACTTCGTGGGTACCTATTGCCATAAATAATGTTCAAAGTACTTACATGAAGACAACTAATGTGTGCACACACTCACTCACACACACACACACACACACACACACTCATATTCCAAGAATGCAAATACACGTGCACTCTCAAGCAGACAAAAGTACTCCATCTCAAATTGAAAAACACACCAACTAGACTACACACACATATAAAAGCCAATAAAAACAACAACAACAACAACAAAAAAGAGGTCAGAAACTGTTTAGAAACCAGATCTCATAATTATGCTCCTGACACAGGCACAACATGCCAGAAATGTGTTTCTTATGATGACTTGATAGAATAAACAACACCTCACAGCGCGCAAATCCAGTATAACTTAAACAAAGGTCCAGAGCCCAGTGCTAAAATTAGCAAACCCTTTCCGTTTACCGAGTACAAGTGTGGTCAGTTCCTGCTATGATTAGCACCAGCTGGGCTGGGGTTGGGATAGAAAGGCTAGCAGCTGAGAGAAGCTGAAAGTGGAGGTAACTTACAGCTGTGGCTTGACCACCTCCTCCCATAATGAACTTTTTCAATAAACCGAACAACAGCTGTGACCTGACCACCTCCTCCCAAAATGAACTTTTTCAATAAACCGAACAACAGCTGTGGCCTGACCACCTCCTCCCAAAATGAACTTTTTCAATAAACCAAACAATAGCTGTGACCTGACCACCTCCTCCCAAAATGAACTTTTTCAATAAACCAAACAACAGCTGTGACCTGACCACCTCCTCCCAAAATGAACTTTTTCAATAAACCAAACAATAGCTGTGACCTGACCACCTCCTCCCAAAATGAACTTTTTCAATAAACCAAACAATAGCTGTGACCTGACCACCTCCTCCCATAATGAACTTTTTCAATAAACCGAACAATAGCTGTGACCTGACCACCTCCTCCCAAAATGAACTTTTTCAATAAACCGAACAATAGCTGTGACCTGACCACCTCCTCCCATAGTGAACTTTTTCAATAAACCGAACAAAAGCTGTGACCTGACCACCTCCTCCCATAGTGAACTTTTTCAATAAACCGAACAATGTTACAAAGCATTCTTACCCATAGAGAGGTCCATCATTGCCGATGGCTGACACCATGATCACCTTGTTGGCTGTCAGCTCCCACACCTGAAATTTTATATGTGATATAATATAATTCTACAGCCAGTTCGGATAAGAAAACATTGAATAAAAATTAACAGTATGCAATATTATATCCATGCTCATCTTTTGTTACAAAATGTGGTTTAATAACACCGAAAACACTTAACATGATATAAGAACATAAACTGCATATATATTATTATAATATATATATATATAAGTAGAGAGAGAACTGAGAGAGAGAGAGAGAAGAGAGAGAAAGAGAATAGAAGATAAAGAGAAAGAGTGAGAGAGAATAGATAGATAGATAATAGATAAATAGATAATAATAATAGACAAGATAATAGATAGATAATATAGATAGATAGATAGATAGATAGATAGATAGGCAGACAGATAGATAGATTGATAGATATTATAAACAAAAATGTTCTTATCACGTGGGCTTATAAGTGTAAATATAAACACTCACAGATGCATATGCAAATTCTCTCTCTTTGTTCATTTATTTTTTCTTTCTTTCTTTCTCTTTCTTCATATTTTTGTCTTTCTTTCTTCCTTTCTTTTTCTCTTCCTTGCTTTCTCTCTATCATCAAGAAAAAAAATTGTCCCTTCAGCTAGTCTCATCATGTAAAAGAATGATCTTTTCTTTTCTTTTCTTTTTTCAGTATAGATGGGCTGTCACCAAATCTGAGAAAGCATAATCCCTATCAGAGAACCACCCTTCTTTTTCTCAACTTTGATGGTCTCAAGTCTCCTCTATAAAAGCGTTAATACATGAAATATACTGTGTGTGTTTATATCTATCTATAAAGATATATATATATATATATGTGTGTGTGTGTGTGTGTTTGCTTTTCCTCCCCCCCCCCCCCCCCCCCCGCCACATTCTGCCTAGTACACCTTACACCATTAACAACATAACGATCCAAAACACAGGAAACGTTATACTTTTTCTTTAAAACTGTTTGCATAGATCTCTCACCTTATCTACAAAAGGATGGTCCATGAAGTCTGGTCCCCCAATGCTGAGGTTCAACACGTTGATCTTCTTCAGGATGGCGTAGTTGAAGGCATCCAGAAACCATGACGTGTAGGACACCTACACCACAGAAACAAAACCGGTCATTTTTTATATTTTTATCAGAAAATACTTTCAAGGGCATAACAAAGAAAGTGCAAGTGTGAATTTACATAGGACTGAATGAAAGCATTTCAGTGAGAGGGTTTTCACATAATTATATGAATATATAGAATGTATTGTAAGACTCTGGGATGAACAACAGTATAAACATACCCTGCCATCATTAACACACACACACATACACACACAACACACACACTCAACACACACACACACACACTCTCTCTCTCATAGGACACACCAACACCTCAAAGCTCATCATCACCTGGTTGTTGGTAAAGACCCTGAAAACGTAGATGTCAGCATCAGGAGCAAATCCCAGGCATTCCTTGTGACTGGAGATCACCCCTGCCACAAACGTCCCATGTCCCAGCCCTGCAACAGCACGTAGCAATTTGTTTTAGTCGCTTGATGATGCTTTATAAGCCTGCAGTCCATGAAAATCTTGTCTAGGCTTTCATCCCATTCAATTCTGATATTGGCATCATCATCTATTTTTGAATTCAAACTTAAAGGCCTGATTAATTCTAAAGTTGTCACCAATGTCTGTTTCAAGTTCAAACCCAACCGCACGTTTCATTCTAACATTGCCGTAAACATCTCTTTAAAGTTCAACCTTAATGGACCATTTATTTCATTCTTAAACTGGCATTCACATCTATATAAAGTTTTAATTTAGCTGCCCGTTTCATTATGGGATTAGAATCCACATCTATTTAAAGTTCAAAGTGAGCATCCTGTTTCATTCTAAAATTGTCGCTAACATCTACTTCAAACTTAATGGCCTGTGCAATTCTAAAATTGTCATCTTGTATCTGTTTTACAGTTCAAATTTAATAGATTGTTTGATTCTCAAAACAGCACATCGATTTTCAGTTCAAATTTATGATACACTATTGCCCTCAAACATCAAATGCTGCCAACCTGCATAAGACATGCTAAGTTGCATACAACTGTCTTTTATTCCTTTAGGCAAATGAAACTAGGCCATGCCAAAGATAACAAAACCTACTTAATTTATCATCACCAGAATACCAAAAAGGTGTTAAAAAAGACCCAACCAAAAACCCTGATAATATACACATCAAAGTATATTAAAAAAAATAATACTCCCCCCCCCAAAAAAAAAAAAAAAATTCCACATCAAAGTTATACACAAACCCAGATAAAATACCATACAACACCACTGCAGAACAGACATCCAGTGTCCACTCCAGTTTACTAGCTTACAACCGGTATGCCAGAAGAAAAAGGCAGGAGAATGGTTCAGGAAGGCAGAAAAAGAAGAGGAAACAGAAAGATTGGAAAAAATATAGAAACAAAAAAGAGAGAAACAGAAAAGGGCAAGTTTCTAGCACAGAATTTCCAGAAGATGGACACACTGCTAATACTAAAAGAGTTCCCAGCATCAGTACGGGAGAAAACAGGAAGCACTGAATTATCTGCCCCGACTGTTTCCATCATCTTCAAATATAAAAAAAATAATAAAAAAAAGAACTGTATCAGAATTTTAGCATTAGTATTGCTTGGAGCCCTGATTAGTCATACTGTAGCCATATCAGAGCATTTACCCCTTTAACTTGAACTAGACAGAAAATATCACACATCTAAAAAAAAAGAAAAAAGAAAAACCCAAACAAACATGATCATAACTGACAAACTACTTATACTGCTATACAAAATTAAACCTAAAAAGCACAGCATTGTGTCTGTCATCCCTCTTTGAGCTACACTGTCATACCATCATCCAGAGTTTTCTCGTTGGTCCAGTTGGAACGGTCCTTGATTCTCCCCTTTTTGAAGTGGGGGTGATCTGATGCAAGCCCAGTATCAAACACAGCTACTTTAATTCCTGACCCTGCAAATATTAAAAACAAACAAAAAGGGTCAGAAAAATCTTCATTTTTTTCCACAGAATAAAACTTTGGAAACAGACATTTTGTTTAAAGGTGCTTTTCACATTTGTTGCAATGATAGCAACTTTCTGTAAGTACCTAAGATGTGACAAGTATGTATGAGCTTTAATTTGGTCGAATATTTGTTTGGGCAGAAAACTGAACAAAATTAGAATGTTTTTCAAATCTGATAGCACTTGTGTACACACATTCATAAAATGTTCATAAATGCACACCGAGACACACACACACACACACTCTCTCTCTCACATACACACTTATGCTTATTCAATGTACCATCTGGAAATAAAATTTTGACTTGACTTGACTTGACACCACTGTTATACACACACCACACACACCCCACACACACCTGATAAACACACACACATACACACACACATACACACACACTGATACATACACACACACTGATACACACTGATACACACTCACAACACACACCGTAGTAGCATACCTGAAAATCCCAGTCCCCACAACATCTCAGCCTGCAGAGCGTTGGTGATCTGTTTTGGCACTGCTCGCATCAGTCGCCGTGACTTGTGACCATTGGCAGACAGCCAGTATGACGCCCCCTGTTAGCAGGTCACCAACAACAACTACAGTTTAATAACAAGCTGATTCACCATAACATAACATCAATGGACAACAAAAATGAATACCACTTTGAAAAATGGCACTTCATGAAACAAGAGAGAAGTATAACAAGTATCAATAAGCACACATGCATACAAACGCTTTTTGGGTTTTTTTGTTTTTATTTTTCCAAGGTATGATACTAAATGATCCTGTTTTAACTTCAATTTAATGGAACACAACCCCAACAGAAAAAAACAACAAAAAATGACCTAAAGTAAAAGTACTTTCTCTTTCCATTCTTTCTAATATATGCTTGTAGTTTTCACTGTTTATATTCAATTCAGAAAACAGCAGTGGAGGAAGACAAGTGCTGGTAATTAGTTTACAAGTGCCAGTAATTAGTTACGACTTCTTCATCATTACAAAAATGATCCATCAAAGATTCAAAACCAAACAAAAAGACCATTAGAAGATGAGATCTGTAAATGACAGTATTAGACACATTACGGAGTAAGGACCATGCCTTTGGGCTGACTTGACTTGAGTCTCAGCTCCTGGATGAGCACTTTTCAGAGGTCCCGGCAGTGACTAGAGTTTCACCCTCTGTGGTTTCTTACTGCAAGACACTTTTCATAATCTAGAAATCTCCCGTGGGGATGCTGGGGCTGGTCAGTATAAATAGCATCCCCACCTTCTGGAAATTCTGTGCAAGAAAATGTCCTCTTTTCTATCGCTCTCTTTGTTTCTGCCTTGTTCTTTTCCTTCTCCTCACCTCCTTCTTGTCTGTTTTCTGCCTTCTTGGTCCATTCTCCTGCCTTTCTTCCAGAAAGACATAGAAGATAACAATTCTCTCTTATGCCGAAGTCAGATGCACTTGGCCTGACTTGTCAGGCACTTAGCGGCAGTGTGATGCATTTTCACTCATATGACAGACAACAATAGTTGCTGTCTGAGCGTTCAACAAAGAAGAAGAAAAAGAAGAAGAAGAATCTAGAAATGTCTATCGCACTTACAAGAATAGTTGATTTTCTTGGGGCCTATCAATGATCACAGAAACAGATCACAAGATACTCTAATGATGTTTCCAGCACAAAAACCACGTCTGAAGAGAGAAAAAAAAAAAAAAAAGCACTCACCAGAGACAAGCTTCGCCGATGTGGGTTGAAAGGATGTGACGAATCAAACGAAGGAGTCTCCTTCTGTTTGCCTGTGTCGTTACAAGGTGGACGAGGCTTCTTTTTGTCTGCCCTTTTCTTTTTCCCTTGCTCTTCCTCTACTGCAAAATCAGAGGGAGAAAAATAAGCCATGCACTGACAAAGTACACTCCTTCACAATGAATAGTCTTCTGTTTTAATACTTTTTTCTGCGGCTTGAAAAAAAAATGGTGTAAGTGGTTGTTTTCCAGCTATTTCGCTTTAAAAAAAAATTCATACAATGAATACAAAAGTTACTGTTCCGGGCCACCACTCTTACACAACAGAGGTGAAACAAAAAAATGACCCAAAAAAGCAAATGGAGGTGAATGGCACGATCACACACAATTGTTTACTAACATAATCCATAGGGCAATAAGGTCTGCACCCCCCTTCCTCACATCCATGCCCAAGTACTTATGCGCACGCACATGCACACACACACACACACAAAGAGACACACACACATATATATACACATACACACAAAACATCATGGTTGCAGATGTTCGGTCGCATATTGAAAATAAGTATGCTGACTGCTTAAAAGTTTATACAGATGGATCTGTTTTAGAAAATCATGACTCAGGCTCTGCATTTGTCATACCAGCACTTAAAATTGAGAAATCGTACTATCTTGGTAAACATCGTTCAATATTTACAGCTGAACTTATTGCAATTCTTATGGCTCTTAATTATATTCTTAATTTTCCATTTTCTTTCTTTCATATCTTGCTTTGTGTTGACTCCAAATCAGTATTGTATGCTATAAAATCCCCAAACTTCAAGAAAGTCTCTAGAATTATTTTTGAAATTAAATATGTCATACACCTCCTAAGTTTAAGAGGTATTCCTGTTTCTTTTTGTTGGGTGCCTTCTCACGTTGGAATTTTTTCAAATGAGTGGGCTGACAGAGCTGCAAAAAAGGTTCAAGACATGACATGGAATCGATAGAACTGGATGTTCCCTTATCTATACAGGAGGGATACCGTATATTAGAACAAATTTCATGGGGTAAGTTTAAAGAATCTGGTCAATTCAAGGAAAGATATTTTTAAAAATTGCCCGACCACTTCCCATATTTTTGGTTATATGACTTCTTCTCAAATAGATTCGCGTTTTATAACTGTGAAAAGGGTTCATTCACTATATTTTAGAATGAAGTTAAATGCATTCCTTACAAAATTTTGTAAACATGTCAGATGTCTATGTGGAGATCATATTTCCAATACTCATATCATATTTGAGTGCCCTATTGTAAAACCTTTTTTACCTACATTTTCTGAACAGTCTCTGCAAAATATATGTTGAAAATTCAATGTTAGCCCTTGCCATTGTTAGATGTTTATTGCATAGTCCACTCGATTATTTACTGTAGTTACATTATTGTTATTTCATTTTTCTACGTTGTTGAGTTTTAAGTTTGCTCCTGTTTAAGAGTATTATTATTACTTTTCTAGGTGTGTTGTTGGGTTTTGTTGTTGTTATTTTTTTATTTTTTTATTTCTAAAACAAACAAACAAACAAACACCCAACACGGATGCTATTTCTTAATCCTTTCTCCTTCCACTCCTTCTTCTTCCTTCTCTAAACTCCTTTACACTTTCTACTTCCCTCGTCTAATATCACTTAGAGTGAACAGACGTTAAATTGAAGACAACAACAACACATACACACACAGAGCCACACACACACTCACACACACACACTCACACACACTAACACTAACACACACACACGAATGTCCTGCCCTTTCAAAGTACAAAGGATGTTTCATTCCTGACAATAATCAATTTTTTTTTCCAACAAAAATAGACATTATATGTATTCTACTTAAATCTATCATGTGTCTACATAGAAATGAACATGCGTATTGCTCTTAAAAACCAGTCAAGAGCAAAATCAATTATCAATCAATCAATGAACATTTTTTCCCTCGGCACTATGCAGATTTTCCTTCTGCTTTTTTTCTTCGTTTTACTTTTTTTTCAAAGCTGCTGCAGCATGAACAGACATAAATGCAAAGCAAAAAACACCAACCCTCCCCCAAAAACAACAACAATGTAAGCTAGGTGAATGGAACATGACTGAAAACTCAAACAGTTGAATTAACACGTTTTAGAGTCAACAACTATCAAGTCTCCCAACCACGATACTGATATTTTGGACAGTCATCAGATTACAAGTCCAAGCAATCACTAATTTTTTTTTCATAACACAACACTCAATGAACAATACCGTTTCTTTCCTGCAGAACAAAATCAGACCTAGCTAGCTCAGTCACTTACCAAAGTGTACATACCATGTTGATCTTTAGTTTAAATGTTCTAGTAAAACGAAAGAATAATAGTACCTTTGATGTACTTGAGACTGCGCACAACTTTGCGGTGTGGCGTGACCCTCCTGATCAGAGGATGCTCTTCCAGTGCCTGCAGTGCGGAGGACGCTTTCCCATGCATCTAGTGCAACACACAAACCACGTTCATAAACTATAAAACTGAACATTTCACAAATGTGATGGCTAAAGTTAAGGCTCTCACTAAAACAAGAAGGAGAGGGAGAAGGGGTCTCAGTAATACCGATATCATGTAAACAGAGACCATCTTTCAAGTGTACTGTTAAACATGAAACATATAAAAACTTAATTACAGTTCAACAGCAAAAGAGCAGAGGGGGAAAGGGGCCTTAACTGTGGACATACTGGATACAAGATCTCTAAGTTACAACACAGTTAAAAAAACCCACTTTTTTAAAAGTGCGAACCATCTGGACCACTTAAAGTAACTACCACTGTACTGTAAGTGAGAGATCAACAACAACAACAACAACAACAAGATCATGCAAAGAAACATCAGCAAGCAAGATAAGGACCTGAATACCCGAAAAATCAGCAAGCAACTTCATCTCTTGTTTTTCCATTGCATCAGCAGCGCTACTCATTTTTAGTTGGCAAAAGTTAACATCAAAACTCAATTAAACTCATGAAACATTCTGTGTAGGATTTTTGTTGTTTTGTTGTTTGGTGATTTTTGTTGGGTTTTTTGTTTGTTTGGTTGGGGTTTTTTTTTTGGGGGGGAGAAGCTCTCTCTTCTGTTGTTTTTGTTGCTGGTGGTGGTGGTGGTGGTGGTAGGGTTTTTATGTGTGTGTGTGTGACTGTTTCTTGTTTTGTTTTTGTTTGGTTTGTTTATTGTGGGGGAGAGGGAGGTTTAGTTTGTTGTTTTTTTGTTGTTGGTTTTTTTTTTTAGGGGGAGGGTTTATAAGGGAAAATACAGGTGTGGGTGTGATGAGAACATAAAAACATGGCAATCCCCCCCCCCCCCCCCCACCCGACAAAATTAGAAAAAAAGAAAAAGCTAAGTGAAAGGTATTTCCCTCACCCTTAACTAACCCCCCATACAGAGAATCCCTGAACAGAGACACGTACATGTTCTACAGACTACACCCACACTCAGGTGTTACCCCTGCGTATCCAGGACTTATTTCCAGCACACCCGACAAGCTGAATATTACCTCCCGGGCAACCCAATCGTAACTGGCATCTGCTGCACAACCTGGTGATAACTGTTTTTAAAGACTGAACCACCTGTTGCCTTTCATCATCCAAGCCTAGCGAAACAGGCAGATGTGAGAGTTACGTCGAAAGTTCCTCATCGATTTATTGACGTTTTGATGACATCAGAGCATGTTCTCCTATTTCTTGTAAGTGTGCGTGTGTAGTAGTATGTGTGAGCAGTGTGTAGTAGTGTGTATGAGCAGTGTGTAGCAGTGTGTGTGAGCAGTGTGTAGGAGTGTGTGTGTGTGTGTGGGGGGGAAGAGGGGGGGGGGGGAGGTATGGAAGTGTGTGTGTGTGTGAAACTGAAAGAGGGGGGTGGGATGAATGTTGTGCATATATCGTGTGGACACAGTTTACTACAAGTAAAGCATACTTTGAATTTCATAGGTATCTGCATATATATAACACCTTACACAACAGAATTCCTGACCTCACATTTCATCAATTTTCATTTTAACCTAGACTGAAAGAGAGCAGAACAGCAGAGTACATTGGAACCTACACATGTACACAGACCTTTCATGTTAAAGTTTGCCCTTTTTTTAATCTAAATTGAGCCAACCTCTGAGCACTTTCAAAACTTTCATACAGCCTCGAAACACCTGACCACTCTATCAAGACTCATCAGCACCACAAGTCTTCAGCCTAGATCTTGCTGCTGCCTGGAGGGATGCTAGCTACAGAAAATGAAGATACTTATAACTGAATTACCTGGACCACATCGAAGTCACTGGGGTAGTTGTGGGCAGGATTCAGACGGGGCAACACCTGCCAGGACAGCCCAGACTCTTGTAACGCTGCACTGATGAACCTTCTTCTGGCACTTCGATTTGTAGTAGCCATCAAAGGAAATGATATATTCTGTGAGGAAAAAAAAAGAAATGGATCATCTACACTTGTAAGATAATAATATGTCAATGATGTACTACAATGTAGATAGATCTGCGAGTGTTGGTGTATCAGTGCATCCACGTGCTTCTGTGTAGATACAGAGATCAGAGCTTATGTGTGTGTATGTGTGTGTGTGTGTGTGTGCGCGTGGGTGCGTGTGTATGCGTGTGTGGGCGCGCGCATGCGTGTGTTCGTGCGTGTGTGTGTGCGCGTGTGTGTGTATGTGTGTGTGCATACATAGTATACATGTAATGATGTATACTTATATCATGGACATGAGCGAAATCTTAAAATGCTTTTAAAGAACAAACAGGTTTACAAGTGCATTGTATGACCATGTCAATTCTCAAACTTAAACACACACGAATTTGAATATAGCCAGTTAGAGTACTCTTTTCCCCTTATGCTTGTTGTAGAAATGTATGTGTTGGTACTATGTTGTTCTGAATGAATAAAAATAAAAAACGAAATATCTACGACATTACATCTAAATATTTCATATGCAGTCAAACCCAAACCAGCCACGTACCGTTGTCAATGACAGAACTGGTAAAATCCACCTGAAGGCGTTCCTCAGGTATTGATGATGTGAGGTTACAATTGTTGGCACTAGGTCTGCTGCTACTGGAGGCTGTATGTACATGATGATGATGCTGATGCTGATGATCATGATGTGGAGGAGGAGGAGGTGGAGGATGGTGACTAGGTGATCTGGCACTGTTAGGAGTATGCAGTTGTGACACCGTTAACTGCTGCATTAATTGTAGCATCACTGTCAGCAGCAGCAACGTCCAAGTTCTTGTCTTGTAGTTTAACACCATTGTTGTGGTTAATATAGCCTAATGTTTGGCAGTATCACATTTGCCTTTTCATATGCTGATTAAGTCATTGGCACTCGAAGTATGATTTGCATTTGAGATATATTTCTCACAACATTATCTGAGAAGAGAATGGCACCTTGTGGATTGGAAATGGGATTTCATAGTTGATGTTGTAAGACTGTTTCATTCCATTTTGTTTTTTATGATTATGATTGTCATTTTAGCAACCCTTTTTCCCTGATTGAACAGCAGTTAGTGTCTCAGGTATATTATCAATTATCATTCAAATTTAGCTATATTCACCAATACAATGTCAATCACTTTGAAACAAAGAATATATATATACCATTACTTGTCCAGGCTCAAAACTCCACTGTTGCTGCTTCTTTCAAAGTCTTTGTAAAAGATTAAAGACTGTGACCATTTCTAAATCAAATAGTAAAATACTGTCTTTTTTTTTTTTTTTACTTCACGTGATCAGACTTTTAAGACGATAAATACACTTGTCACCCTGCTAAAACATATACCCTGCTTCCTTATTATTTCACATCACTTCTGATAAATAAGTCCTGAAATTAAAAGACAACTCCATCACTGTTCAGCTGGTAGAAGTCCAGTTCCAATGTGGTCATTCTCTCAAGCCTGGAAAGAAAAAAAAAGATACTGTATACACTGATGTAGTGATAGTCAAAATCTCCACCGATCTACAAATCTACTTAACTACAGCATGACATCATGACATAACCTGTGGCTTCAGGATCAGAAGCTTGCTAGGTGATGTCAGTGTTAATTAGTTGGCTATCTGCCTGCTCTTGTACCCAACTCTATTGTACAGTCTAATCACTAGTGATCAGAATGGATCATTACAAATACTATGCTAAAGGAAAAACAGAAAGGGGGTGATGTTCACTTAAGTTAATGATTAATCTGATGAATCAAAAATAAAAAACCTTTCAAAGTTAGGCCTAGATAAGATTAGACATGTATAAAAGTTAACTAAAACTGTAACAGTAACAGATGACATTTGACAGTCGACACTCATGAGTTCTAAGCAGAGGACACATTAAATATCTACTGCGGGACTTCAGAGACTTGCTAACCCAACGCTAAAAGTAAAACATGCACAATACAAACATGACACCACTACTATAATGATTTAGGAAATAGATAATGTTCATGCTTGATACACAATGATAGGACAACGTTTTTTTCGACAACCCTTAAAAATAAATTTATACCCTCACGGCCTCAGGGACCAAAACTGCAAAAGTCATGTGCAACAATAACATACATCATAATCATCTCGAAACCATGGCAACTGATCCACATATTTTCTATACTTTAATCGGATAAAATCAAGTCTCCATACCTGGAAAACACATATAACCATAACACAAATGTAATCAGCTTCCAAATCAATATGAGAATTACGACCACATGTGGTCGATAGCCTTCTACTGTTCTAGTTCTAACGCAGCATGTTGGATTTGTTGTTTTTCTTATACTGTCTTAGAACTGAAGTTTGATCCTCCACAACTATATTACACACTGATAATATACTGCAACGAACTGGATCAAAATTTTCTAGTAATGTTGTAAACAATGAATACAATCAGATCAACTGCAAACACACAAAACGATGTCATTGTCGAAAAAATTATGAACAATCCCAAGATTACCATCAATGTCGGCCATTTTGTTTTCCTTATAAAAGCACAGTCTGAGCTAAATACGGATACGAACCATTCGAGTATAGTTGAAGGGAAGTAGGTAAAATGTGTCCCCAAAACTGTTTAGGTTACCTCCCATGTATCGATGAACATCACCAAGGTTTCTTTTAGTTTTGTTGTGATTTTAGTTAAACCTAACTCATTTTCGTTCAAATTAACTTCAAATAAAATAACAAGACCAACTTTATGTGTTTAAGGGAGTTGGGGTATCTTTGGGATAAGCAACTATAAAAATTCATTTTAAAAGGCAAACTTAACAGGTAGTTTTGATTATGTTTGCAGAGAAGTGCAACACATTCTTAACTCGAAAAAACAAACAAACCCACAAAAAGAACAAAAACCATCACCAACAATAACATCAGCTTAACATAAATAATCGAAAACCCAAACAAACAAACATAAACAACAACAACAAATATCCAACCAACAAACAAAATGCCAGCAAGTGTGTGAGACTTTAAAATGGTTTGGGGTTTTCTTTGTTTTAGTCTACTTGTTAGTTTTTAAGATGGGGTGGGGGTATTGCCTTTTGATTGTTAGCTTATTCCGTCCATCTAAGTGATTTAGATTACTTGTGTGTCATTAATTCGTTTGTCATTATTGTTGGGTTTGTTGCTGTCGTTTTTTGTTTGTTGCTTTTGGCGTTGTTGTTGTTGTTGTTGTTTTTTGGGGGGGTGTTTTTTTTTTATTTGGGGGGTGGGGGTGGGGGATATTTCTAGTCTGAGTTTTGTTTTTCCTCAGAAGGCTATATTCTGAGGTAGAGATGCTTGTATATTGATGTGTAAGTGTGCATGTCTGTATAAATTGTGTATTTTATTTATTTTATCTATCTAAAGTTGTAAAGATGTCTGCTGCAATGAATACTGCCTTAAAATTGGGGGAGGGGGTTGCTTTGAGGGTTTGGGTTTGTTTGGGGGGGGGGGGGGGTTGAGGGGGGGAGGGGTTGATTGTTGTTGGTTGTTTTTCTATTATAGGAGGCAGGAGACATTTGGGCAAGAAAGCTTGTGTATGAGTACGTAAGTGGATATGCCTATGTGATTTTTCATATATATATATATATATATAATATAATATATATATATATATATATATAATATATATATATATATATAAATACAAATATATATATATATATATATATATATATATATATACACACAAATATATATATATATGAAATGATCTATGTATTTAATTTATTGCAGTGAATTATATGCCCTAAGTTGTTTTGGTTGTTGGGTGTTGTTGTTTTTTAATTTGTGTTTCTATTTTCTATTCCAATATTTATGATCTGTAACTGTATTTTTAATGTTGACTTATATTCTACAAATATTTCTATCAAATGCATGACATGTAGCCTATAAAAACATATTGTTAAAATATCCATTTCTTTGTTACTGGATTCGTGCTTTTACTCTGACATATTTCTCTCTACATTGTAAAAGTCGCTTTATCATAATAATAATAATAATAATAAATGGAAATCAGTGCAGAGAAGACCAAACTGATGACTAATAACACCAACGGCATTAGCACTGATATCAGGGTTAATGACCAGAAGCTGGAAACAGTTCAAAGCTTCAAGTACCTGGGAGCCATTGTATCAGACCAGGGATCCAAGCCAGAAGTAGTATGCAGGACTGCACAGACAATAACAGCTTTGTCAAAACTAAACATCATCTGGAGAGAAAAAAAAAATTTATCTCACTTATCTCCAAGATCAGACTAATGCGCTCCCTTGTCATATCCATTTTTCCCTGTATGCTGTGAATCAGGGACCCTGACTGCAGATTTGGAGAGAAGAGTACAGGCGGTGGGGAATGAGATGTTTTGGGAGACTCCTTGGCATCTCCTACAAAGACCACATAAGCAACGAAAGCGTCCCATAACAGAACCCAGCAAACCCTTGGACCCTATGAGAACCTTTTACGATTGTGAAAAAGCGTAAACTTAAATGGTATGGGCATTTTCACAAGATCCAAAGGACTTGCAAAGACAGTTTTACAAGGCACTGTCCAAGGAGGAAGAAGAGGCAGACCAAGGAAGAGCTGGGAGGATAACATCAGCGAATGGACAGGCCTAGAACTCAACAAAACCCTGAGAAAGGCAGAACAGAGAGATGAATGGAGGGAACTGGTTGTTGAGTCTTTGAGGGTGCCCCCACGGTCGTCAGACTACGGGACAGATAGATATATAGATAGTGTGTGTGTGTGTGTGTGTGTGTTCTTTCCAGTTTGTCCCTCTTCTCTCCTTTCATTCCTCCCCACAATTTGCTTACGTCTGCTCTGTGACGTAGAAATGTTATTGCATGATGACCAATGACACTGAGGATGACGTAATGATGCTGCCTTGGAGGTGTTGACGTAGAAATGTTCTGCGTGCAGTATACGAGCCGACTTCGGAGATTGCTGTCTACATTATAACGTACACTATCCCCGAAATCAAGATATGGCTACCGTTATGGTGGGCCAAACAAGTCTGGTCACAACATTCCCCTGATCGACAGCGGGCTACTATAATTATTTGGTTCTGTTGCTACGTTTCATGCCACAGTGGCACAGCCTACAGATATTTCGCCGATGTTAGGAACTCAGCGTTCAACATCAAGACAGATACGTTCAATATCACTATAGATACGTGCTGATGGCCATGATGTATTAACGATGATTGCTAAAGGCTATTGTTAACGGTGATTGTTCCAGCTGTTAGATTGTGCCCACTGGTTGCTACTTATTATATAATCGTCAGGAGTTCATGTCAAGCCTCTATCAAATTTTTCCAGTATTTTGAAAGCTGACTTCAGAAGTGTGTCATTGCACCAGATGCGATAGGAAAGAATAGCGGGAAAGAAGGGTAGGAATCTTTTTGTAACCAATTTCTAACATCCGTTCAAACAATATTCACGAGGGTTTATTCCCATGAACTCTTTTTGAGCAACAGAGATACAAAACGCATACACATAATTAAATGAATGACGGATATAAGAGGAAGAGCAAAAACACGAGTACACAAATGAAAATAGTAAGAATATTGAGTTAGACGCGATAACAGCCAGACTTTTACTCACGGTCCCTTGGTTTAAACAAAATGTTATTAATTCAGAACAAGACAGCCCCAATGCATGATATGTGTACAACAAGCAAGCTTATAATTTTGAGTATCCAACTTTAATGTGTGCAAAAATGGGCTGCAGCTGAATAAAAAATCCCGTAAAATAGAAAGAAAAAAAAAAACAATAACTAGGTGTAAGCTAACTAAATGTTGAAAGATTGTGAAAAATATCAGGAAAAAGAAGCAACAAATAAACAGCGATAACTAAGGGGGAAGATGTATCGTGGCAATACAAGACAACACTATCGCAAGACAGACTGTAACATTGTCTGGTACACCCTGTACTCCGGGATGGCATTCATCAACAATCAGATGAATGCTAACTCTTGTCATCATTTCAGTTAGTGCTTAAATCCAAATGGAAAGTGTTCAAACATTACGGGTTTGTTCTTAAAGAACCATGAGAGACACACGTAGAGTTATCGATACGTACGTAAGATAACTTTTGGCATGTGATTTTTTTTTCAACGCGCGTTTTCTGATATCGACAAGGTAGATAATTCAGGTCAAAAGCTTCGTCAGTTACTGTTGTAAACAAAAAAAATAATGCTAAGACCTACATTAACTTTTTGTTATGCTTTGAAATTTTATGTTCATATTGTCTTCTGCCATGACAACCTCTTAGCTTAGCAAATAATTGTACTCTACATTAAAAGAGAGAAAGAAATTCTCTGCAATTGGTTATGGCTGTCAAAATGGCCAGGTACTAAGTATTTGTAAACAGCCACAGATGCAAACTTCTCACCCAGCGTGTAATAATTATAATTAAATGTTATGGTAACGCAGGGATTCTCAGCTGTGATGAGTTAGGCAGAGTACTCCTTCTGGGAACAATCTAGCTCAAGAACGCCCGACAACATCATCATCATCATCACACACACCACCACCACCACCACCACCACCAACGACAACAACAGTAACAATAAAAGAACAACAACTAGGACAACCTACTTTTGTTTCTTTGATCTTAAATTGCGACATCAGGGTTGGGTTTTTTTGGTTTGTTTGTTTGTTTGTTTTTGTTGTTGTCTGTTTGTTTTTTCCCTCCAAAATTGTTAGTTCTAGTTGAAGGAGTTAATCACAATAAAGCCAAGAATCTTAAAGAAAGCATTACAGGACTTCTTGTATGTGTGCCACAACACAGATTTTTCCGTGTTTGTTTACACTCTGCCTGCATTCGTTCCGTTTTAATGTTCTAGAGAAAAGAAAAAAAGGGCAATGCGTAGTTACCCAGTTTACAACAAGGAGTCAGGCCAAAACCTGAATCAAGGGTAGGA
>CM054149.1:35067829-35082829 GCA_028751875.1 Rapana venosa | reverse complement strand
TGTAAAGCACGGTTGGTCCATATCCAAAGGTAGCATACTACATCGCTAATCACAGGACAGACACAACACGGGTTTAAAATACAGTTTCCTGGTTTCAAGTTTGACGAAACCTATTTCTGTGCATACTTTATTTTGGTTTCTACGTTAACTTCCGCCATCTTTTTCCTGATTTTAATGACCTGCTACTTTTTTAGCTGCTCTCATACCAATAGTTCAAGCAGCAGACTATTAGGCTAGAATGACGTGGCTGGCTTCACGGTGAACTCGATGTATGCTACCGTCGTGGGTGAATACTGGGTAGTAGATACAGCACAGATACCTTTCAGATACAGCATGGATACCTTCCAGATACAGCATGGATACCTTTCAGATACAGATAGATACCTTTCAGATACAGCAAGATACTTTCAGATGCATAGGCGTTAAAAATACATCGATGGTTTGAATTTCACAACTTTTGTTGTATCTTTGGTGTTGTTTAATTCGTGTTCTGTTAATTACAATCCACACGATTCCGTCAGATGATGTTTACCACGTTGCAGAACAGTTGGTAGAAGTTGTACGCGGGTCTGCATCAGCAGGTTTGCTGCATCAAGTAATGACTAGTTAGTAGACAGGCATCAGCTAAAAAGCATCTCCCTTGGTGTAATTTGGATCTATCCTATTTTTGTTTATTGCTTGGTTTCGCGTTAACTTTGCGTTGATTCAGAACGACACTAGATTAGGTTTGAAATTCTGTTTCAATCTTGTAAAATATACTTGCACTTTTTTTTACAATCTGAGTATTTGAAACTTCACAAGTGATAGCACTTGATATAGTCTTTTGTGGTCGGCGAGGCTTGAAAAACCATATTGGATTGGATGAATACCGGAAATATTTGGGTTTGCTTCTTGATTTCCGTCTTTCATCAATTCTCATTATATCGTTTTACAGCAGACTGTTAAGTTGCAATGACGCCGTTGGTCGTACAAGAGGTGAGGTATGCTACCGTTACATTGGAATCGACCTTTCATGCATTGTCCTTGAATTGGATTTGTATGCTACTGAGTCCTATAGAGAAAACAAATTTTGTCGTTCTCGAATCAATGCATATCTAACCGTCGAAACAAGCATACAAAATAGGATGTCAAATAATGTACAAGCAGAAGTTTTTTTAAGTACTAGTTGAGTTTTGTCCACCTCGCATGCGCAATTTAGTACGTATGTCTAATAATTATGGCCTCGACAACACGGCATGTTTCTGTAGTCCTCGGGCCTGGAGGCACTGAGATTGACTGCGAAATCTAGTGTGGATACAAAGTGAGATGATTACCAAATGTAGTGTAGATACAAACTGAGATGACTACCATATGTAGCATGGATACAAACTGAGATGACTACCAAATATAGTGTACATACAAACTGAGATGACCACCAAATATAGTGTACATACAAACTGAGATGATTACCAAATGTAGATACAAACTGAGATGATTACCAAATGTAGCGTGGATATAAACTGAGATGACTACCACATGTAGCGTAGATACAAACTGAGATGACTACCACATGTAGATACAAACTGAGATGACTACCAACTGTAGATACAAACTGAGATGACTACCACATGTAGCGTAGATACAAACTGAGATGACTACCACATGTAGCGTAGATATAAACTGAGATGACTACCACATGTAGCGTAGATACAAACTGAGATGACTACCACATGTAGCGTAGATACAAACTGAGATGACTACCAAATGTAGCGTTGATACAAACTGAGATGACTACCAAATGTAGATACAAACTGAGATGACTACCAAATGTAGATACAAACTGAGATGACTACCAAATGTAGCGTTGATACAAACTGAGATGACTATCAAATGTAGCGTTGATACAAACTGAGATGACTACCAAATGTAGATACAAACTGAGATGACTACCAAATGTAGTGTAGATACAAACTGAGACGACTACCACCAACAACTAAAAAAAACAAATGAAATAACAATTAATTATAGTGTGGATACAAATCTGTTACATTATTTAAACTCGAAAACACATCTGGGTTAGAATAGACAAAAATAACGGGGTTATCTTAGTTGAAGGGAGGAATAAAGCAACACTTAGATTAATGCAGGAACTGGAGGATAAAAGATGCTGACGATGTGTGCTGAACAAAATGTCGTGAAATAAACTTCTGTTTCAGATCGATTTTAATGCGGGGTGACACTTGATTTGCAGTAATGGGTAGTGTGAGTGTGTGTGTAATGTGTGTGTTCTGTGTGTGTTTTAGAGGAGCGGTGGTTGGTGTGGGAGGAGGAGTGAGGTGGTGTGTGTGTGTGTGTGTGTGTGTGGTGTGTGTGGTGTGTGGACTCATTTTGAAAAAAATAAAGGTAATCATATCTCAGTTGTTTCTTGCATTTCGTTTTTTTCTTTTTGAATTATTTTGAATTAATTTATTATTATTTTTTTTTAAAAACTGTTTTACATGAGTATTTTGGATCTTTTCCAAAAAAAGAAAGTAAATCATTTGTTTAAACTCTTTTTCATAGGCACAGATATATTTTTGGGGGGTGTTTGCTTTGTTTTGGTTTTTTGTTTTGTTTTGCGGTTTTGTTTTGTTTTTGTTTTGTTTGGTTGGGTTTTGTTGTTGTTGGGGGGGGGGGGGGGGGGGCTGGTAAGAAAAGCTATTAAACCGTTAACTTCTCTTGAAGTGTGGTGTAAAATGAGAGAGCGAGAGAGAGAGCGAGAGAGAGAGAGAGAGAGAGAGAGAGAGAGAGAGAGAGAGAGAGAGAGAGAGAGAGAGAGAGACAGCGCACATGGTTATCATTAAACCTTTCATGCTAGTTATCTTCCGACACGCTGCCGATGCATAAACGAAACGGGCGCGCGCACAGTGCATATACACACAGCAGCAGCAGCACCACCACCACCACCACCACACGGCTACGATCGAACGGTAAGCAGCGAAGCAGATTAGAACGAACGCATGTCGCTCTGTTTTTAACGTTACTATGCACAAAACCGCACTCGCGCGCGCGCGTGCGTGCGTGCGTGCGTGCTGAAAATATACGCGCAAGGCCTTCGCGTTCTTCTTTTACGGCTGCGGAGGCTGAGAGAGAGAGAGAGAGAGAGAGGAGAGAGAGAGAGAGAGAGAGAGAGAGAGGTAAAACCGCAGGCACATCTGTGCTATAAAAGTAGAGCGGGTAGGGGGAAGGTGGGTTAGTTTCTACTGTGCGTGTTGTGGGACTCGCATTTGGCGTAGGGATGTTCTTGTCTTATATATTATAGTCACTGACTTTTCCAGGTTTCTGTGAAGTTGCTTTCAAAATTCCTTGACACTGGATCTGGGATTCCTGGTTCCAGTCTGTGTCACTGACATGGAATAAAGTTTGGGTTTTATGTGGTTTTGTTACATGTTTTGATGATATCGCTTTGTGAATTTCAAAGGGCTGTTTATGGATTTCCATAGTCATCGATTTTGAAATTTTGTGTGTGTGTGTGCGCGTGTGTGTATGTGTGTGCTCTTTTGGTGTTTTGCTAGCAGAATAACGGAAGTTTGTATGTTGTTTAATTTCGCAGGAAAATGAAATTGAAATAGGAAGAGAGGTTGTGGCCTTAACTGTTGTGAATAGATCATTGTGAAAAATGCGTTGATTTGGTTTTATTTCTTCTTTGTGTGTGTGTGTGTGTGTGTGTTGTGTGTGTGTGTGTGTGTGTGTGTGTGTGTGTGTGTGTGTGTGTGTGTGTGTTGTTCACTTAATTGATCAGTGCCAATACTGAAAAAGAAGACCATCGTAGCTACTTACTGTTGCTTCGTGGCCCCGTGTTGTGGTCCATCCCTGGTGGCATTACTACTGTGCTCTACTACATAGAAAACACTCAACACTCCTTGAGTCCTCCTATTAGCAGGGGGGTTTTGTTGTGTGATTACTGTGCAAATTACTGCGTGTGGTCAGTAAACAACTCCCCCAATTCGCCCCCCCCCCCCCCCCCACTCCTTTCAACATGGAGATGCTATAACTTTTTCCAGATTTCACAGGAAGATTGGATGTGTCAGGAACAACAACATTGTGAAAAGCAGTACAATAATCTACGTGTCGCCAGTCTGATTTTTTTTCTTCCATTAAATCTTGTCTAGCAAAAAAAAAAAAAATCAACGTGATCTGTTTGGATATGACAGTTGATCAAATTTCACGTGTGTTGTTTTTGCTGGATGTTTTTACAGACATTTTTCTTTGGGGATGAAATCTGTATATTTTTCCTACGGATCTACATAAGTCACTAAAGAGAATAATATAAATGAGTTTATATTTTGTAGTGGACAACTTTGTTTTGGGTGAATGATCCAGGAAAAAAAAAAGTGTGTGGTGACAAACGTGAAAGTGTGTGATTGATTCTATAACGGAAGTAATATATTCAAAGACTGGACAGCTGTTATACATAATCAAATACAATCCGTGCTGACACATATAAAAACTGTGTCATCGATTCAGCCAGGAAAAAGGAAAAAAAAACACCCAACAACAACAACAACAAAAAACACCACCAAACAAACAAAACAAGGTTGCTGCTTATGTGGCAGAAATCCAGCCCAGTTTCCTCCCCTCCTCCTCCTCCTCCTCCCTCCGTATTGCGTCACATGACGTCACTGACCGGCGTCCGTCCTTCACGTAGGTGGTAGGTAGTGTAGAGGGGGGTGGGTGGGGAAAGAAGACGAGACTGGAACAGCTAGCACGGTGTCACACCGTTACTGACAAAGCGCGTGATACCCGCACCACCAGCATCCATTTCCTTCCTTCCCTTGTCACCACCACCACCAAACTGCGCGCGTGTGGACCACAGTGGGAGAAAAGCGAGGAGGCTGGCGTGGTTACTGTCGCCTGGCTCTGTGGCCGGCCTGCCGCCCCGGCCCCCCACCCCCCAGCTGTGTGGCCCCTCCCCTGGCTCAATGCCGGTGACCATCGTGATGACCCAGGAAGAGGACTGCCAGCCGGGCCTGCATGCGTCCTGCAGTGACCAGCAGCTGTGCGGTTATCGCCTGGCCACCAGTGCCACCAGCCCGGCTCACACCCGCGCCTGAACGTGGTCTGCGTGGACACCATCATCACCGACAGCAACGGCAACACCAGCCGCTACGAGAGCAAGGAGGACATCGTCCACTCCCCTGCCCATGCCCGCAAAGGCAAAGGTCGCAGGCATAGCGGACCCAGCTTGGCCGTGCACGGCGTGGGAGGGACACACCCCGGCTCCAGCCCGCGCGGCAGCTCCCACAGTGACAATGGTGTCCGCGAGGGCGGCCTTGACCCCAAAGTTCAGCACGGTAATAACTGGCTGGGGGTGAGTGGAGGAGGAGGTGGAAGTGGTGGAGGTGGTGGAGGAGGTGGAGGTGGAAGTGGCGGAGGCTCGCTGTCCACGCCTGCCAAATCCGCGCCCAATTCCAGACCGAGTTCCCCACGACCTGAAGGGCGGACCCCCAGAGCGGGGAAGAAGTTCAGGACGGACCGCAGACACAGCACGGCCTCCGCCAGCTGCGGCAGCCACAGGCACCTCATGTCGCAAGAGGCTGGCGGGCGGCTGAACGTGCCGACCTTGGCCTTGACCGCCGACCCCTTGGCGCCCCACGCGCCCCCTAACCGGGCCTCCTCCTCCTTCAGAGAGGCCAAAGCCGCCACCCGCAATGACCTCTGCGTGGACGACGTGGCTCTGGGCCACATCCGCCGCAACTCCATGCCCAACGTCTCCAACAACCTGCTCAACGTCCCCGGGGCCTACGACAGCGGGTCCACCACGGACCTCACGGACGCCTGCGGGATCCGGAGAGTGCGGTCCTTCAAGACCACCTCCAAGGGCCTCATCGTCAACCGCGGCGACTCCTTCAAGAAGAAGAGCACGCACAGCCTGATGTCCACAGGCAGCACGGTCACCGACAGCGAGGTCAGGGCTCGGGGCGGCAACAACGGTCAGCTGGGCTACGGCGGCGAGGAGGCCAGGCTGGTGGCCGCTGGGGGCCCGGCCTATTTCAGGGTGTGCATGATGGGGGCAGCTGGGGTGGGCAAGACCTCCATGGCGCACCAGTTCCTGACGTCCGACTACGTCGATCACGACGATACAGGTGAGTCGTCTGAAGAAGAAGTGGTGACGTGGGTTTGGGTGGGGTTTTTTTGGGTTTTTTTTTTTTTTTTGGGGGGGGGGGCTTTTTGTGGGGTTTATTTGTTTGTTTTGTTTGTTGTTGTTGTTGTTGGTGGTGGTGGTGGTGGAAGTCGTGGTGGTGGTCGTCGTGTTAGTGTTGTTGTTGTTGTGGTGGTGGTCGTGGTAGTGTGGTGGTGGTTGGTTGGTTTGTGTATGTGGTGTTGTTGTTTTTTTGTTTTTTGTTTTCGAGGTGCTTTGTTTAGTTAGTTCTTAGATGCTTGTGAAGTTTTCTTGTTGTTGTGTTGTTGTTGTTTTTTCAGGTAGAAGTTATATACTATTATTATGTGCATAGTTTCAGGACTGTGTTTTGTTTTGTCTGTTCCGTTCGAAATTGGCTGTCTTGTTTCTTTGTCTGGCTATCTGTTTATCAATATCTGTCCTTCTGTCTGTCTTATCTGTCTCTTTCTGTCTGTTTGTCCGTCTGTCCTGTCTGTCTCTCTTTCCTTCTGTGTGTGTGTGTGTGTGTGTGTGTGTGTATGTGATGTGTGTGTGTGTGTGTATGTCTGTGTGCGTACGTGGGCGTGTGCTCGCGCTCGTATGTTTGCTTCTCTTTTGTAGCCATATGTAGGCTACTTGTGTATGCAAAACAGCGCCTGTGTATGCAAATGAGTGTTCGTAAAAGAATACCCAGGATGATTCTTGGGTAACCCAGGGCTTAGAGTACTCTCTGTCTCTCTGTCGCTGCCTCACTCTCTCTATCTCACTCTCTGTCTGTCTCTGTCTCTCTCTATCTCAGTCTCTGTCTGCCTATTTGTCTCTGAATTCTGATACCCTAGACCAAAATTATGGTTACTTACAATTCTCCCTACAAATCAACTTTTTTCTTCTTCTTTTGAAGTAATTAGAGCTTTTATTCGTTCGGCAACTCTCTTCATGTAAAGACAAATGACCTTTCTTAAATCAATCATTCCAGTCTGGTTTTTTGTCTGTTCGTTTTTCTGTCTGTCTGCCTGTCTGTCTGTCTCATTCGCTCTCTCTATTGCAGTGCATGAGAGACTGTATGTAATAGAGTGTGTATGTCACTGTGCATGCATGTGTATGTGAAAAAACCCCAACTACAATATACATACCACTACCGCCTTAAACTAAACTCATCCTCAAACACCCAAGAGAACAAACAAACAAGAAAACAAAACCAAAGAACCATTTCAAATTAATATGTGCACTTTATATGCATGAGCTAAGGACAAACATTTTCTCTCGACTTCCACCCCAACATTGATTACATTTGAAACAATATAAAAATATAAAAACTATTGTCATTGCATTTATGTACTAGTTAATACACATAAATGCAACGACTATAGTTTTGCAATTTTAGACAAATTTACACTGTTCATAAATATCTTTATTCACATTACTAAATGCAGAAATGCTTAAATGTTTTTTAAATCATGAGTGCTCCTATACCATTGTTTGAATGTATACATGTATACACATCTTCGTCTTGTAATGTATCACTGAATGCACTAAAACAAAATCTTCTTTTCCTTTATTGTTGTTGTTGTCAACTACTGAAGAAATAAATATCAAGGACCCTGAACGTTGTTCTCTATTTAATTAACACGTATCTCCGAAAAGCCTTTGATGTGTATTTTTCCAATCAGTACAGTATTGTTCTGTTTCCTCTGATGATGTCATCGCTGATTTACCTGATAAACACCTTGTAATTAAGCCAGTACAGACTTGGCAGGATGTCACACATGTAATACGCCTTTGATATGTTTCACGAGGCCGTGTTATTCGCCTGTCTGTCTGTCTGTCTGTCTATGTGACAATGCCTGCCTGCCTTCCTACCTGTCTAGTTGACCCTGTTTGTCTCCGCTCCACTTCTGTTTATCTGCCTGCCTCTGTTGTGTGTGTGTGTGTGTGTGTAGCTCTTTCTTGGTCGTTTCTTTGTGCATTTCAAGTATTTGTGAGCTGACGCCATGCGCACGCCATGCAGACGATAACACACACACACGCACGCGCGCGCGCACACACACACACACACACTCGCACGCATACACACACACACACACACACACCGCACACACACACACACATATGGATATATGTTATGAAATCTTCAGGTCAATGCCCAAATATAGGTATCCAGGATTTCATACGTTTTGCTTGGTTGTCAAGACACAAAGAATGTATCTTTGCCTTCAGAACACACCCACCCACGCACGCACACGCACAACACACACACACACACATGTCTGGAAAAAAAAGTTTGTTGCTATCAATGCTCAAATACAGGTATCTATGGCTTTTACACGTTTTGTTCTGCTATACGTTGCCAAGAAGCAAAGAATGCATCGAAGCCTTAGAGAGAAAAAAAAAGGCACACACAGACACAGACACAGACTCAAACACAGACAGAAGACTAACACACGCATACACTCAAGGAAACACCCCCGCCCAGACACGTACACTAGCATAACGCAATATAATATAAGCGCAGCTCAGACACTCAAACGTGCACGCAGACACCCCCCCCCCCTCCACCCATCACATACACACACACTCAAGGAAACACCTACGCACATACATGCACACTTACATAACATACACACAAACACATACACACACAGCGCGCGTCGCGTGCACGCACACACACACATAATCTTTCTCTTCCCTATCTCCCTTTCACCCCCCCCCCCCCCCTCCACCCTACACATCCTCACTCAGAACCCTACGCACTCACAGCACACTTACTCCACTTACCCTACACACATACGCGGTCTGCCGCACAACACACACCAGAATCTTCTTTCCCATACCCATTCACTCCCACCTCCCAAACCCCCCCCACCCACACCTCTCTCACTATTTTTCTTCTCAATGCCACCATCTCTGACTCTCTCTCAGACTCATCTCTTTTCTCTTTCTCTACCTTCTTTACTGACTCCTTACAGGAGTATGCGCATTCAAGCACACACGCATACATTTTTCACCAAAGCAAAGTTCCACGAGTACAAACTCTTTAAAACCTTAACAGGACGTTTAAACAGCGTAAGTTTTTGGGTGCATGTACCGAAAAGAAAACAAAGAAAGAAAGAGAGACAAAACATTGATGACTGGGTCTGCAGAAGGCAATCATTCTTTATTCATGTTTACTAGGGCGATAGCAAACTCTGCAGAAGAGAATTCATTCATCCCTTATTCATGTTTTACTACGTCTATGGTTTAAACAAAATTGTATTTGTTCAAAATAACGTAGCACCAATACATGAAAAAAATACAAGCAATGCTTATGTGGGTACTCTGGCATTTCTATGCAAAAAAAGGGGGCTGCAGCTGAACAAAATTGCATCAAATAGATGAAAAAATAAGATAAGATCTATGTAAGCGTTTAAAGAATATGAAAATATCAGGAAAAAGAAACAACAAATAAAATAACGATAAACAAAAGAATGATTGTATCATGGCAATATACAGAAACACTATCACAAGACCGGCTGTAGCATGTCTACACCAGAAAACAATAGAACCATATCAAATATTCAACATAGGTGGATTTATCGTTGTTATGTAAAGCTATCTTCTACACAATTAGACCACTGCTGGAAAAAACAACCCGTATATTTGGTAACGCATACACGAGAATATGCGTGCACGCTTGCGAACGCTCGTGCATAGATATGTAGAAAGGGACACACGCGCGGCGCACACATTTATTATACACGTACACACACTCATTATAGATGGACACAAACGCACTCGAGCACACAAGCACTCAAGCAGACACGCAGCCAAGCCCGCTTAGACATACGCTTGCATGCCCACAAAGACACTTATAACACTAACACACACACACACACACACACACACACCTCTTAAAGATAAACGCGAAACTAGATAACACTCCAGCTCGTGGTTCCAAAATTCCACCAACGCCAGTACCACATTTTAGCTATCCCTGTGTCCAACCCTAAAAAAATCACACAACTATAATTTTATGCCGTGTTTTTCAAAAGATAAAAAACAAAACACCTAAAGATAGTAGTGAAGAAAAACAAGCGCAGGTTAGCCAGCTGTGAAACACGCATCTTATGAGGACCAAGCCCTAAACCTCTTAGAAAGGCCACCCCACTGTGTCTAACCGCTTCGCCAAAGGAGGCAGGTAGAAAGTGCAGGTTAACGTTGAAGGCCCATCTACCCATCCCTGCTCCTTGTTTTGGCACAGGTACAATCTCCTGGCGGCATGAGCGCAGGGCCAACAACTGGCAGGTGGTTCGCTCGACGCAGAGGTCATCAGTCTAGCTACCTACCTACCTACCTGCCTGCCTGCTTCTTCTTCTTCTTCTTCTTGTTGATGCCAGCAGAAGAAATCTGGCCAAACCTATATTATCGGACAAAAACAGCCCTCTGGTACTAATTACCCTTGTTCCTGTTGCGTAGTTCCGAACGATTACCTGACTAAGTGCCAAAAGGGTGCTGCTGGTGGTGGTGGTGGTGCTGATGGTGGTGGTGGTAGTAGTTGTCAATGTAGGTAAGGGGATGGTTAAAGAGTTGTTGTGCTTGTTGTGCCTTCTCTAGATTAAGACCTGGGGTGGGGGGTGGGAGAGGCGGTGGGGGATAGAATGATATGCACACTACCTTTCGGAGGAGTAGGCCATTGCGTACCGGTTAGAATGGGTGACAAAAAAGTTAAATTAAAAAAAAAAACACTACACGCACACTGGTGCCGGATTCGGCTACAAGCGGTGGCAATCGCACATATCTCACCATTGGTGAACCTCGGAGCTCTAGCCAAAATATATATGCACTCTGTCTCGCCCATTCTTCCCGGGAATCACTGTCAGACTGAAAGTACACCCTGAGCAAGAAGTTTACCGGTATGACTGTTTTCAAATCACACACACACACACACACTCCACACACACACACACACACACACACACACACGTGTTCGTATGTATTGACTGCACTCATGACAGTAACAATCAGACCGTTATTGAACAGAAATGTAATACTGGGTGATCAAAGTTATTGTTAGCTTTAGAACCCAAATGACGGCTTGGCCCCTAAAAGATTTCTTTTCTTTCTTTCATTGTTTTGCTGTTGGGGCACTGAAAGCGGCGTCCTGAAGGCAACAACTGAAACTCTGGAAACAAAGTCTTGGAAGGATCAGTCAAGATAGCAGTCACTTTGCGTACAAATTGCTGATTGCAGAACGACTTGAGATCTCTTTGTTTTTTTCCAGTGATTTTTTAAAAGCTGATTCTCACAATTCTCTGAAGACCAATCTTGTTGTAAACGCTTTCTGCCTTCATTTCCGACCATTATATTTACAAATGTAAATGTTCTAAATAGATCGAACTTTTGGGGGACATTTTTACCTCATAAACTCAATCAGTATTTTGCTTTTGAATGTTTATGTTCAGGATCTTCTAATTCTGTGCAAATAACACCCTTTTTAAAAAAAAAACACATTTTGTTACTCGAACAGCAGCTTTGTCATCGACTTTCCATTATATAACCCTTAAGTGAAAGACTTTTTGCACCAGTTCTTGTCTTATTTTTAGAGCCTGAAGTATATTTGTACACATACACAGACCGATAAAACAATGACATGGATGAGTGTCTAACCAAGGAGAATACATAGAAGGCTTTCATGGACCAACTGCTTTTGCATAGATCTCTTTCCATGATAGATAATAATTATTATGTAGACAGCTGATCATCAAGACAGTGAGTAAAAAAACAACTGAAGAATGTCGGCAGTGTATTAGTAATTTGTTAACATCAGCCTTGGTTTTGTGACATCATCCAAATTGATTGCAGCTGGGGGTGAGGGGTGGGGGTGGGGGTAGCAGATGGGTTGGAAGAGGGGAAGAGGTTGTCAAGTGCCTGGATCCTTCAGCCACACCTTCTCATTCCTGGAACACACACACACACACACACACACACACAACAACAACAACAACAACACATACTTTTTCTCCCTCATGAAAAGTGTGTGTGCGCGCGCTACAAATTGTAAATGGTAAGACACCTGAACAAAGCATACAAAGTTCTTTTGGTGTTTTTTTTTCTGGCATGGGCTTACGCATGAGAGCTACTAGGCTTCGCCTAACAGCAGCAACAAATGTGTAAAGGCATTTTAGGCCTAGGCTCTTTCGTAAGGTATGTGTATAGCAACATTAGACACAGAAGCATCATTTTACTAGACTAGCCTTAGGGCCTATGAATCTTCCGAAACTCCCCCCCCCCCCCCACCCCCCACACACACACACACATTTGTGGAGACACCGCATAGGCTCCAAGGCTTATGAATAAGTAATCCATGTGTAGTCTTCATAAACTTTCTGAAAGTCCCCTAGACGCATTGTGACTAAATAAATACATTTTATTTTAGCTTTTTTTGCCCATCATAGGCTAGCTGCATTCCAACCTCAGGAATAAATGACGTGTTGATATTAGCAACTGTATAACTCACAACTTGAACACCAAAATACAAAACTGGTCATATCATCATGTTTATATCAACAAGAAACTGTTTCTCAAAATAGGCTTAGCATGGTTGAATGTTTTAATGAAATCTAAGTTTTAAAAAAAAAGAATAGACAAATATGAGGCTAATGTCAAGAAGGAATGACATTTCTTGACTATATGAAGGACATTTTTTTTCTTCTAATAATGAATAAATTTCGTGAGCTGATATTCTTAAATTGCATGGAATAGAGCATAAGGAGTTACGACCCACACTGAGAAGAATCAGTAAATAAATTTCAATGAGAATGTCATGTCTATTGTAATTCTCTTAGTACTTCAAGAAAGTAAAAAGAAAAAGAATTAAGAATATTGCAATTACATACATCTCATGAAACATGACATTTCATCCTTGCTCTCTCTCTCTCTCATCTCTTCTCTCATCTCTCTCACTCTCTCATCTTCATCTCAATCTGTCCATAAGGTCATTGATGTGATACGAATGTTCTTTTCAGATAAAGCAGCCATAGAGCCGGAGCTTATACGGTTCTTAGCGTTAAGCAAAATGATGGTTTTCACCACCTGTGAAGGACGTAGTCTGTCGCCATACTTCCCGCATAGCTGGTACCCACTTGTACACTGTTGATGTGAGGAACAAATTAGTAAAGTGTCTTTCCAAGGACAAACACCGAGCCAAGCGAGGATCGCACCCGAAATCTGAATCAACGAGTATGACGCCTAAACCACTCGACCACGTTGCCTCCATGTTTCACTGAGTACATAAAAATAATTGTCGCAATATTAATTGTCACGCCCATTAACAACGATCTTGGCAGATCAGTTTTACTTGAGATCCGGGTTTTCGTTGGAAGATCGGGGTTTTCGTTGGAAGATCGGGGTTTTACGTTGGAAGATCGGGGTTGGAAGATCGGGGTTTTACGTTGGAAGATCGGGGTTGGAAGATCGGGGTTGGAAGATCGGGGTTTTCTTGGAAGATCGGGGTTGGAAGATCGGGGTTTTCTTGGAAGATCGGGGTTTTCGTCCGGTCCTTAGATCTGGTTCTCAAGATCTGGTTACTTAGATCTAGATCTATCAGACGTGGTCTCCCCTGGCTCCTGTTTCTCTTCATTCGTGTAGGCCCAATCAAATGCTTCGTTTTTCGTGAAAGAGCTGCAGAAAAAGTTGGTGACCACGTGACAAATATCATTCAAGATGGCGGGGAAAGAGAACATCACAGCCCTAGTGGGTATTTCACTTTAAAAAAAGTTTTATATAGGCCTAAGGTATTTTAATTCACCCCCGCCCCCCCTCATCCATCGATAGATAACCCGTTAGACCTATCGATATTTGCTGTGTCTGAAGAGAGAGAGAGAGAGAGAGAGAGAGAGAGAGAGAGAGAGAGAGAGAGAGAGAGAGAGAGAGAGAAGAAGAAGAATGAATGAATGAATTTTTAAAAAAATTATTTCTTTATTTTTCAAGGGTAACAGTAAAAAGCATGCGCAATATACTTTTTTTTCCCCCCATCCGGCCCTTGTCCTGATTAGGGACTATCAAGAAAACAACAGAGGGAGAGGGAGAGACAGGTCTGTCAGAGACAAACTGACAGACAGACACACACACACACACACATACACACACCAGTCAGTCAGTCAGTGTGCAACGAAGCGGTAGAAAGTGTCGGAAGCTGCATGATGAAGGACACAGCAGGAGAGGCAGAGCAGGCCCATTACACTCCACCTCTCCCTCTCTCTCCTCTCTCTCTCTCAAAATAGGATGGAGACTGTTTACCGCTCATGTTTTTGCGCAGCCAGAAAATGACTCCTTCCAGCATGCGTGTTGACGGTGTTTTCTCTTTCATGTCTTGATATAATAATTTCATTCAGCCTACAGTCAGCCACTCCTTAAGTTTTAATGTAACAATTTTCCTTCGGATGAGACTATATAAACCGAGGCCCCGTGAGCGAACGCACGCAGGACAGCTTGCGCACACGTAAAATCCTGTTCAGTTTTTCGTAAGAGTAAGGTCATTGTGTGCCGGTGGGAACAGATGACAAACATTTGCAAAACCGCATACACACGGGGATTGGATGTAAAAAAATCCGTTATGATTGGCACACATAAGTGCTTATTCCATCATCCTCGATATAAAAGAATAATAATAAAGAATAAATAAACATGTAAGTAATAAGCCCGCTCAGAAGGCAGCTACCCAACCCATCAACTGCCAGTTATTTGAGTTGTCAACATTTTCAAATTAACCGACAATAATAATAATAAACACAGGAGCAAAAGCTATTGCTTTTGTTTATTGTTTCAATTGATTATTTCGTTTGTTTTAAGTCACCAACGAGAAAGCTGTTGACAGAATTGAATGTTTCCCAGTATTTAAGTCCAAA
>CM054149.1:35025329-35062829 GCA_028751875.1 Rapana venosa | reverse complement strand
TCCACATCCAGCCCCCGTGCGTATGCGGTTTTTGTAAATTCTGTCATCTGTTCCCGCCGGCACACAATGGCCTACTTTACGAAAAGCGGGACAGGATTTAACATGTGCTCAAGATGTTCTGCGTGCGTTCGCGCACGGGACTTCGGTTTATAGTCTCATCCGAAAAACTTTTGGGGAGGGAGGAGTCAGCACTGATGTTAACTCCAGCGGAAAGTATCCCCTTTGAACGGGAATCGAACCCGGGTCGTCAGATTATGAGTGCAACGCTCTAACCAGCTGGCTATCCTGTGCCTGGTGTTGTATGGACGTGTTATACACATTCTAGTGTTGACAATACCAGTACCAGATCACAAAATGAAAAAAAACACCAACAACCCCACAACACTACACTAAACTTGCACGAAGAAACAAAACAAAACACAAGACTTGAAAGGGAAAGGAACGACTATCGAATGTCTGGAGGCTGAAGACACTTGCTACGCTGCAAAAAGAATCTTTGGCATCCTCAAAAGCAGTTTAGAATTTTTGAAACCCGCCAAGAAACTTTTGACATTGTTTATTGTTTGTTTGGTACTTAGCAAAACACTCCCAATTTCTTTTTTTTTTTTTTTTTTGCCGAACGCTTTTGTCTCCTCCTTTCTCCTATTTAAAAACAAAAGAAAACAAAAACCACCACCACCAACAACAAAAAACATGTCGGTGGTCTAGAGGTAACGCACCTGCCTATAGAAAGCAAAACATCAGGGTTCCAGTGTGTGGTGGTTTGGGTCCCGTTTGTGCACGAAACTTTTCTTTCCTCCACTAGACCTTGCGAGGTGGTCCGGGTGCTAGTCCTTCGGATGAGATGATAAACCGAGGTTCCGTTTACAGCACGTATTCAGTGCATGTAAAAGAATCCACGTGAGCGGGAGAGTTTGTCCCTTGCAAAATTCATGAGGAAAAAAAAAAGGCACTGTTAATAGGGTATAAAACACACACAGGCGGACAGGAGAATGAAAGGATATTACAGGTGGCGCTGCACTTGTGGCGACGCGCTCTCCCCAAAGGAGAGCAGCCGGAATTGCAAGCAGAGAAATTTGTATACCTGAAAATAGTACGCAATATTACAGTACTATACAATAAAATACAAACAATACATATACAGCACAACACAGCGTAATACAACGCAATATAACACAGCACAATAATATAACAGAACAGAATACCACAACACAATAAATACAGCACAATACAACGCAACGCAATGCAATGCAATCTTGTATAATTGTCATATGCTGTAACATCCTTTCTCCTCTTGCTTCATCTTCATTTCTTCATGAACAAATTTGGAGATGTTTTCTTTCCAGAAACTATCTCCTACTTTCCTTTGTATTTTTTTCCTCATCCTCCTACTCCTTCTTTTACATACATATTTTAGTGCATTGTTGATGTGTAAAATCAACCCATGCTTCAAATTCTTTCTCCTTTCTCTTCTTTTGTTTTATCATCTTCTTTGTTTTCTGCTGTGACATTTTTCTAGCTTTGAAACTGTGCCTAGAAATAGCACCGATTGTTTCAGATTGTTTTGCCAAAGTTCGCAAAGAGGAACTGACAGAGAGTTCCAAAACAAACAGCCAGACTTATCAGTCGATCGTCACCAGTTTGACCTTTCAGGAAAAAAGGTCTGGAAGATAGGGATGGATGTGTGTGTGTTGTGTGTTGTGTTGTGTGTGTTGTGTGTGTGTGTATGTGTGTGTGTGTGTGTGTGTGTGTGTGTGTGTGTGTTGTGTGTGTGTGTGTGTGTATGTGTGTGTGTTGTGTGTGTGTTGTTGTATGTGTGTGTTTGTGTGTGTGTGTGTGTTGTGTGTGTGTGTGTGTGTGTGTGTGTGTGTGTGTGTGTGTGTGTGTGTTTGGGTGTGTATGTATTCTGTTTGTTGCATAATGATTGAAGAAGCTCTTCATATCATAAAGAAAACGTTATCTTCATAATGATTCATACTCTGAGCGCTATGTTAGATTTCCCAGCACAAACATGGCTGAAGCAGAAATGATCAGAAAACAGTTCTGCAACTGGCAGTAGAAATTGTGACCACATGACGGTTTAGGGACTGAATAGCAGAACTGATTTAGATGGAAGTAAACCATCCCTAAGGGGAGGGGGGGGGGGGGGGGGGGGGGGGGGGGGGGGGGGGACGGAGTTGAAAGGGAGGGAAGGGAGTGGGATGAGATTATTATATCACCCTCTCCTTTATCAATGTGTGTGGTTCCCGTAACAAGAGCAGATTTGAAGTAGTTTATAGAATAAATTTCTAATGATAACAAAAACTGAACTCATCAACGCTTATTTCGCCCATTATTTAATATGTAAACGGGAAACAGAGAATCGGGGGAATCAAAATTATTGGATAACATAACTGTGTGAGGGTTGTTCACGTCACGCTCCATTATATTTGAATTGATGACCGGCAACAGGGTTCTGACTAGGATGTTCTCTTCTCCCTCTGTTATATGATTATGTGCTAGCTCTCTTTTTCTTTCTCAGTTAAAGCTACACTTGAATTTTGATTAAAGTCATACCGATTTTCCTCCCAAACTGTTCCACACAAAAATCAATAGATGGTTTTAAAAAAACACAGCCAGATTTGTTTGATCATAATACAATGACACCTTTTCTGAAAAACAAAAATCTCGAAAAAGAGAGATGGAACCTGAGTGGTATTAGTTCCTTGAGAACCATCTGTCATCGTGAAATAATTGTCGCCAGTCTGCCTGTCTTTTTGTTTTCTTCTTCTTTCATACTCTTTATCGTCATCCCGATCTGTTTAAGATCTAGATGATCGTGTCAATAGAAAGCGATGTGAACAGAAACAGTGGTACGTGACGTAGATGAGGGGGTGGGGGAGACGCTTACAACCAGCCGTTAGTGTTATCCGATCCCTGTTGCTGGTCAGACGAAAGAGACGCCAGGTTTCCAATTATACCCAGGGATTATGTCATCGATCCCAGCTGCTGATGCCTCTGAGACACTGAGATTCCTGGGATAGAGAAAAAACGTTGGCATAGTCTGATGCTCTGTTATGAATATTCATGAAGTTGTTACGAGCTTTTTGGTATGTATCTTGTAGATGACTTATCATGGACAGGAGCAGATTCGTGTATGATAATTTATATAAAAGGATAGTATGCTTTGGCGGGTTTGCATCGTGCATACAAATCTATCTTCGGGAAAAAATGCCTGTTGTGTTAGTGATAGATATCTGATATGCAGATCTTTTGTGGCCAGCTGATCTATCTTTGTGACTTTTCCATTTCACTTATTGCGTATTACTGACCACAGCAGGTGTTTTTTCCGTGTTGTGAAATACTTATTATTTCCTTAAAAAAACCCTCCTCAAAATCTACAACATAGTTTTAAACTAAGTGTTTGTCGGGGGTTTCTTTTTCAAAGCAGTAATTTCAACATCAGTACTAGAAACAACTAGCACATAGAAGCCTAGTCTGTGCTCAGCTGGTCTTGAAGCTTGTTGTGAATGAGATCTTTTTGTGGAAATTAAGCAAGGACTTAGTTTTTCTTAGGTTCAGAGTAGTTTTATGTTACCACTTTTTTTTCCCCGGTGTACTCTTCATACATGACCTAGAGCGTGAACCAAGTATGTCTGAAGTCTGTTCTCGCTTGGTGATATTAATGTATGCAAATATATCTTTTGGGGGGAAAAAGAGCACATTGTAGAGATCGAAGAGTAAGTATGGTTAGAAAAAAAAAGCAATAACCGCACTAGAATAAGTATAAACGAGTCTAGGTCTGATTCTTTACAGAAAATTACCATCAACATTTGGCGCTGGATAAGAATATCAAGCTGTGTGAGGGACTACAATGATTAATCCACTTCTTTGTCTTTATCTTCTTTCTCGTACTTATAATACTTCCTTTTTTTAATACTCCTTCATTGTTAATGACTACTTGTACAACACAAGCATTCTCGTAGATTGTTCGCTCTCTCACACTGAAGTCTATAGAGACAATAACGTTTTCTTACCATACTTCGATCTTTACAATAAATATGTTCTTTTCTCAAAGATATTCTTAAAAGGGTAGGTTGGAGGAAATGTGTCAGGTCTTTGACAACATTTTTTTCAATGTTGAATAAAATAATGTCATACGTCTGGCTGTCTCTGTTCTTTCTCATACTCATTCATTCATTCTTCTTCTCTTTATTGGGATTTTCGATTTTGTCTGAGGGTCCTCTGTAACCATCCTATTCATGGAAAAGACAAAGATTTTCCTGAAGGAACAATGTGTTTCAGAGGCGCTGATGGAACAAAAGACTCAAAGAACATAGACGAGTGTCAGCGTTTCTTGGCTGGATTTTGTTCGATGGGACCTGTTTTTGATGTCCAATAGCGATTAAGGTATCCAATCAATACGTTTTGTTCACTGCGCTATGTACAGTAAGATCTTGAGAGAGAAAAAAAAATGTTGTCGTTGCTCGGCTAGAGCTCTGAGGTTCACCAATGGTGAGTTTTGTATATTGGATGGTCTTTGTCCACCATTAAGGTAGCCACATTCCGACTTCGGGGATGATGTCTAAAGCAATACCAACGTGCATGCATTAAAAAACAACCCTGTTATCCCTTCCTGCTGGCACACAACGCCGACCCTTCCGAAAAGCGGAACAGATTTTAACATAAGCGCATGATGTTTTGCGTGCGTTTGCATACGGAACCTCGGTCTTTAGCCTCGTCCGAATGACTGTCGGGGGAATGGAGTCGGTGGTACTGGAGTTAAATCAAAGGGGGAAAACCCCCCTTAGTCAGGTGCCTCAGTGGTGTCTCGAACCCGAGCCATCAGATCGCGAGCTCAACGCTCTAACCACTGTGCCATCCTGCGCCCAGATTCTTGAATTTTCAACTAAAAAGTTTCAACGAGACGCAATAAATTTTTTTTCCACATCTTTCATAATATAATTATGATGTCTTGCACTTTCTCGTGTTCACAGCAGTAGCCTACCATTTAATCTTGAGATAATACCTGGAAATGTCATGCACATATCCGCAAATAATGTGCCTAGTTATAATATACTCTGCAGAAAAGAGGCAACACGTACCACAAGCTGCTTACTAAAAGAGAAACGGGCTGGTAAGACAGAATAAGAGCGGAGAGAATATCCAGTGTGTGTGTGTGTGTGTGTGTGTGTGTGTTGTGTGTGTGTGTGTGCGCGCGCGCGCGAGAGAGAGAGAAGAGAGAGAGAGAGTGAGAGAGAGAGAGAGATGAGAGGGGAGAGAGGAGAGAGAGAGAGAGAGAGGATAGAAGAGTGTATGTGTGTGTAAATGTGTGTGTGAGGAAACTAGTTGTTTAGAGATAATCTTTGGCATCCAAGGAGAACTTCAAGAATTCCGGACGTGTGAAGGCATTTCCGATGTTTCGTTTGCTTGTTGTTGTTTCTTTGTAGAGCCAAAGACAACTACTTCTTTTACGCTTTCCCCCCCTGCCTCCAACGTATCAGCCCTTTTGAAAACAGGCATACTGTTGTCGCTTCTTTTGTTTGATCTTTTTTTTTTCTCTCCTCGTGATTATCTCTCCATCTTCTATCTTCCTTGACAGATTTGGAACTCTTCTTTTGTTTTTTATTTTAAAATAGTTTTTATTTCTTGTTTTACTTGTTTTCTTTTCACTACAACAATGACGACGACGACAACAACAACAACAATATACGCACTCATGCACACGCACGCGCGCACGCACGCACGTACATACATTTAAAATATTTTTTCTTGTTTTGACTTCTTGTTTTGATAACAGCACACGCACACGCGTACACCCACACACATACACGCGCGCGCACACATACACACACATACACACACACACACAAACAAACTTACTGTAACCTTGTTGTAGCTCAGGCAAAGAGAGAACTTTGGACTTCTTTTTGAGCCACTGAAATTTCAAATCATAAAGATCTTAAAAAAGTTTGGGATAAATATCATGAAATGAAAAAAGGTGTAAGTTTACCAACTTGTCCAGTGCAACTGGTGAATAAAGAATTTCCATCAAACATAGAAAAAGCAGAGGCCTTTGCAGACATTTTTTTCTGAATCAATGCGTCTTGAAGGATTGTCTTAAACGCAGGAATACAGAACTGATGAAGAAAGTAAAACAGAACGTACTGACCCAGTCTCTGACAACGGTTTCGTGCATTAATGCTCAATATCACTTGACGAAGTAAGAGATGCGTTACTATCTCTTTCTAACAAGAAAACGTATGTCGGGTCAGATGCTAATTTCTAATGACATGTTGAAACATTTACCAACAAATTTCATTTATCTACTCCACAACTCTTCAATTAAATGTTGGATCGAGGGAGGTATGCCTGTAAAGTGAAAGGAGTCCATTGTCATTCCAGTTTCATAAACAGGAAAGCCTAAATCTGACAAAACCACTACAGACCAATTGCTTTGACTCTCACACTTGCAAGCTAATGAAAGAATTTATTCTAAAAAGGCTGATGTATTATTTCTGCCATAAAAATAAAATAATCCCTGTCAATCAAGCAGGTTTTCAAATAAAAATAATCTGCCTAGATAATTTGGTTAAACTATCAACACAATAAAAATTTCAGTTTGCAAGAAGAAAGAATGTTCTTGCAACTTTTTTTGATATTTGAAAGGCATTGACCAATTTTGGCATGTATTATTAGGTAAACTAAAGAATAGGGTGTTTCTGGGCACTTGTATTTTTATATCCAAAGTTTTTTAGCAGACAGAAAAATTCAAGTAAGAAGTGGCTAAATCATATTCAATGTTAGATCGCTTCATATGGGACTACCCCAAGGTTCTGTGATTAGCTCCTATCCTTATTTTAATATCTTGCTGCATGATCTCCCAATGAATTTATCAAAGGATATTATACTTAGTACAATATGCGGATGATATATGCATGTGGATGAATGTTACTATGAAACGTAATTACACCAAAAAGAGCGTTAAATTACAATAAAAAGGGTATATCAAAGCCAGCTTGATAACATCGACAAATATATGCATTGAAAATGGATTTTACTTTGTCCACAGAAAAACTCATGTTGTGCTTTTTAATAATGGCAGTTATATCCGAGGAACTACCAAGATTTAGATTGGGACTGAAATAATTGAATACAAAAATACAATAAAGTTCTAAAGGTGTTATTCTAACTTCAAAACTAACTTTGGAATACACATATTGAGCACTTATTAACAAAGGCAAGAAAGTGCATAAACTTACTGAAGATAATTAGTAAAAGTTTCTGGGGACAAGACATATTCAATTTAAAATGTTTAGCTACATCTCTTGTTCGTTCGAAATTATCATACGGACAAAAATCTTTTTCAGCGCTCCAAAATCTTTACTTAAAAAAGCTACAAGTGTAGACTGCAAAGCTTACTGGCTTGCACTTGGAGTTCCGTATCATGCATCAGCTTTGGGAACGTACAATGAAGTTGGTACATTGTCTTTGGATGATTACCGTCAACTGGCATGTGCCAATATGTTCTTAGAAACAGAAAAACTGATAATTTTATTTCCGAGGAAGTAGGAAATAAAATCTGAACTACAGTTTCCTAAAAGAGCAAAAAATATATCTTCCTTAATGCCCATTAACACATATGTGTCTGATTTAGTGGAAAATTCTAATGTCAATCAACACAAAATGGACAAACGAGAGGCAATATTACCTTATCCATCGTGGGAGATGAATAGAGCATACTTCGACATAGAGGTAACTAATGCAAAAAAGAATGAGAATCTGAACATTATGGTTTTTGATGTTCGATCCCACATCCATCATAAGTATTTTCATCATTTACAAATTTATACAGATGGATCACGTCTGGATAATCAAGAAACAGGTTCAGCTTTTGTTATACCATCTTTAAAAATTGAAAAATCATTCTATGTTGGTAAACATCATTCAATTTTTACGGCGGAATTAGTAGCAGTCTTAATGGCTCTAAATTATGTTCTTGATTTGCAATTGTGTATATTTCAAATCCTTATTTGTGTTGATTCTAAGTCGGTATTGTATGCTTTAAAATCCTTGTGGTACAAAAAATCTTCAAATATTGCATTAGAGATTAATCATGTCATACACCTTTTAACCTTAAAGGGCACAAGTGTCACTTTCTGTTGGGTGCCTTCACACAGTGGATTCTTTCCAAATGAGTGGGCTGATAGAGCTGCTAAAAGAGGTGCAAAGCATGAACGGAAATCAGCAACATTGCACGTGCCTTTATCATTACAAGAGGGCTACCACTTTTTTAGAACAAACATCATGGAATAAGGTCACAGAAACGTATCACCTAAAAGAGAGATTTCTAAACAAATCTGTCATCAAACTGATAAAGAGAGGGTCGTGAGCCAGCCTAGGCTTGCTCAAATATCTCCACAGCAAGAAAGTGAATAGTTTGTTTTATAGAATAAAACTTAATGCATTCGTAACCAAATTCAGTAGAAACAGTAAATGTCTATGTGGTTGAGAATATTTTCTAATATCATATAATATTTGAATGTAAGAATACGAAGCTTTTTTACCTCCAATTTTCTGAAAACTCCCTTAGAAGCATATTCAATATTTGAATTTGGCATTTGATATTGCAAAAGGTCTCTGGCCATAGTCTCATAGGACATTTGTTATGTTTTTCATTAACGTTAATCACTTTTTATGTTTTTTTGTTTCCGGTGATGTTTTTGGGGTTTTTTATAAATACTTTTTTATTGTATCTTTTTCTTTGCACGGTTTCTTTTCATGATTAGATACTTTTCCCCCCTCGCATTTTCAGTAGGGCTCTACAACCACCTCAATTCTCATACACCCTTGTATACATTTTTTTTTCTTTCTCGTTAAATATCACTTGTGAGTGAACAGTCGTAAAATCGAAGCAACAACAACATAAACAACACACACACACACACACACACACAACCACACACACACCCGTCAACAGCAAGGAATAATTCAAAGCTAGTCACACATACTCTAACAGGCAAAACTGACAGGCCTTCGCACCACACACACACACACACACAACACAACACACACAAAACAACACACACACACACACCACACACAACACTCACAACACACACACTCACACACAACACACACCACACACACACAACACACACACACCACACCACACACACACAACCACATACTCTCTCTCTCTCACACACAAACACACCATACACAACACACCCCACACACACCACTCACACACACACACACCACACACTCTCTCTCTCTCTCTCTCTCTCTCTTTCTCTCTCTCTCTCACACACAAACACACACACACTCTCTCTCACACATCACAACACACACACACACACACACAACACAACACAACACAACACACACACCACACAACACACACACACACCCCACACACACACACACACACACCACACACACACACACACAACACAACACAACACAACACAATACAACACAACACACACACAACACACACAGCTGGGGGCATCAGCCGATCTTCCCCCTAGTCTAGTGTTTGACGAAAGCGGTCTGTGTGATAATTATTATCTCTTTAGTCTCAGTTTCGGGGTGCTGAATAATTGTCCACTGTCTGCCTGTCTCCAGTCTCGTCCACCATAGTCTCTCATTCTTCTCGATCTCTCCCAGACCTTTCTTTGCGTCTTCTGTCTGGCGATCATCCTTCATCATCACATCGATAGTCAGGGAGGGGACTGGTCAGAGAGACAGAGAGAGAGAGAGAGAGAGAGAGAGAGAGAGAGGAGGGAGAGGAGAGAGAGAGAGAGAGAGAGGCCAAAGAGGAGAGAGAGAGTGAGAGAGGGGTGAGAGGGGAGAAGAAGAGAGAGAGAGAGAGAGAGAGAGAGAGAGAGGAGAGAGAGAGAGAACCAAGTTAATCAGAAGACGATGGAAGTGGGGGAGATGAGAGAGAGGAGAGAAGAGAGAGAGAGAGAGAGAAGGAGAGAGAGAGAGAGAGAGAGAGATGGAGAGAGAGAGAGAGGAGAGAGAGAGAGAGAGCCAAGAGAGAGGTGACAGAGAACAAGAGACGGAGAGAGAGGAAATTATTCATCTTGGACTCATGGATGGCATTGATGAATTTAAAAAAAAAGAAAGAAAAAAACTAGATTATCATCATCATCTTATTCCCGAAGTTGGAATGTGGCTATATTAATGGTGGGTAATAATGGTTATGATGGGTAATAACGGTAATGGAGGGCAATAACGGTAATGAGGGGGGGGGGGGGGGCGGGGCAATAACGGTATTGGTGGGTAATATTGGTAGGTAATAACGGTATTGGTGGGTAATATTGGTGTGTAATAACGGTATAGGTGGTAATATTGGTGGGTAATAACGGTATTGGTGGGGAATATTGGTGGGTAGTAACGGTATAGTTGGGTAATATTGGTGGGTAATAACGGTATTGGTGGGTAATAGCGGTATCGGTGGGTAATATTGGTAGGTAATAACGGTATAGGTAGGTAATATTGGTGGGTAATAACGGTATTGGTGGGTAATATTGGTGGGTAATAACGGTATAGGTGGGTAATATTGGTAGGTAATAACGGTATTTGTGGGTAATAGCGGTATTGGTGGGTAATAACGGTATATGTGGGTAATATTGGTGGGTAATAACGGTATTGGTGGGTAATAGCGGTATTGGTGGGTAATAACGGTATTGGTGGGTAATAACGGTATAGGTGGGTAATATTGGTGGGTAATAACGGTATTGGTGGGTAATAGCGGTATTGGTGGGTAATAACGGTATTGGTGGGTAATATTGGTGGTAATAACGGTATTGGTGGGTAATAGAGGTATTGGTAGGTAATAACGGTATTGGTGGGTAATATTGGTGGTAATAACGGTATTGGTGGGTAATATTGGTGGGTAATATTGGTGGGTAATAGCGGTATTGGTGGGTAATAACGGTATATGTGGGTAATATTGGTGGGTAATAACGGTATTGGTGGGTAATAGCGGTATTGGTGGGTAATAACGGTATTGGTGGGTAATAACGGTATAGGTGGGTAATATTGGTGGGTAATAACGGTATTGGTGGGTAATAACGGTATTGATGGGTAATAACGGTATTGGTGGGTAATAGCGGTATTGGTGGGTAATAGCGGTATTGGTGGGTAATATTGGTGGGTAATAACGGTATAGGTGGGTAATTAAGGTCGCGCACGCTAAAATCTCACCATTGGTGAACCTCGGTGCTCTAGCCGAGGAACGAAAACAGAATCATCGTAATTATCATCCAAATCAAAGTGTCATAGTCAAAACAAAACCAGTTCGATGTCTAGTTACGGGTTGGGATGAAGCCATCAAGCGTTCTGCTTTTACCCTGCCAGTGAATAGGATTTAGAGTTCAAGATAGTAAGTGAAAAGGTATATTAAAATTGATGGATAGGTTGACATATTTATTTAAATTATATGCGTTGATTCGTTTGGTTGCAGTTGATACGTGGAAAAATTTGATTTATTAAAGGGTTTGGTTGACAATATTGTGATTTTTGCGTTGGTTTTTTTTGGGGTTTGCAGTTAATTTCAGCTTTAGAGAAATTTTCCAGGCATGTAGGGATGGTTCACGAAAAAACCCCTAACAGTTTTTATGTTACGAAACAATTTTTTTAACTTTAAAAAAAACTTTAAGTTAGGGAAAGTTGTCGCTTTGGGTTTTTTAATAGGCACCCCCGGGTCGATTGTTGTCAGAGGGAAAGTCAGTCTTTAAGGGGTTTTTTTTTTTTTTTTTTTTTGTTCATGTGCTTTCAAATTCTTTTTGGGTATATTTACCTCCCATTACCTTTTTCTCTATTAATTTACTTTTTGGGTTTCGGGGGGGGCGGGCGGGGCGGGGTGGGTTGGGGGGGGAAAGTTTAATTTTTCCATTTCTTTTTTTAAAGGGTTTTACGTCATTTCCTTGTATCGTTATGTGCTTTTTATTTCAAAGATGCTTGCATTTTTCAAAGGAAAAAAAACAGCCATGGAAGGGAAAATTTTAAATTGAAACTTTTGTTTAAAAAAATATTTTTCTACTGCAATTATTTAACATTTAAGTAAAAGCAAAACAACATACCCCCCGAAAAGGGGGGCTTTTAAAAAAAAAAAATGCGGGGGAAACCTCCCCCCCCTCCCCCCTTTTATTTTTTTTTTCCCCACCCCACTCAACAATATTTTAAGTTGAAACCCTTTGTAACAAAAAAACTATCCTAAAAAATTTTCCCCCTTTTTTCCTGTTACTTTTTGTTTTTTCTGTTTTATCTTTAGTTTCCCCTCTTTTTTTTTTTAAAAGTAAATTTTTTTTAAAAGTCAAATTGGGACTTTGGGGAAAAAAAAATTTTTTTAAAAGCTACTCAAAAAAAATTATCAAAGGGGGGAAAAAAAAATTAAATTAGATGGTCGAAAACTAGACATCCAGACATGTCGTTCGATCCTACCTTGTCTGACCTTTACAGAAATAGATTCTTGGAGGGAAAAAGAGGGAAAGAAAGACGAGAGACTGTGCTGTGAGTGGTGTTAGCTCCTGCAGAGCATCTTTGGTCTCAGCCTGATTGTCACCTGTCTCCGTGCTTTTAGTCCCTCCTTCCTCCTCTCGCTGTTCTTCTTCTGATCAGTCCTTTTTGATCTTCATCGTTATATCGATATAGCGGTGTGTTTATGTGTGTGTGTGTGTGTGTGTGGGGTGGGGGGGGGGTTTTTTTCTTTGGTGTGTGTGTGTGTGTGTGTGTGTGTTGGGGTGTGTGTGTGTGGTGTGTTGTGTGTGTGTATAAAGCGTGAAAAGTTTTAAAAAGTATTTTCTTTTACATATGTACGTTTCTCTTTCTCTCTGTGAGTGTGTGTGTGCGTGTGTGCTTGCGTGCGTGCGTGTGTGTGTGTGTGTGTGTGTATGTGTGTGTGTGTGCATGTGTGTGTGTGTCTGCGCGTGCGCGTACTTGAGTATATAATTACACACACACACACACACACACAAGTGTGAAAAGATAACAGCAGTGTATGACATGGACAAATAAGAAAAGATTGTATCCCCAAACCTCTGATTCTTTGTTTACTGCTTAAGACGAAACAGAAGCCATGTTTCTGATTATGACAAAAGGATTATGTCAACGATGACGAAACTGATGGTATTACTAAACTGAAATTCTGGGAAGAAGAAGAAGAAGAAGAAGAAGAAGAAGAAGAAGAAGAAGAAGAAGAAGAAGAAGAAGAAGAAGAGAAGAAGAAGAAGAAGAAGAAGAAGAAGAAGAAGGAAGAAGAAAGAAGGAGAAGAAGAAGAAGAAGAAGAAGAAGAAGAAGAAGAAGAAGCAGAAGGAGCATCACCCCCTGCTCTGACGCGCAGTATGAATATTCATGAACTTGTGATGAGTGGTTGGTATGCATTTTCTTGGTGACGTAGAGCCCGGGTCAGCTTCTTACATCATACATGATGCATATCGCGTTTAGAGGCTTTTTACACGGCGCATACAAATGACGACCGTTATGTGACCATGATGAATAGCCTGTCCTACATGGAGATTTTCTGGCCGGACGATGCGTCTTTGTGCTGCTGTTTTCGTCGATGGCTTGTTAACCGCAGCAGAATCTTTTATGTTAATAATGCTACATATATGTACATTAATTAATTGTTTATTTATTATTAATTAATTAATTAATTAATATACATTAGTTTTCAGGTATAAGTTGATAATCTGATAAGGCATTTCTGTTGGCTCAGTGTTTGTTGGTATCTTCGTTTATTGTTTCGTTGTTATCATGAAAAAAACCATCTTTTATCCAGAGTTCAAACTATAACCGAATGATTTTCAAGGCCTGTCATTGAAAAGCGAATTTTTAATGAACACGCATAAAGACTGTGAAATATCAGTAGAACATTGAAAGCAAAGCAATAATATAATTGTATCTAGATCAATAGTTTCAAATTAAATAAAAAAAGTTTCTTTCAATGCCAGATTGTTGATATCTCAAATTTGAAATTGGGCATTGAATAAGAATATAATATAATATGGTATATACACTGACTGTATTTTCTCAATGTCCAATAAACGGTTATATTTCACTGGAAAATCTGAAACCAAATCTTGTTTTATCCTCTGAAGTCAGAACAGGGCTGTCTATGTGGTAGGTATTTGAAAACAGCTTCTTCTTATCAAGTGTGCATTTTCAGTGATGCCCAGGTATGATGCCTATTCTGGATGACCCTCCCACGGGTGTCAAGCTGAAGAATGCCCAACGTTCAACGCCAACAACAGCTAAGTAGACGTCTTGGCACGTAAAATGTAACGTATTCTGAAACATTCCACACACGGGGATGCATCACTGGGAGATTAGGGAATGAAATACTGCTGTATCTTTCCTGCCCAAAAGCCGGCACAACTTGCCACCATGACGAGAGATAAAAAAGTCCATAAGTTGTCTACTGGCAATGCAGCTGATCTGAGATTAAGAGACAAGGAACACATACACTTTTGTGACGTACAATAACAATATGTATAAGCAGGCAATGTATCTTAGGTTATAAATGTGTCTCAGCGATAGCATACCGACCCCCGGCGACTCCTTACGTCATAAATAATAAATAACAGATTGAGCAATGTTGGCAGAGACAAACAAGTATTCACGTAAGCAAGGTTGTTGTTGTTTATATAAAAAAAAGTACGAATGATCCAACACCCAGATTCTGTGTTGTAGTTATAGATCTGTTTAGGTTCAGTTTTGCCTGAGACAGTGTATATAAAACGTTGTCTTTTTTTGTCAGCACAACCTACAGGAATATCTGATATGAACGAACATTCGAGGTCGTTTTAAAAAAAAGATGGCTTGGGTTTTGTTGATGGCTAAGTCGGTGAAGTGGGTTTTTGTTGTTGTTGTAGCAGTGATAAAAAAAATCATTGGCAAAATTATAGTCTAATAACCACTATATAGTCGTTATAGTCTAGTATTCTACACAACGAAGTCCTACAAACCATCACCCATCAAGTAAAGCACTACGAAAAACTGCTGACCACAGTCAAGAAAAGGAAGCTTAGATGGTACGGACATGTGACTAGATCAGATGGGCTGTCCAAAACCATACTGCAGGGAACAGTGCAGGGGGAGAGAAGGCGAGACATACAGAGGAAGAAATGGGCAGACAACATCACTGAATGGACAGGGAAGAGCTTCTCCACAACCCAGGCACTTGCACACAACCGCCGCAAATGGAGCCAGCTGGTGCAACGTTCGTCAATGCAGTGCCCCTACGACCCCGGAGGGGGTTATGGGAGCAGATGAGATGATGAGAATAGACTTTTAGGCTCAGTTTCTTCATGGTGTTGTGACCAAAGCCGCTTGTTTGTCCTGATATTGACCAATGGCTAACACTGTTTTCACAGTCGAACAGTAGGATGTCAAATTCCCACTAAAACCATGTCAAAAATGAGGGACTCAGAACAGGCCTGGAGTTAGCTGTCATTTTTTATGATTAATTGTGGTATGCTTTTCCGTATTTATCTTCGGTGACAACATCTTCATTTTCCCTTTCTTCCTAGTGTTTCTTTCTTTTTGGTTTCTTCCTCCATCTCAAAATGAAGATTATGGTTCTCTCATTCCTGTCATCCCTAAGCTGATAATTATGGTAAGGATTATACAAAGTATCAACCCCCAAAACCCCCCACATCCCACTCCATAATCAAACAGCTTCAATATTCAAGCAAGAATCAGTCGCAGTACATGTATTTCGAAACACTGCCTTCCAGACCAAAAACAAAATCACCATCTTGAACTATCTTAAGTTCATTCTACATGTTTTTATATGTTTCCAATTTGAACGCGAGGATGAACTATCTTGAATTCCTCCCACATGTTTGTGCACGTCTCTCCAATTTGAATACAAGGATGAATTATCTTTAAATTCCTCGAACATGTTTTTATGTGTCTCAAAATCGATGTCCAACTTGACTACGAGGCTTGTTTTTACAGACTGTCGACCAAACGTTGAGCAGCAGACCATGGAGACAGTAACTAAACACACAGTCAGACATGTCTCCCTTCCCTAGCCAGTCTCCCTTCCCTAGCCAGTCTCCCTGCCCTAACCAGTCTCCCTGCCCTAACCAGTCTCCCTGCCCTAGCCAGTCTCCTTGCCCTAGCCAGTCTCCCTGCCCTAGCCAGTCTCCTTGCCCTAGCCAGTCTCCCTGTCCTAGCCAGTCTCCTTGCCCTAGCCAGTCTCCCTGTCCTAGCCAGTCTCCTTGCCCTAGCCAGTCTCCCTGCCCTAGCCAGTCTCCCTGCCCTAGCCAGTCTCCTTGCCCTAGCTAGTCTCCCTGCCCTAGCCAGTCTCCTTGCCCTAGCCAGTCTCCCTGCCCTAACCAGTCTGCCTGCCCTAGCCAGTCTCCCTGCTTTAACCAGTCTCCTTGCTTTAACCAGTCTCCCTGCCCTAACCAGTCTCCCTGCCCTAGCCAGTCTCCCTGCTTGCCCTAGCCAGTCTCCCTGCCCTAACCAGTCTCAGTTTCCAGGTCTAAACCAGTTTCCAGGTCTCAGTTTCCAGGTCTCAGTTTCCAGGTCTAAACCAGTTTCCAGGTCTCAGTTTCCAGGTCTCAGTTTCCAGGTCTCAGTTTTCAGGTCTCAGTTTTCAGGTCTCAGTTTCCAGGTCTAAACCACTCTTCTAGCCTTGACCAGACTCAACCGGTCTGAACAAGATAATGAATGAAAAGGAGACTTGATCAGTTGTATAATTAACTCTGCGATAACATCTGTCGCTGCTGAATAACTGTCGTCTGCCTGTCTCAATTTCCGTTCACCCATCTTCCCTGTTTTTTTCTTCTCTTTCTTCTCTTTATTAAGGTTCTAACATCTGGTGGTTCTCTTGAATCATTATGTTGACAAAAAAGACGGGAAAATGGAATAATGGAAACAATATTAAAAGAAAAGCAGATAGAGGAAAAGATGAAGCATAGAGAAATTGAATAAGACTGTCAGCGTCTACGGCACTCTGCAGTTTGATCACAGGAATAGTGGCCCCTTTTTTATCATTACTACATATTATTGAATCATTGTGAGTGTTCGTAACTGCACTGCTGAAATAAGATTCTAAAATAAACAATGTATTTTATGTGCTAGGCAAGCAAAGATGCTGCGACTAAATTGATGAGTACATGATCCGTAGATCTTACGGTCTGATAATGTATCGTCCTGCTTCAGTTTTCGTTGACGATTTAGTGACCATAGCAGGCTTCTTTTGTGTTTTGACAATATTGATGAAGAACTCATATCAACTGGCCCAGGGCAAAAATTATGTTTTTTCAGTTATTGGCGGTAGCAGAATATTTAGGCGTAATTAAATGTTGTTATGCTTTGGATAGTTCTCTTACGATTGCCTTCATCCATGTCAAGCTCCTAACATAACCTATAAAGAAAAGTTATTGGTGGCATATGCACATAACATAATTATGCTCTCGTTGAGGAGCGAGGTGTCACACACCTCACTTTCTCAAACCGCCAGCATCTTGAAGACGACCGTCATCTCCTCTCCCTCGCTGCCTTACCTTCTCTGACCCTAAAAAGAGGGTAGGCACCCATTCACAGCTGGGTGAACTTGGGGACTGTACTGAAGCGCTAAGCCAAGGCGCGCGAACGGTCACCTATTCACGACGCATTCACGCTCAACGCTGCTTAATTAACCTTACCTTGGGGAGACCAAGTGCTCTGATCACTGAGCTGTCTCGTCTTGTAAAAAAAGGTAAAAAAGGTAGAGTCCCATAACCTATAAGGTCGTAGGGGAGCGAGGCGTCAGAGACCTCACTTCTCTAGGGCCAGCATATTGAGGGTGGCGCCTATCTCCTCTCCCTCGCTGCTTTACCTTCCCTGACCCTAAAGAGGGCAGGTACCCATTTACAGCTGGGTGAACTGGGGGAACTGTACTGAAGCCAAGGCGCGCAAACGGTCACCCATCCAACTGGTAACCACGCTCGACGCTGCTTAACTTGGCTGGGGGAAAGCGAGTGCTCCGACCACTGAGCTATCCCGTCCCCCTTTAAAATGGCAAGGTGTTTAAAACACAAACCACACAGCTCAAACTTGTCATCCAGTTTGTATTTACGGTCTCACAGTAATTCGTGGATGTGATGAGCGAGACAGGGTACATGATTTGTTCTGGTTGAGCCCAATGGTGGTCACCTGGGTAATGCAGACAACAACAACAATAACTACAACAACAGCAGCAGCAGCAGCAGCAGCAGCAGCAGCAGCACCACCACCACCACCACCACCACCACCACCACCACCACCACCACCAACGACAACAACAACAACAAACAACTCACAATCATGAAACGTTTTTTGAACCAGACATTGCAAAGGCTTGGTTCCTATTTCCCTTTAATGGCCAAGAGACGGAAGCAGTGTGTCATTATAATACCGAATAATCGCTGGCATTGCAGGATATGTGGCAATTTGGTCATTAAGACCCTGTCAAGAATGATGAATTTACACGCAGCTCTGGATTAAAATAGGTTTGGCCTTTCTAATCGTTCAAGCAACGCCCTCTCTCTCTCTCTCTCCTCTCTCTCTCCTCTCTCTCTCTCTCTCTCTCTCTCTCTTTTCTCTCTCTCTCTCTCTCTCTCTCTCTCCTCTCTCTCTCTCTCCTCTCTCGCTCTTTTCTCTCTCTCTCTTTCTCTCTCTCTCTCTGTCTCTCTCTTTCTCTCTCTCCTCTCTCTCTCTTCTCTCTCTCGCTCTCTCTCTCTTTCTCTTCTGTCTGTCTGTCTGTTTGTCTGTCTCTCTCTCTGTGTCTTATGCTGCAGTGTTGTGTGTGTGTGTGTGTGTTGTGTGTGTGTGTGTGTTTTTAAAAATAGTAATCATCATCTAATAGATGCTGTGTTACGAAACGGGATTTTTGTGATCGTTGTTGCTATTGTCGTCGTCGTTGTCGTTGTCGTCGTCGTTGACGTCGTTATCCTCCTTATCGTCCTAATCATCATCATCATCATTGTCATCAAAATTATCATCATCATCATCATCATCACCACCACCACCACACCACCAACACACCACACACCATCATCATCATCATCTCGTCGTCGTCGTCGGTCGTCGTCGTCGTCGGGCGTCATCATCATTCATCATCATCTCATCTTCATCATCTTCATCATCATCAAAATCATCATCATCTTTGTCATCATCGTCACCATCATAATCTTCTTGTTCCTTTTGTTCCTCTTTTGTTTGTTGTTGTTGTTGTTGTTTGTTTTTTGTTGTTGTTGTTTTTCTTCTTCTTCTTCTTTCTTCTTCTCGTCTTCTTCTTTTCTTCTTCTTCTTTTCTTCTTCTTCTTCTTCTTCTCACATTATTTTTTTTTAATAGGTTCCATGATGTTAGAATTTATATAATTTTGCTCTCTACCCCTTTATTAGGTGCGATTGGTCTAACAAAGTCAATTCTCTCTCTTTCACTCTGTCTGTCTGTCTCTGTTTCTCTCCCTCTGTCTGTCTGTCTTATGTCTGTCTGTTTCCTCTTCCTCTGTCTGTCTCTGTCTGTCTGTCTGTCTGTCTGTCTGTCTGTCTGTCTCCTCTCTCTCTGCGTGTGAGTCTCTGTCTTTTCTCTCCCCCCCCCCTCTCTCTCTTCCCCCCGTCTCCCTCCTACCCCTCCCCCTCCCCCCCGTCAAATGAAATGCAAACGTTGAAGGGCAGCGTTGTTTATTCAGCCTTATTTACCCAGCTATCGATCTGAAGTCCAAGGGGAGACAAGTAAGTAAACTAACAACCGGACTTGTCTCCCTGTCTCACCCACTCGGTTCATTTTTTCTTTAAAAAAAAGAAAGAATGAAAGAAAGAAAGAAAGAAAAAAGAGATAGGGGGGAAAAGAGAGAAAAGGAGTCTGGGAGAGTGGGTATCATTAGCTTATCAGTAATAACTGTCGCTGACGAATAACTCTCACTTGTCTGTTTATCACCATTCTGGGTTGTTTTTTTGTTTTTCTCATCCCTCCATTTTTGTTGTTGTTGTTGTTTCTCTTTCTGTGTCTCCTTGATTACTGCTTGATGATTTTTTCTGACTCATTATATTGACACAACAACAAAAAAGAAAAAGAAAGAAAGGGTGATGTCCCCCCCAAAAAAAAATCATTGCATTCACGACAAAAAAACCAGACGAAAGTAAAGGCAAACACTAGTAGAACATAAAGAAGAGACTCGCCATATTGTTTTTTTTCTATGCTGCATTTTTGGGGGTGGGGGTTGGGGTGGGGGTTATTTTGTGTGTTTGATTCTGTGAAAAAGGGGGACTAGACATTCAGTTATTGATTCAGGATGAAGTGACGGGTGTTTTTTTTTTTTACACGCTGTTTTCTGCAGCCGTCATGAGATTTGTAGACGAAGAGTATATCATAACTGGTCGAAAAAACACTTAGGAGGTGAAGGATGCTGTTGAAAATATTAGGGATAGATATAAGGGGAAAGTCTCAGGTAGAAAATAAGTGTGTTTTACTGTGTGTGTGTGTGTGTGTGCGTGTGTGCGTGCGTTCGTGCGTACATGCGTGCGCGCGCATGGATTTGAAATATGTTGTTCATAATGTTTAAAGGAGAGTTGCATGCGTGGAAATGATTTGAGGGCAAGCGCTTCGATTTGTTTGTTTTTACAAGATGCAGTGCTATATCAATTCCATATATTATTAATCTTTGTCATAATTACTATTATTATTATTATTATTATTATTATTATTATTATTATTATTGTTATTGTTATTGTTTGAGGATGGGAGTTGTTTGAATATTCGTGGGTCCAGCTGCTATACACCCTGGTATGGTGGTAGTCGTCTGTGCATGCCATTAACCAAGAAGACTTACAGACCGTAAGAGGTTTAATGGTTGTTGTTGTTGTGGTTTAATAAAAAAGTGGGTTGTACTGGAGTGCTCATGTATGATGGGTTTTTTACAAGAGTTGGATGGTGTATTGTTGTTGTCGACACTGTTTCATCAATCATCATCGTCGTCGTCGTCGTCGTCGTCGTCTCATCATCATCACCACCACCACCACCACCACCACCACCACCACCACCACCACCACCACCACCAGCCTCATCATCTTCATCATCACCATCACCACCAGCAGCAGCAGCAGCACCACCACACACCACCACCACCACCACCACCACACCACCACCACCAGTATCATCATCATCATCATCACACCAACCACCACCACCACCACCACCACCACCACCACCACCAGTATCATCATCATCCATCATCATCATCATCATCATCATCTCATCATTATCATCATCACCCCCCCCCCCCACCACACACCACCATTAAACTTAGAGAGGCACTGAGTATACTAATGTGGCTGCGTATGGTTTTGAAATCACAATGTATATGATAATAATAATAATAATAATAATAATAAGAAGAATAATGATAATAATAATAATAAATGGACATTATATAGCGCTATATCTTACAAAGACAAATCAAAGCGCATGCATTCAATTCAACCTTACACAGCCACGCAACCAATAACGAACAATCAACAGTTTGAACAAACAGATATTGCAAACATAGTACGCTGCAGACCAAGTCTATGAAATAAAATTTCAATAGTCAAATGTTTTTTTCAAAAGCACACGCACACACGCGCGCGCGCGCACACACACACACACACACACACACACACACACACACACACACACACACACACACACACACACACACACACACACACACACACACACACACACACACACACACACACGTACGAACAGGTCAATTTATTCATCTCACTCACACACACAGAGTAGATCTCTCTCTCTCTCTCTCATATTCAGCCTCCTACTTTAGGATCGTCTGGTATCACTTAAAGTGGAAAGACGTTAAAATTGAAGACTTACTTACTTACTTACGCACAGGTCATATACTTTAGCAGGGTGATGGGACATGGGTTAGAGAAGGTGGGACAGTTCTGATATGAAACAGGAGGGGGGAAATCTTCTATGATATAATTATGCACGGGTCGGTAGGTGGATCTTGCTGTCTGTTTCTGCATTTCCTACAGTCGACAATCTGGCACTGGTACCAGGGACCATTATTTTTGTGTGTCTTTATGGTATGCATTCTTTGCCTTCCTTGTCGAACGCTTATACAGCAACTATTGTTTACTATCATCATAATTATGAGCAAAAAATGTGATGTGCTGCCGTGAGTGAGAGAGAGAGAAGAGAGAGAGAGAGAGAGAGAGAGAGAGAGAGATGTGGTTGTCATTCTTTTATATAGCATCTTCCCTCATCTCTCTCTCTCTCCTCTCTCTCTCTCTCTCTCTCTCTCTCTCTCTCTCTCTCTCTCTCTCTCTCTCTCTCTTCTCTGTTCCCTCCTTCCTCCCCTCACCCTCTTTCATCCCCATCTTCTCTCTCTCTCTCTGCCCTCCTTCCTCCCCTCACCTTCTTTCATCCCCATCTTCTCTCTCTCTCTCTCTCTCTCTCTCTCTCTCTCTCTCTCTCTCTCTCTCTCTCTTCTCTGTGTGCACACACTCGTCTATAGTGCGTATACCTCCCAAACCCTACCCCATTCCTCCTTCTCTCTGTCTCTGACCTTCCCCTCCTCCTACCTCCTTCCCCCCCCCTCTCTCTCTCTCTCTGGCGGTAACTTGGTCAGAGCGATGCCTAGATTTATGGTATCAGCTAAGCCCCCCATCTCCTGGGCTCAGCAACTTATTCCTCCCCTGTACCTTGTCTTCCTTGTAAGCCCCTCTGTCCGTCCCCTCTCCCCCTCTCTCCCCCTCTCTCCCCTTTCCCTTCCAGGATTATGTAAATGTGATGGGGTGTATTACCACTCTACGTATACCAGTGTGTCAGAAAATTGATCTATGTCGTTATTTGTTTATTTATTTATTCATTCATTTATTTATTTATTCATTTATTTATTTATTTATTTATTTGTTTTATTCTTTTATATCGAGGATAATGGAATAAGCACTTATATGCTTTTTTTTACATCCAGTCCCCATGTGTATGCGGTTTTGTCAATTCTGTCATCTGTTCCCACCGGCACACAATGGACTACTCTTACGAAAAGCGGAACAGGATTTAACGTGTGCGCAAGATGTTTCGGTGTGTGTGTGTGTGTGTGTGTGTGTGTGTATGTGTGTGCGTGTGTGTGTAAAGTGGGGGTGGGGAGGGGGGTGGGTGTATGTGTGCGCAGTGTGTGTGTAGTGTATGTGTAGTCTGTGTGTGTGTGTGTGTGTGGTTGTTTGTGTGTTTGTGTTTTATAGTGTGTGTACGTGCATGGGTGCGCGCGCGCGCGCGCGCGCGCGTGTGTGTGTGTGTGTGTGTGTGTGTGTGTGTGAGTGTGTGTGTTAGTGTTAGTGTGTGTTTTATTTTATTTATTTTGTCTTTTATTTCGCGGATAATGGAATAAGCACTTATGTACTTGTTCATCTAGTCCCCGTGTGTATGTAGTTTTGTAAATATTGTAATCCATGTCATGGTGTTAGTGTGTGTGTGTGTGTGGTTGTTTGTGTGTGTGTGTGTGTGTGTGTGTGTGTGTGTGTTTGTGTGTTTGTATGTGTGTGTTTTATTATTTTTTATTATTTTATATCGAGGATAATGGAATAAGCACGCACGCGCGCATGTGTGTGTGTCTGTGTGTGCGTGCGCATGTATGTATGTGTGTGTAAATGTGTGTTTGTGTGCATCTGTCTGCGAGTCAATGTACTCGTGTGCGCACGTGTGCGTGCAGTGTAAGTGTTCTTTCTGTTCTTGTTTTCCCATTCTTCTTTGTTTTTTCTTTCTGTCTTCTTTTTCCTTTGTTTTTGTTTTTGGTAGTTGTTGTTGCTTGACGTCAGCGCTTTGTTATTTGTGTGGCTGTAAGTTCTCTTATGCCTACTTCGTCTGTCTGTTGGGTTGGTGTTTGTTTTTTCATGTAGGGGTGTGTTTTGGTTTTTTGGCTGTGTTTTTCTGCTTACTTCTGTATTTTTGGGGGGAGCAAATGAGATAACCTATACATACAGCAAGCAAGACTAGGTTTTTTATTGTCCGAAAGTTTTTTTAAAAAATTACTGAAAGGCGCGGGTGCGTGTGAGCATACACATGTTATTATTATGCACTTGCAGTGCGCTTGAGCCTGCGAACAAACATAGAGAGAGAGAGAGAGAGAGAGAGAGAGAGAGAGAGAGAGAGAGAGAGAGAGAGAGAGAGAGAGAGAGACAGACAGACAGACAGACATACACACACACGCAAACTCACACACACAAACACGCACACACACACACGCACGCACACACGCAAACACACACACATACAAACACGCACGCAAGCACACACAACACACACACACACACACACACACACAACACACACACACACACACACACACACACACACACACACACACACCACTCAATCCTACAGGTTTCTCAGTCAAACTAATATATTTTTATTTGGATTTCACTCCCCAATCCTAGTTATCTAAAAAAAAAAAAAAAAAGAGAGAGAGAGAGAGAGAGAGAGAGAGAGAGAGAGAGAGAGAGAGAGAGAGAGAGAGAGAGAGAGAGAGAGAGAGAGAGAGAGAGACAGACAGACAGACAGAGACAGAGAGAACAATTTTTTTGAACAATTTTTATTTTTCAGAGGGTAGTAGATTAAGCATTACATGCTTTTTTACATCCAGCCTTCAAAATAATAAAGAAGTAAATAAAAAGGAGAGGAGAGAGAGAAGGAGAGAGAGAGAGAGAGGAGAGGGGGGGGGGGGGGGGACTGAGAGACTTCGCGCAACAGATTTAACAGCTAGCGAATAAAGACTTCAAAACTGTAAAGAAAGTAATTTTGCCTGACGTTAAACCACGATCAGGGTTAGATAAAATCTTCACTTCTATCCACAAGGCTAACGTAAACTTTAACTTCAGTTACCTGCAAGACAGGAAGACTTCTTTCTACACAGAACCATGGTTTATAAAAATTAATCACATTCCAGTGGAAAAAACGTTGACATGATGTGAACTTGGAAAGTTTTTTGACACAAGTTGAACTCTTAGAGAAGTTAGAAACTTCACTTTTGAGACTGAAGATAATTTTACATGGCATCTGCCCAATTTTTTCATTTTTTTTCATTTTCAGGGGGAGAGAGAGTTTGACATGAAAACAGCGGACATTAAAGTAGACAGCGAGTACTAAGGTAGCTTGCCTGGTTGTCTGAAAAGTAAAGAATAGACAGAGGTTGGGTAGTGTTTGAGGAGGAGGATGTTCTCAGTGGAATTTTGAATGAGTTTAAACCGATGTGTAAATGCTAGTTTTTACACATACTCACACAGACACACGGAGAAAATGTTCTCAGTGGAATTTTGAACGAGTTTAAAACCGATGTGTAAATGTTAGTTTTTACACATACTCAGACAGAGAGAATGTTCTCAGTGGAATTCTGAACGAGTTTAAACCCATGTGTAAGTGTTAATTTTACACATACTGACACAGACACACAGAGAAAATGTTCTCAGTGGAATTTTAAACGAGTTTAAACCGATGTGTAAATGTTAGTTTTTACACATACTCGCACAGAGAGAAGAATGTTCTCAGTGGAATTTTAAACGAGTTTAAACCGATGAGTAAATGTTAGTCTTTACACATACTCACACAGAGAAAATGTTCTCAGTGGAATTCTGAACGAGTTTAAACCGATGTGTAAATGTTAGTTTTTACACATACTCACACAGACACACAGAAAGAAGAATGTTCTCAGTGGAATTTTGAACGAGTTTAAAACCAATGTGTAAATGTTAGTTTTTACACATACTCACACAGAGACACAGAGACACAGACACACAGAGACAGAGACAGAGAGGCAGACAGACACGCACACACACACAAACACACACACACATCACCACCACCACCACCATCACCACCACCACCACCACCACCACCACACACCACCATAACCACCACCACCACCACCACACACCACCACCACCACCACATACTACCACCACACACCACCACACACCACCACCACACACCACCACCACCACCACCACCACCACCACACACCACCACCACTCACCACCACCACCACTCAGCCCTAAAGGTCTATCAGTCCCACCACCACCACCACCACACACTACCACCACACACACCACCACCACCACCACCCACCACCACCCACCACCACCACCACCACCACCACCACCACCACACACCACCACCACCACCACCACCACCACCACCACCACCACCACACACCACCACCACTCACACACCACCACCACTCAGCCCTAAAGTCTATCAGTCCCACCACCACCACCACCACACACTACCACCACACACCACCACCACCACCACCACCACCACCACCACCACCACCAACCACCACCACCCACACACCACCACCACAACCATCACCACCACATCACCACCACCACACCACCACCACCACACCACCACCACTACACACCACCACCACCACACCACCATTACACATCACACACCACCACCACTACCACACACCACATACCACCACACACCACCACCACTGCTCAGCCCTATAGGTCTATCAGTCAAAATATCGATTTTGGCTTAGATTTCACCCCCCTCATCGAAGTTTTCGAAAACAGACTTGGGAACAGACTTTACGGTGAGCAAATCAGATTCCAAGACTGCAAGGAAGCATTATTTTTTTCCCCCCAGGCATTAAACACGGTCAAGACTAGGTAAACCTTGGCTTGTATAAACAGAGTTAGGCACGTTTGCATTTCTGTCAGCTGCGTTAAGTAAACGTCTGCTTCAGTTTGCCAGACTGGATAAAAGTTCTACACAGATCAGGATCAAATCAAATTCAAGGGGAAAGGTTACCACGATGTCAACTACAAGGTTTGACAGAAAGCGGAGTCTTAAATAAGTTAGAGACTTCAGACTGAAAAAAGAACAGTTACGGGGGTATCTTAAAATGTATCCAACAATAATATTCTGTATGCAGAACTGGGGGCAGAGTTTGAAATGAAAAACAGTTTACATGAAAGTGGGTTGCGAGTACTGCTGTTATTTTGTGTGGGTTAACTAGAGAAAAAAAAAGAGAGAGAAAAAAACAAAGCAAAATGGCGGGGATGGTCGCGTTAGAGATGGAGAGTAATTTTCGATGAGTTTTCAATCGAATTAAACGGATGATTATGTAGGTGTTAGTTTCTGCGCACGCGCGCGCGCACGCACGCACGCACACACACACACACCACCACCACCACCACCACCACCACAGCTCAACTACAAATCTATCAGTCACAGTAATCTGTCTTGGTTCAGAGAATTGACAGCTACTAAGATAAACTTCAAAAACTGCTACAAAGTATTTTCCTGACATTAACCGCGGACAGGGCTAGGCCACTGTCTATTTCTATCTACAGGGTTAATTAAATTTGAAAAAAAACCCTTGGCTTCAATTTTCACGAAGACAGGCAGACATCTACATAACCCAGAACCAAATGAAATTCCAGTGAAAACGTTGACATGATGTCAACTGAAAAGTTGGACAGAAATAGAACTCTTAAATACGTTAGGAACTTCAGGCTGAAAACACAAGTAACAGGGCCTTTACAACTTAAAATTTTTTTTGTTTTAAATGGACAACACTGGAGAATTTGACATTCCCAACCCCCACCCCTTTCGTTCCTGGGTTAGAGCTCTGAGGTTCACAAAACATGGTCAGATTTTGAGGATGCGACCTGTTTTCACCCCACCGTTAAGGTAGCCGCATTCCGATTTCGGGGATATTTTCTAAGGACGAAACTTGTACGCATGCGGATTTTTCCCCCTTAAATTTTTGTCGCCCGTTTCCACCGGCACGATGAGGTTTTCCCTCACAACGATGTGCCCGTCCTCCCGAGTTGGCCCTTATGGCTGACCATTTTATTTATTTTATTTATTCTTTTATTTATTTTATTTATTCTTTTATATCGAGGATAATGGAATAAGCACTCATGTGCTTTTTTTTACATCCAGTCCCCGTGTTTATGCGGTTTTGTAAATTTTTGTCATATGTTTCCACCGGCACACAATGGCCTACTCTTCCGAAAAGCGGAACAGGATTTAACGTGTGCTCAAGATGTTCTGCATGCGTTCGAATACGGGGGGAGGCGGCTCGGTTATAGTCTCATCCGAAGGACTTTGACATTCAGTTCGATTTGTGTGTGTGTGTGTGTCAAAAACTGGGAAAGAAAGGGCGAGGCTGGGAATGGAACCCAGAACCTCACAGGTGAACTTGTTGGCAGGCGAACGTCTTAATTCATCCTGCCACCTTTCTTCCTGACTACATGGCGATGACACAGGGAAGGACAGTGGAGTTGGTTTTATACCCCGTTGTTTAATCTGTATATAGCTGCACAGTTTTCCTCTAGGGTTTAACATGTTACGTGGTGACAGCCCTGCTGGGGGTCTCTGAGGTGGGATGGGGCTATCAACAACAGGATTGGTACTGGAGTGGACAAGGATGATCTGCGTGCGTTCGGATCCGGGGCCTCTTTCTATTGCCTCGATCAACAGAAGGACTTTGTTTGGGGGGAGTGGAGTCGGTACTGCTTTTAGTGAACTCCAGGGTAAAAAAAAAATCCCCTAAGACTAGGGAGGGGCGTTCGTGGTGTGGGGCTCGATCCCGGGCCGACAGATCACGAGTGTACCTATCGCTGTATCAACTAGGTTAGTCTATCTCTCTCTCTGTCTTTCTCTCTCTCTCTGTCTCTCTGTCTATCTGTCTGTCTCTCTCTGTGTCTCTCTGTCTGTCTCTGTCTCTGTCTCTCTCTGTCTCTCTCTGCCTCTGTCTCTCTGTCTCTCTCTTTCTCTCTTTCTCTCTCTCTCTCTCACTCTGTGTCTCTCTCTGTCTCTCTCACTCTCTCTCTCCCTCCCCCCCCTCTCTCTCTCCCTCCCTCCCTCTCTCCCTCTCTCTGTCCCTCTCTCTCCTTCTCTCCCTCTCTTTCTCTCTCTCTCTCTCGCTCTCTCTCTCTCTCTTCCTCTCTCTCCCTCCCCTCTCTCTCTCTCCATCCCTCCCCCCTCTCTCTCTCCATCCCTCCCCCCTCTCCCTCTCTCAAAGTTGACGTGAAAACACAGTTTATGTTGCAGCAGGTGGCGAGTACAAGCACACACTGGGTGGTTTAGGAACACACACACAGACAGACACACACACACATATACACACAGACAAATACAGACAAATACAGACACATACAGACACAGACACAGACACAGACACACACACACACACACACACACCACACACACACACACACACACACACACACAACACACACAGACACAGACATAGACACAGACACAGAGAGACACATACAGACACACACAGACACACACAGATACACAGACACATACAGACATACAAACACACAACACCACACAGACACACACACAGACACAACACACACAGACACACACAGACACATACAGACACACGACACATACAGACACACACCACACACACACACTCACACACCACACACACACTGCACACATCTGAATCACTTAAGTGGAACACGTAAATTGAAGACACACACACACCACACACCACACACACACTCACACCAACACAAACAACACACACACATAACACACACACACACCACACACACACACACAACAACAAACACACACACACACCACACCCCACACAACCACACACACGCACACACACACACACTCACACACACACACACACTCACACACACACACACACACACACACGCACGCACACACACACATGCACACACACACAACACAACACACACACACACACACACACACACACACACACACACACACACACACACACACACACACACACACACACCACACACTCAAACAGGGGCGTGAGGAGGATTTAAAAAAAAAAAGATGTATTACGCCGCGAGAGGAATTTTGAAAGGGTCTGGTTAAATATGAGCGTAGGTGTTAAGTCTCTGAAGATCTTTCAGGATAAAAATTATATTCAATACTGGGATGAGATGCCCCGAAAAAATAAATGTGGATGGAACGGAAAGAAGAAAACTGGAATTCACACGTGTTTTGATGTAGCATTTGCCATGATGAGTTACCAGCCAGGACAGAGTGGGTGGGTGGGGAGTGGGGTCGTTGGGAGGAGGGAAGGGAGGTAGGAGTGGGGAAGGTGGAGGTTTATTTATTTATTTTTATTTTTATTCTTTTATATCGAGGATAATGGAATAAAAAACTCGAGTGCTTTTTTATATATATAAATATCCAGTCCCCGTCTGTATGCGGTTTTGTAAATTCTGTCATCTGTTCCCACCGGTACACAATGGCCTACTCTTACGAAAAACGGAACAGGATTTAACGTGTGCGCGAGATGTTCTGCGTGCGTTCGCACACGGGGCCTCGGCTTATAGTCTCATCCGAAGGACTTTCTGGGGAGAGTGGAGTCTGCACTGATGTTAACTCCGGGGGAAAATATCCCCTTGAACGGGAATCGAACCCGGGTCGTCAGATTGCGAGCGTAATGTTCTAACCACTGGGCTATCACGTCCCCACACTCAGAGGTGAGGATAGTAGAGGATTGCTGGATTTATTTAATGTTTTAGGCTCCAACTTCTTCCTATGTAGAGCTCAGCAGAAAACCATTAGCACTTACAAAAAAAGAAAAAAGCATATGCAGTTCTGTGACAACGAAGACCTCCCCTCTCCAACCCCCCCCCCCCCCCCCCCCTTCCCCGACAAAGACACACACACAGAAAAACAGACACACACACACACACACACACACACACACACACACACACACACACACACACACACACACACACACACACACACACACACACACACACACACACACACACACAAAACCATAAAAGAAATCCCACAACAAACCCAAACAAAACCCATTATCTTCAAGCCTATAAAAGGATATTTCTTCATTTCTTCAAAACTGAAACGATAAACAAAACAAAACACACACACACGCACGCACACACACACACACACACACACACACACGCACGCACGCACGCACGCACGCACGCACGCACGCACGCACGCACGCACGCACGCACGCACGCACGCACGCACGCACGCACGCACGCACGCACGCACGCACGCACGCACGCACGCACGCACGCACGCACGCACGCACATCCTCAACACAAACCGTTAAAACCTGAATCCAATTGCCACACATTGGATTGGATGCTCTTAGAAATGCTGGATTTATTTATTTATTTATTTATTTATTTTATCATTTTACATCGAGGATAATGGAATAAGCATTTATGTAGGTTTTTTACATCTAGTCCCCGTGTGTATGATGTTTTGTAATTTCTGTCAATGCTGTTCCCACCAGCAGAGTTGGTCAAAATGTATGCATCCATCCAGGCATGTAGGCCTTGTACACACACACACACATACACACGCACGTACGCGCGCACACACGCACACGCACGCACGCACGCACGCACGCACACACACACACACACACTGTCTTGTCTCGTCAAAACGTTTAATTTTTTTTTAAAGGGGACAAAGTACGTAAGATACATCCTGTAAGAAAAAAAAATTGTTTTGTTTTATTCCTTTCACGTGGTCCAAGTCAAAAGCGTTGTCACTTACTGGTATAAACAGAGTGCTAAAAAACCTGCATTCAAACATTGTAACACTTTAACATTATGATATTGATATTGGGTTTATCCATGACAAGCTTATAGCATAGCAACCTGTAGGCACCATTAAAGAAAACAGAACATAATTGCGCACACGTTAAAATCCTGTTCCGCTTTTCGTAAGAGTAGGCCATTGTGTGCCGGTGGGAACAGATGACAGAATTGACAAAAACCGCACACACACGGACACTGGATGTAAAAAAAAGCACATCAGTGCTTATTCCATTATCCTCGATATAAAAGAATTAAAAAAAAACACACAAAAAACACAGAATCCTCTGAAATATGTCTATTTTCGAATACCTCGTCATGCAGGCAAGCATAATCCGACTTCAAAGTGATATCCCACTTATCAGATAGAGAGTACCAGTAACCTTAAGAGCTTGTGATGGGTGAAGACAGCTTGAACATAATCACATTTCAAGCCGTAACAAAAGTTTTCATGCAAGTTTTGCCATCCCTTTGCTCCCATCCATCACTAACTGACAAAAGCTTTCTGATCTGGGTCAAGCTTGTCTCAGAGGATTCATCACATTTTCTGTGTAAAAGGACATTTAAAAAACTTTTGCTCTCGAAACTGTTGGGGTGTGGTGGGGTGGTGTGGGGGGTGGGTGGGGGTGGGGCTGTTCTGTCGTAAACTTTGACAGTATTTTCATCCAGCTTATCCAGACCTGTGATAAAACATTCGAAGACTAACCAACCCTCCCTCCTTTCCCTTTTACCCTCCCCCCCCCCCCCCCTCTGCCCAGGTTTCTGAAGGAGATAAGATCTGGCGGATTCCCACAGATAACAAGACAACTCGCGATTTAAACTCGAAGTTTCAGAGAGTTTAGCTCTCAAGTAAAGTTCCCAAACCGATAAAAAACTTCAGATTGAAACATGAAAATAGTTTACTAGCGATTACCGTCTCATCTCGTTGAAAGTTTGTTACAACAACAGCAACGACAGCAGCAGCAGCAGCAGCAGCAGCAGCAACAACAATAATAACAACTAAACGTTTTTGAATATTGTAGGACTTCTGCGCGGACATTTGTACACTTTGTTGTTATGGAAATCTGTCACGGACAAATGGATTGACAGCTAAAGGCAACAATTGTAAAAAAAAAGAAAAAAAAAAGGATGATGTTCGATTCTGTCTCCTTTTTCAAACAACTAGACCCAATAGCACACTCATTTCTAGATAAGAACCAAGTGAATCCCAACCACACCACCTCTTCCTTCCCCTCACTGCCTCTGATTTGGCTAGAACCCAGAACCCACCAGTCACACTACTACTGTGCTGATCTATAAGCCACTACACCAAGGTTTTCAACATCCCCACCCCACCCCCCCACCCCCCACAACCCACAAAAAACAACCAAACAACCCCACCCCACCCCTCACCCTCCCTGTGAGAGAAAAATTGTAAAGTTGAAAACCTTGCCCAAAAAAATGGATTCGAAGCAGACTTTAACAGAAAATTAGGTGGTAAATGCCGAAACTTAGTTTTCATTTTTTTAAATTTGATCAAATTTTGACAATGCTTTCCTCCAGCCATCCCATCGTAGATAATTGAGCAAACACTCTTCTGACCTGACACTAGACCGCCCCTGTGTGTGTGTGTGTGTGTGTGTGTGTGTGTGTGTGTGTGTGTATGTGAAGGACAGGACAGGACAGGGGGTCTGGCAGATTCCCACACATAACAAGACAGCCAGCTTCCACTCCAGGCTGAACGCTTAACAAATTTGACCGCGAGTAAAGGTTTCTAGAGTAATAAAAACTTCGAATAAAAATGTTTAAAAAACCAAGTCAAATGGAGACAGGTATTTGAAACGCACGCCATATGTTGGGAATGGATTGGGGTGGGGGTGTGGGGTGTTTTGTGTTGTGGTGTGTTGTGGTGTGTGTGTGTGTGTGTGTGTGTGTGTGTGTGTTTTGTTCAAAGCTTATTATGAAAACAAATGTGAAAACAGTAGCATTTGCCTACTGTTACTGGGAATCTATCTATCTCTCTATCTCTCTAGCTATCTCTCTATCTCTCTCTCTCTCTATCTCTCTATCTATCTATCTATCTATCTATCTATCTATCTATCTATCTATCTATCTATCTATCTATCTATCTATCTATCTATCTATCTATCTGTCTATCTATCTATCTATCTGTCTATCTATCTATCTATCTGTCTATCTATCTATCTATCTATCTATCTGTCTATCTATCTATCCATCTATCTATCTATCTATATATCCATCTATCCATCCATCCATCCATCCATCCATCTATCCATCCATCTATCTATCTATCTATCTATCTATCTATCTATCTATCTATCTATCTATCTATCTATCTACAAACTGTACACAAAGACAAAATCAAAAAACAAAAGTAACCAAACTCCAAAAACCTGCACATGAAAGTACAGAAGCAGTTACTGTTTTAAACCAGTAAGATAACTAATTCAGTTTTGGAGCCTGTTAGATTATATTGAAATATCCATTCTTCGGAGATCATACACTTAGCAAAGATAACGTTAACAAAACCAGCTTCTATCTAAAATCCACGAAACAGCTTAGAGCACATACTTTCGTACTTTCATTCTTCTTTAAACCAATCACCGATTTGAACTCTTACGACGCTCACGCCGCACAACAAAAGGCATAAACTTCTTTCACAAAGGAAAAAGTCCAAAGCAGCAATATAGTTCAAAGCAGCAACATATTCCAAAGCAGCAATACGCCAAAACCAATTTGGGGTGGGGGGGCGGGAGTTGAACAGTTCCACAGGCTGTGAACTTCAAACCAATTAGAAACCCCAAACTCAAAAGGCAAAATACTCAGGCCTTGTGCCAAATCTGATGTCTAAGCAGACGAATGGCAAGACTGGCATGGACACACCTGAAACACAGCACGCGTGGTTCGCTCAGCTAGTTAGTGGTCTGTGATCCTGTGGCTTACAGTGCACCAGGCAAGCGGGAGTTACTTCTGGGTGGTAAAACCACGTCTGATGGCAATTGGATTTGAATGGCTGTATCTCTCCACAGTTTTTGAGTTCTACATGTTCTTCAGCAGAAACCATGCAATAGCAGTAGTAGTAAAAGGGATTATACAGCTGTGTAGGCTTAGTTATGGGTTCAAAAGTATGTGTAATGTGTCTGTTTATTGCGGGGAAGAAAAGCCCAACAAGAATTCAATGGAATATTCTAGAACATACAGCTGGGAACTTGTTTTTCTTCGAAAATAATGTTTATTGATCACCAGTGATCAAAAGTCAAAGGTCTGGGGGATTTACAGCAGTATTTTTTTAAATATGGGATAAGTTTTTGCAGAGAGTGATAAGTGGGATTTTTTCTTCTAAATAATACACTCCAAAAACGAAAAAGCGTGATCTGAAAATAGAAAACGGCTTGACATTGACATGCAGCTTCTAAAGCCAGCTTCACAACATTATTACGAGTTTAAAGAGTAGCCAACATCACAAGTGAGAAAAGACTATCAGTATGCACTCCAAGCGCGTGTAGTCACCAAACTTTCAGTATGTCTCCTACAATGTCTTCTCCTATTAGGAAATTCTTAATCGCTATGCAGTGGTATTTTTTTTTTTTTAAATATCAGAGTCATTTTGCCTTGAGGCAACATAAATAAGCTCATGGATCAGACTGTAACCAAGACATACAATCGACTTGTTGCAACAGGGCTTAATGTGTTTTGTGTGTGTGTGTGTGTGTGTGTGAGAGAACCACAATCATTACAACCAGTTCTTAACCTGGAAACCTGTGGAACAGCAGTCAGGTGGCCATTTGTCGCTACCTTAACATTCAGGTAACCTTTCACAAAGCGTTCTGTGCCAATAGTTTTACGCAACTGATCCAAAGAAGCTACACACTAACCCAACACTGTAATGCATTTTGTTGTGAACTAGCTGGACAGTGACAGTCTCTTGTGTCACAAAGCAAGTCTTTAAAGAAATCCCCAAACAAGTCGGGCACAAAGAGCGCACCAAGCCACTAATTAGGACTGGGGGCTGGAAATAAACTGAGGGGTAAAGCAGTTAACCTAGTTTTAAGCAACAATGAAAGGTTTGACATGAACATAAACATTATCCCAGCGAATGCTGTGTTCCAGTGTGTATATACCCTGCAGTTTAGAGACTCTTTTTAGAAAACAGACGGAATGAAGTAATTGGGGTTTCGACGCAGTTGTCGTTTCCCATTTGTCTTGGGGAAACAAAGGAATCTCTTTGGGTGGCTTTACTGCATAGCAGTGTTTGATATGGCAAACCAACTCCAGAGAACAACTTTCGTCTTGAAGTCATTTTCTCTGTCAAAGAGGTGCATCCAAAAGTTGATGGAGGTAAAGAGACAGATATTTGGCTTGTTACATTGCCATTTCTTTACACTGATGTTCAAATGGATGAATGTTTGCTTTTGGGGTCTATTTTTTTTCAAGCAGATTGTAATAAGAAGAACCTTTCTATGACTTTCTTGTAACTGCCCCCTAAAGGACTTGCTTATGATTCTTTTGCAGCGTTACTGCAAGCGTGTTAAACTGAGAACGCCCAACAGCAGCAATAACAACAACACCAACCAAAGATTCAGGCAACTTTTTTTTTGCAAAGTTTTATGCGCCAATGATCTTCTGAAATCGAGTCCCCCCCAAAAATACTCCACACACAAAAACCAACACCTGCATGCAATTTCTTTGTCAAGCTTTCAGTCCACAGAAAGAGACAATGACAGTCTCTTCCGTTATACAATTTTTCTGAAACGGAGAAGCCTAAAAGAACTGTCTGACATAAAAAAGAGCACACTAAACTAACTCGACCCCAAGGTTGAAAATAAATCGACAGGTAAAGCCGTTAACCCAGTTTCAAGCCAGAATGACAGGTCTGACATGGACACGACAGTTAACCAGTCGCAAGCTGTTGCACCCAGCGTGTGTATCCTGCAGTTAAGGGACTCTTTTAGAAAACAGACGAAATGAAGAAATTGGGCTTTGAACGTCTTGTCGTTTCCCATTTGTCTTGGGGAAACAAAGGAATCTTTTTGGGTGGCTTCACTGCGGAGCAGTGTTTGATATGGCAAAGTGTTTGATATGGCAAACTAACTCCAGAGAACAACTTTCACCTTGAAGTCATTTTCTCTGTCAAAGAGGTGCATCAAAAAGTTGTTGGAGGTAAATAGACAAATATCTGACTTGTTTCATTGCCTTTAAATTACTTTAACCTGAAGTTAGAGTAGATAAATATTTGCTTTTGTGATCTATTTTTGCAAGCTGGTTTTAGTAGGAAGAACCTTTGATGATTTTCTTGCTATTGCCCACATAAGGACTTGATTATGATTCTTTTGCAACGTCACTTTTTCAAGCGTATTAAACTGAGAACGTCCAACAGCAGCAATATCAAAAATAGCCATAACAACAACAACAACAACACCAACAGCAAAGATTCAGGCAACTTTTTGCCACAGTTCTATGCGCCAATGATCTTAAATCGATTCAAAAATGCTCCACACAAAAACCAACACCTGCATGCACTTTCTTTGGCAAGCTTTCAGTGCACAGAAAGAGACAATGACAGTCTCTTCCGTCTCAAAGTTATTCTGAAACAGAAGCTTTGAAACAAACCGTCCGACATAAAACAAAAGCACACCAAACCAACTATTAGGACCCCAAGGTTGAAAATAAATCGACAGGTAAAGCAGTTAACCCAGTTTCAAGCCAGAATGACAGGTCTGACATGGACACGACAGTTAACCAGTCGCAAGCTGTTGCACCCAGCGTGCATATCCTGCAGTTAAGGGACTCTTTTAGAAAACAGACGAAATGAAGTAATTGGGCTTTGAACGTCTTAGTCGTTTCCCATTTGTCTTGGGGAAGAAAGGAATGTGCTTGGGTGGTTTCGCAACACCAGAAGTTGAGTA
>CM054149.1:35010329-35015329 GCA_028751875.1 Rapana venosa | reverse complement strand
CCATGTGGTCATCAGTGATCAAGGCATCAGAAAACTCAGCTTCTCTAAGGAGCCAACATCAAAAGGGTGGCAGCCGTCTCCTCTTCTCCCTTGCTATTTTACCTTCCAAGTCCTTAAAGAAGATAACTGGCAGACAGACAGACAGACAGACAGATAGACAGACAGACAAACACGGACATATTGTCAATGATATTGACAAAAAAAAGAGTATAGAAAAGCAATGTTCAATCAATGAAAAGTATTGGCTTTATTGGCTATTTTCTATACTCGGTATTCCACGCACTCAATTAAGAAACAGAAAACGCGCAGAGAGATATCATTTCTTTCTTTCTTTTTTTTTACACCATATTTCCGAGGTTTGCAGATAGGCTAAGAGAGAGAGAGAGAGAGAGAGAGAGAGAGAGGAGAGAGGAGAGAGAGAGAGAGAGAGAGAGAGAGAGAGAGAGAGAGAGAGAGAGAGAGAGAGAGAGAGAGAGAGAGAGAGAGAGAAGGAGAGAGAGGAATTGCTGAGAGAGAGAGGTGGGGCAGGCAAACAGGCAGACAGGCATGCAGACAGACAGACAGACAGACAGACAATCATGCAGAAAGACAGACAGACAAACATATAGACAGGCAAAGAGACTGACAAACAGACAAACACTAACAAGCATACAGGAAAAAAAAGTGCTGTCCAATAAAGATAGCCCTTCAGATCAGACAAGAGGGAAAAGGGACTTAATCAGTTTTCTTCCCCCCACCCAACCCCCCCCCCCCCCCCCCGCCACCCACCCACCACCCACACGCACCCCTACCCCCTACCCCTACCTTCCCTTGTCTCTCTTCATCACTCCTCTTCTCCTCTCCTCTCCCTCCTTTTCATCTTCTTTTCCCTAGTCAGCACAAGCGCAGCACAAAAGGCTTGATGAGATAGATAGATAGAGAGAGAGAGAAGGAGAAAGAGACAGACAGAGAGAAAGTGAAGGAGAGAGAGAGAGTGGAAGAGAGAGAGAGTGGAAGAGAGAGAGAGTGAAGAGAGAAGAGATGAAGAGAGAGGGAGAGGAGAGAGAGAGAGAGAGAGAGAGAGAGAGAGAAGAGAGAGAGAGAGAGAGAGAGAGAGGAGAGAGAGAGACAGAGATTGACAGAGAGAAAGTGAAAGAGAGAGAGTGGAAGAGAGAGAAAGAGAGAGAGTCACAGAAAGAAAGATGGAGAGTGAGTGAGAGAGTCAGAGAGAGAAAGAGAGAGAGAGAGGAGAGAGAGAGAGTCCGAGAGGAGAGAGTCAGAGAGAGAGAGAGAGAGAGAAGGAGAGAGAGAGAGAGAGAGGAGAGAGAGAGAGAGAGAGAGAGAGGAGAGAGAGAGAGAGAAAAGACAGACAGACAGACAGACAGACAGACAGAGAGCATTTTCTTATCTGAAGTGTGGTTCTGACAGAAATAGCTGCGAACTCTGTGGGAGGGAGGCCCACCAACAGAGACTTCGTCTCCCAGTCTGTCTTTTGTATGGCCTCTCTCAGACTAGACTGGTGATACGTTGCATGGAATGAAACCGTCAGTTCTCGCAATCAAAGACTTCATTGAAAGCCTAGTTATTACCTATAGGGGAACACTTGTGAAATTGGTGATAACTCTCCGTATGATATATATTTTTTCTGAAAAAATAATTGTTGAAATTCTTTGAATAGTTTTTAAAATCTGGAAAAATGGCTACAGAGATAGGAGAAACCTGGGAATGTAGATTAGCGAACGTAGAGAGAGTATTTTGTAAAATCTTGGAATATTTTGTTTGATTTGCAAGAAAATGGCTAAAGGAATAACAAATAAGTGGGAATATCGGTTAACAAATATAGAGAAACTAAACAGAATCACTGAAATATTTAGTTTAATTTGGAAAAATGGCTAAAGGAATAACAAATAACTGGGAATGAAGATTAACGAACTTTTTTCATCATGTATAAAGAATGGAATCAAATGAAGGCGAAATCGTTTGTAATGAAGACTTTTTTGGACAGTCAGTTTACATGTGCTATGTAGTTAGAGGGTCTTCCAAAACCCATTTTTATTTTGTCAAAAGTCAACCTACTCTTGTAAACATTTCTATGGTAAAGGAAACGTTATAACAGCGTGTGAAGGTTAATGTCAAACGGAAAGAAAAGAAATGATTAGCTTAAATCTAAATGTTTAGAGAATTTGAAAATATGTCCAAAATGATGAAATAGGAGGATACTGTGCACTATATAATTGTTGAACGGAATCTTGTTTCCAATAAATAGCCAAAATTAGCAAAGCAGTTGTGAATTCGATTAAATCTAGTATTGTTTTTTTCTAATTATTTCCGAGTGTTTTTATTTGGAAGAAGTGAAATAACTTAAATCCGACGCTATTTTATTTCAACTGATTGTCATAGACTTTCATAGTGAGTTTACTAAAATCAGACACCATGGTATTTTAGACTCCATGTATTTCCTTATGTTGACTAAATAAGCAAACAACTACATTCGACCACTCACAGGTATTATTGGTAACAATGGATCTTCATTGAGTACTTTCTTTTCTCTTTGAAGAGGTAGCATAAAGCACTTTACTGCATAACCTAAGTGGCCAATACGTACAGCTCCACAACAGACACCTCATAACTCAAATGCTTTTGACGAACATTTTATCCTTATCCTCTCTTTTTCTCACAGCTTGTTGAAAACTTGTCATATTTTCAGGTTTATATACAGTCGTTATTGACATAACCTTTCTAGTGCAAAATGTTTGTCTTGTTATTACAACAACAACAACAAAACTTACTTTTTATCATAGGATTGCAAATTGTGACTTTGTGACTTGACTTTGTAATGGCAAAGACGCATTGTGGCTTGACTTCATGGTGAATTGAAAGAGACAGAGACAGAGAGAGAGAGAGAAAGAGAGAGAGAGAGAGAGAGAGAGGGAGGGAGAGAGAGAGAGAGAAGTAGCAGCAGCAGCAGCAGCAGCAATAGTAGCAGTAGCAGTAGTAGCAGTAGTAGAATTAGTAGCAGTAATAGTAGCAGTAGAATTAGTAGTAGTAGTAGTAGTAGTAGTAGTGGCAGCAGCAGTAGCAGCAGCAGTAGTAGTAGTAGTAGTAGTAGTAGTAGTAGTAGTAGTAGTAGTGGCAGCAGCAGTAGCAGTAGTAGTAGTAGTAGTAGTAGTAATTCCAGCATCAGCAGCAGCAGTAGCAGTAGTTGTAGTAGTAGTAGTAGTCGTAGAAGTAGTAGTAGTAGTAGCAGTAGTAGTAGTAGTAGTAGTAGTAATTTCAGCAGCAGCAGCAGCAGCAGTAGTAGTAGTAGTAGTAGTTCCAGCAGCAGCAGCAGCAATTCTTTTCTATCAGACAAAAGGACTAAGGCACCTAATCAGCTTCAGCTCCACCCCCACCCTCCTCCTCCTCCTCTTCCTCCTCCCTCCCCCCTTTCTGTTATCAGTCTGTCTTCATCACTCCACACTTCTTGTTTCTAGCCTGCACGACACGATAAGCTTGATGAAGAGAGACAGAGAGAGAGACAGAAAGAGAGAGAGAGAGAGGCAGAGAGAGACAGAAAGAGAGGCAGACAGACAGACAGACAGACAGAGGCAGTGAGAAAGCGACAGAGAGACAGCAGAGAGACAGACTTAGACAGACAGAGACACAGACAGACAGACAGTCAGAGACAGTGAGAAAGAGACAGAGAGACAGCAGAGAGACAGACTTAGACATACAGAGACACAGACAGACAGACAGATACAGACAGAGTGAGGTACACAGGTATGTGCAGACAGACAGACAGACACAGACATAGGCATGGAGATAGAGAGACACAGATAAAGACAAAGCCAAAAAGAGACATAGATGGGCAGACAGACAGACAGACAGGCAGACAGGCAGGCAGACAGACAGGCAGACAGACAGACAGACAGACAGACAGACAGGCAGACAGACAGGCAGACAGACAGACAGACAGACAGACAGACAGACAGACAGACAGGCAGACAGGCAGACAGACAGGCAGACAGACAGACAGACAGACAGACAGACAGACAGAGATGGTGACACTTTGTAATCTCGAGTGTAATTCTGACAGAAATAGCAACGAACGTCGTGGGAGGCAGGGCCCCATCAGAGAAGCTATTCACCTCTCTGTCTCCGCCTGTATGTCAGTCTGTCCGTCTGTCTGCCTATCTACCTGTCTGCCTGTCAGAATATCTGTCTGTGTGTCAGGCTACTGTCTGTTTGTCTGTCTGTCTGGCGGTCAGACTATCTGTCTGTCTGTCAGACTATCTGTCTGTCTGCTTGCCTGTCTGTCTCTCTGACTGTCTCTCTTTCTGTCTGTCAGACTGTACTATCTGTCTGTCCGTCAAACTATCTGTCTGTCTGGCTGTCTGTCAGGCTGACTGTCTGCCTCTCAGACTGTCACTTTTGTTCCACAACTGTAAGAGTTCATTCATTTTCAGAATGAAAGACGCTCTAGTCGGAGACCAAAAAAATAGATCCCTCATCGAAGATTTTTGCCACCTTAATTAATTAAAAGCAAAAAACACCTCCCAAAGACTGTTGCTTGTAAGGCAGGGTCTTCCGACAAGCTGTTAAATGTTCACAGACTGATAAAATACCAATGGAAAAGAACATCTTTTTTTTCAGATACCCCCACACACGGTATCACAGACCAAAAGAGTTTTTTGTAAAATGTATTTTTGGTTTCTTCTTATTCGGCGTCTTTGCTTTGTTAGGTATCATAGATAATTATACGTATCAATGTGCCTGTCAGTATTGTAATTGCCCTCCATGGGATGATTAAAGTCGTTTTTGACTTAACTTGACTTGACTTGACTTGACTTGACACCTCGACGGACCAACTAGCACAACAAACAAACACGAACAACCTTACCAGATGGTAGCTGATCGATTGCATAACCAAGGGCAGTGATGGCGCCAGGGCTGTCTGTTTTCGTATGTACACATCGTTGCAACGCCCCCCACCCACCCAATGTTGCGTCCCATCAATTATTATTATTATTATTATTATTATT
>CM054149.1:34995329-35005329 GCA_028751875.1 Rapana venosa | reverse complement strand
CTGTCTGTCTTGTCTGTTTATTGTATCTGACTGTCTTTTACTGCGCGCGCTTTCGCGCGCGGTGTTGTGTGTGTAGTGTGTGTATATTTGTGCGGTGGCGCGTAGTGTGTTGTGTGTGTATGTATGTATGATGGAGAAAGACATATAAGCTCGACAAGACAGTCTGACCCACATTTTAGGGACATGAACAAAAAATGTCATTCTTTGACCCGCTCCCATGATTATCGTGAAGTGGTTTTGGCGCGCGACCGGGAACTTTGAATAGTGTGGAGAAAGCCAAAACCACAACAACAACACACACACACACAGACAACACACAAAACACTACACCCAACAACACCAACACAACACACACACACACACACACACAACACACACACACACACAACACACACACACACACACACACACACAAAACACATCACACACAACACCACTACACACACCACACCACTACCCCCCCCCACCCCCCTCCCCCCGCCCCCCTCCCCCCCCCCCCCCCCCCCCCCAACACACGCACAAAACGAAATTTCATTTTAGTCTCCTACGCAGCCTGCCAGTTCACTTTATGATGCAAGTCTGAAATCCTTTGGAACCATGGCTTTGAATTCAGAGAAGGAAAATGTACAGAAGAGCGAGTGGTACTTGAGCGATCAAAGACGGCCCTCCATTCCAACTGGCAGTGAAAATGATAGTGCTGACTAGTCCAATTATAGTCTGAAATATTGAATAGAAAGACAAAAACCTCTCGTCGAGCATGTTTGAAAAAGTCTTACCACAGCAGTTCATGTTAAAATGTTCACAGACACAAAGAGACACAAAGACACAGATGTACAGAAACACACACACACACACACAGACACACGCGCGCACACACACACACACACACACACACACACACACACACACACACACACACACACACACACACACACACACACACACACACACACATACACACCACACCACACCACAACACAACACAACACAACACAGCACACCTATGTGTCTGTCTGTATGTCTGTCTATCTATCAATCTGTGTACGTATGCATGTGTGTGAACACCCTCGCACGCACGCACGCATGCATGCACGTGTGTGTGTTTATTCGTTTCTTTGTTTCTTTCTTTGTATGTCTGTTTGTCACGTCTGCTTGTTGTTTGTCTGTCTGTCTGCCTGTGTTCCAGTACACAAGTGCACACATGCTCACATACACACAGACATACAGACACACAGGCACACACATAAACACATAAATACACACACACACACTTTTCAGGACAAAGTAAGGGGGGGGAGGGGGAGGCGGAGGGGAGGTGGGGTTGATAGGGGGATCATACAATGTCATTAGAAGAATGAAATAATAAAGTTTATGTCCTTAATTAACAGCATTACGACACATTTCGTCAAGACACTAAAAGTGCATAATGTATTGTACACACATGCACACACAACAATATGCACAGGTGTTGACTACAGTCATGTATATACGTGGGCAGAGAGATATGACACATATTAAAGCAATACATTGTAGCACATGTGCACAGATGCATACATGGATGCACACAGACAGACACATAGACACACACACACACACACACAACACACACAATTTTGCCAACTAGTTTTGGAAACAGGTGATACATGACATAAAGAAAACGCGTGTTTTGATAAATGCAAATTGAATGTGTGTGTGCGTGTGTGTGTGTGTGTGTGTGTGTGTGTGTGTGTGTGTGTGTGTGTGTGTGTCTATGTGTCTGTCTGTGTCTCTGTCTCTCTCTCTGTCTCTGTCTTTTTCTGTCTCTGTCTCTCTGTGTCTTTGACTGTCTCTCTCCCTGTCTGTCTGTCTTTCTATCTGCCTCTGTCTCCCTCTGTCTGTCTATCTGTCTCTCTGTTCCTCTCTCGCTCTCTCTCGGTATTCCCTCCCTCTCTCTCTCTCTATCTTCCCCCTCCACCCCCCCACCCCCATCTCTCTCTCTCTCTCGCCACCCCCCCCCCCTCTCTCTCTCTCTCTCTCTCTCTCTCTCTCTCTCTCTCTCTCTCTCTCTTCCCCCTTCTCTCTCTCTGTTATCAAATTTTCGCTTTTATCCAGTGCAGTACAGTGCAGTGCAATGCCATACATCGCAGAAAGAGAGTTACCTGCGACCTAGCAGACAGCAGACAGCAACACAGGGCTGCAGTACTTTATGAGGTTCTCTTCAGCTGCAGCTGCCACTCTTCAAGATGATGACGAGTTGTGCTGCTGCTGCTGGTGGTGGTGGTACAGCCTAAGAATTATAAGTGCAAGACTCTTGAGTGGTAGTGGTAGTGATGGTAGTGGGTGGGTTGGTTGAATGGTGGTGGTAGTGGTTGTTGTTGTTGTAGCTCAGTTACATGTATGAAGCACTTGTGTGTTGGTAGTATAAGGGGAAGGGATTGCCTAGTGGTTAGAACATTGCGCTCGCAATCTGATGACCCGGGTTCGAATCCCGTTCAAGGGGATATTTTCCCCTGGAGTTAACATCAGTGCAGACTCCGCTCTCCCCAGAAGTCCTTCGGATGAGACTTTAAACCGAGGCCCCGTGTGCGAACGTGCGCAGAATATCTTGCGCACATGTCAAATCCTGTTCCGCTTTTCGTAAGAGTAGGCCATTGTGTGCCGGTGGGAACGGATGACAAAATTTACAAAACCGCATACACACGGGGACTGGATGTAAAAAAGCACATGAGTGCTTATTCCATTATCCTCGATATAAAAGAATAAAAAATAAATAAATAAAATAAATAAATAAAGTAGTGTGTGTGTGTGTGTGTGTGTGGGGGGGGGGGGGGGGGGGTGTATGTGTGTGTAAAGCGGATGTATTTCAATCACGTTTCTTTTTATGAACAAAAAGATAAGCTGCATTCATTTTAATATATGATACTAAGATCAGTGACGTGACATCATACCTGCTACTTCCTTTTTTCACCCTTGAATTCCTTGATGTTATTACTATTTTATCATTTCTTTCGGATAAAATAGTTTTAAAAAACAACTGCTAAAGCATATTTACTGTATTCTTTTTGTGGCCAAAATATTAGCATATAGTTTTATGTCTTGAACGGTTATTCCTGCCGAATCTATAATGCATTGATGGCACTCAGACAATTACTGGACGTTTTAAAGATAAAATACTAGGGCCAACATTCTGGTCCCTCTGTGTCTATGTTTCTGTCCAGCTGTCTGTCTGTCTGTCTGTCTGTCTGCTTGTCTGTCCCCTCTCTCTTTCTCTCTCTCTCTCTCTGTCTGTCTCTCTCTCTCTCTCTCTGATTTTTTTTACCGTAGAACATAACTTTTAGCACTACCAGACCCCACATACGCCTTGACCACACGTATCCTTCTCTAACTGTGTTGAGGGTACTTACTTTATTTTGACCGTGTGTGGTGGCCTACCTACCTACCTACGTACGTCCAAAATAGCAGCACTAAATCTACTTACGCCCACCACAGACTTCATCCACAGAAAACTCCCCGGCAATGCTAAAAAAAACCCACATGATCCTAACCAGATCCCTCTTACCCCACCACCACCCCTTCCCCCTTTCTTCCTTCCTTCCACTCCCCGCTCCCCCATCTTGACCAGAAGCTGTCTAGTCTGGTGGCACAAGCGGACCTCCTGGATACCAATGGTGAAATTAACTTATTTAGTCCTCAGCTCGGGCGAGCGAGCGAGCGAGCGCTGCTTTTGGGTGAGGCTGGGAAGTCTTGCTGGCTTGAAAATGAGCAGATCTTGGGCTAGTTACCAGTCCTTGTGGGTTATTTAGGGGGGTTATATCTACATTTATGTATATAATAATTGCCACAATGACAACAATGGCAGGTACCTAGCCCGAGAGCCGCTCAGGTTCAGGCTTAGGGCAAGACGACTCAAGTCTTGCCTGAGTAGAGCAGGACTGGGCTTGGGGCTCAGCCCCAGGATTGAATGAGTTAACAACAACAACAACAACAACAACAACAACAACAACAACAACAACAACAACAACAACAACAACAACAACAACGACCTCCCATTCCGTGGGCAGCGTGACTAGAAGGCTTTAATTAAAGAGGGACGGGAGAGAAGCACTAAAAGCCAATCAGCCTGGAGGATGGTCTGGGGAAGACAAGCCTAGCTTTAGGTTCAGATCAGACACATTTCTGTCTGTCTGAGGATGATAGATAGATAAGCAGAGGAAGAAAGGGGGCGAAGGTGGATGGAGGGAGGGAGGGAGGGAGGGGAGTGGAGGGGGAAAAGAAGAATAAAAGAGAAACAAAGAAACAAAGGGTCGGAAGAAGGGAAGGTGTAGAAGTGGGGGTAAGGGGTAGGGATGGAAAGAAGGTTAATTAATGCATGTTACCTGGGCCAGGCGGACAAAGAAAGATTTCTCAGCTAAGCGAACTGCTAAGGCTTATATCAAAATTTGTTTTATTAAGTTTGTCTTCATCTTAATCAAGAGACAGTTTCTCCACCGTCGGGTCTGTTTATACATTAACAAACGACGCCTCCAAGATTGAACAGTCAGGACATAATTATATACCAATGATCAAATCTGATCAACAGAAGCCTGCTATTATCCATGTTGAAATCCTTGCACAACAGCCTTCATCCTCCATAAACGGAAGGGAAGGGGGAAGAAACCTCTCTGAAGTCTGATTATGGCTGACTAGACATAGCAAGGTGTATGGAAAAAAACACCAACCCAGCCATACCCACAAACTTCTCATCCAATAATTATGTACTCTCAAAGTGATTCTAGGTGTGATAAGTGAGATTTCTAAGTGACCGCCTCCCCCCCCCCTTTCCCCACCCCACCCCCACCCAGCCTGTCCCCATGGATGGGTAAGTTGGGGAACGCCCAACACAATCCCCACCACCCCCTCCCCACCACACCACCACCACCACCACCACCACCACCATGTACATTACTTGCAGTCACGATATCTGAAGAATGAGGGAGATGAAACAAACGGAAAAGAGAGGTGTGTGTGTGTGTGTGTGTGTGTGTGTGTGTGTGTGTGTGTGTGTGTGTGTGTGTGTGTGTGCGTGTGTGTGTGTGTGAGTGTGTGTGGGGGTGGGTGGGGGGGGGGAAGGGGGGGGGGAGAAATGAGGATAGAATAATTATGTATGTGTCATTTTTTGCAGTCAAGATAAACAGTTTTGAACACACGACCAAGCTCATGAGGTAAAGGAGCCACAAAAACAAAACAAACCAGCTGTTGAGTGTGTGTGTGTTTGTGTGTGTGTGTGTGTGTGTGTGTGTGTGTGTGTGTGTGTGTGTCTGTGTGTGTGTGTGAAGGTGTGAAGGGGTGTGTGTGTGTGTGTGTGTGTGTGTTTGTGTGTTGTGTGTGTGTGTGTGTCTGTGTGTGAGATGTTGTGTGTGTGTGTGTGTGTGTGTGTGTGTGTGTGTGTGTGTGTGTGTTTGTGCGCGCGCGCGTGTGTGCGCGTGTGGAGGTAAAAAGTATTAATTACAAAAAAATAAATGACAGAAGATGGCTTTTGATATATTTGGTCTACGACCTGTAGGCAGTGTGACGCTTTTCGTCTTTTGATCCTTCGTAACAGCTGTGTTGGTTGAAGGTGGGTAGGGGTTTTTTTTATTTTGTTTTTGGGGGTTATTTTTTGTTTGTTTGGTATGAACTAGTTTCGTAAAGGATGAGTGGTCGGCCTATAGCGTATTTCTTGCTGAGTATAATTATTATTTATGTACTCTCTGTCTCTCCCGCCTGTATCTGTCTCTGTATGTCTCTATCTCTCGATCTTACGATACTCTATGTCTGTCTCTGTCTCTGTCTCTCTCTCTGTGTTTCTGTCTGTCCGTCTGCCTGGTTGATGTCTATCTGGTTATGTCTGTCTGTCTGTCTGTCTATCTATCTCTCTATCTCATGTTATTCGTCTCCCCCCCTCCCCCACCCCCTTACCCTTGGCGCCTTTAAATCCAAACCAGACGAGATGTATAAGCAGACATATCTTTTTACGGATCCAGTAGACAATCAATACAAATAATATATGAAATAGGTATGCAAAAAATATGTGCGCCTGCTTGCATGTGTACGAGTGAATATGCATGTACATGTAAATGTCTATAGATCGTTAGATAACGCTTTGAACCTGTTCCGCCTTTTGGAAGAGGAGGCCTTTTGCATGCCGGTGGGAACGGATGTCGAAATTGACACCAAAAAAGCTTGTACACAAGGACTGGATGTAAAAAAAAATCCACCCCCCAACAAAAAAAAGGAAAGAAAAGAAACAAACAAAAATCCAAACCCACTCAAGCGCTGATTCGTTTATTCTGGAAAAACGAAAAACGAATCTAAGTAAACCCTTCTACTTCTTCATCGAATGCTTACACAGCATGCAACTATTGTCGTCTGTCACAAGAGCGAAACTGTGTTGCGCTGCTGTTAAGCGCCTGACAAGCCAGGCCCAGCGCATTCGATTTTGGCGTGGCAGAGAATGGTAATCTTTTTTAAAAAAAAGTCTTTCTAGATGGAAAAAAAAGTCAGGAGAATGCACCAAGCAGGTGGAAAAATAGACAAGAAAGATGTGACAGGAAGAAAAGAAACAAAGCAGAAACAAAGATAGGGATGGAAAAGAGGGAATTTTGCTAGCACAGAATTTCCAGAAGATGGGGATGCTTCTCTTATACTGAGAGGCCCACGAAATCCCCACAGGGGAATTAGGATAAATACATTAATTAATCAATAAATACGCGCCTATGTATCAATCTCACTACATTGCTACGACAGATGGAAGCAAAATCTCAAACTATTTTAGTCTATTTCTTCTCTAGTGCCTTTGGCATTTTGCTGTCCTCTCTTTCTTGATTGTTTACCCTCTTCTAGGAATCCGGGCTAGAGAAAGAAAATCGATCGGATACTTGAAAAAAAGTACGCACACACCACCACACACACACACACACACACACACACACACACACACACACACACACACACACACACACACACACCAATATAATCGATAACTGTGTCCTGGTGACATGTGGCCAGAATGATAATTATGAACGTGCGTTCCCACATGTTGGGATGAGAAATACTATTCACAAATGCATGTCAGCAATTTTCTCTGTTTCGCAATCTCTGTCTGTTTTTTTGTGTGTCTGTCTGTCTGTCTGTTTGTCCGCGTGTGAATGTGTGAGTGTGTGTGTTAGTGTGTGTGGTGTGTGTTTGTGTGGTGTGTGGTGTGTGTGTGAGTGTCGTGTGGTGTGTGTGAGTGTGTGTGTGAGTGGTGGGTGTGTGTGTGTGGTGGTGTGTGTGTGTGGTGAGTGTAGTGTGTGAGTGTGTGTGTGAGTGTGTGTGTATTCAAAATTTGTATGCTTTTTTTTCGTGTGACAGCAAACATGCGTAATAAGTATGCGTACGTGCTTGAAAGCACACATGAGTGCGTACGTGCTTCAATACCTACTGTGTCTATAGATGCCATCACATAGCAGCAAAAACAAAAAATGATAACAGAAAAGTATCATAATTACTCAGTCAGGTTCTCTTATATTCTTTTTGCTCTTTGATTTTCTTTGTTTGCTCTTGATCTTGTTCAGAGAATCGGGAACAGACATTAAAAAAATAGTCGATTAGAAATTGAGAGAGAGAGAGAGAGAGAGAGAAGAGAGAGGAGAGAGAGAGAGAGAGAGAGAGAGAGAGAGAGAGAGAGACTTGAACTCTGAACTCTGAAATAGTTTAATAGTACATCGGCCTTGGCACAATGCAACAAAAGGGAGAGAGGAGAGAGAGAGAGAGAGAGAGAGAGAGAGAGAGAGAGGAGAGGAGAGAGAGAGAAATGCAGTCGACAGCTGTGTTCTGGGTTCATAATGATGATACGATAATAGAATAGGCATTGCGACATGTTATAATATCATCTGATTTGAACGCAGAATTGCATGTCAGCAACCCCTTTTCTCTGTCTCTGTCTCTCTCTGCTCTCGCTCTCTGTGTGGCGGGGGGCGTGTGTGTGTCGTGTGTGTGTGTGTGTGTGTTGTGTTTGTGTTTTTTTGTGTGTATTGGTAGTGATGTTGTGTGTGCGTGTGTGTGTGTATGCGTTTGTTTGCTGTTGTTTATGCTGCGTGTGTGTGTGTGTTGTGTTGCTAAATCAATTTTCGTCAATTTTATTCTCCAATGCTACATTAGCTGCATGCATTTGCTGTTTCATCAACTCTCTCTCTCTTCTCTCTGTTTCTCTGTCTCTCTCTCATGTGCATGCGTATAAGTGTGCATACATGTGTATGTATGTGTGTGTGTATGTATGTGTGTGCGCGCGCGCGCGCGTGTGTTATTATTGCATGCGCATTGTGTGCCTGAGAGCTGAAGAGTCCAAGTAAGTGTCCGTACATTCTTGCCAACACACATAAATGCATACATACCTGAATGCGTACTGTGTCTATCAATCCCACCCCCCCACCCCCCCCACCCCCCCCTCCCCGAAATCGGAATGCAGCTACCTTCATGGAAGGCAAAAAAACAAAAACCGGTCGGATACGCAAACAAATTCACCATCAGTGAACCTCAAAGCTAGAGCCCAGGCCCAAAGAAAAAACCAAACCAAAAAAAAAACTACCAAACAAATCCGCTCCATCATATTGCAGAGAGAAGGAAAAGTAGGATACATAAAGTCAACAGAAAACTCTCCCAATATCTGGCCTACTGACCTGCCGATGAGGGACACACTCTTCGGACCCCTGGATGGAGGAGGGTCTTCAGCGCACGGCAGCATTTGTCAGGGCCTCTGGAGTTGCTGTCTGAGCGTTCGACGACGACGACGAAGAAGATGGAAAGAAACCTCTCCACTAACATCAAACCATTGTTTGTGTTTTTTTTTTTTTTGGGGTGGGGGGTGGGGGGGTGGGGGCTTTTGTTTGCTTGTTTACTGGTTGTTTTTGTTGTTGTTATTTTTTTTTCACTAACATCAACCATTGTTGTTTTTTTCTTTTCTTAGGCTTGTTTACTGGTTGTTTTTTTGTTGTTTTTTTTTTTTTCATACATAACTTTGTGTCGTTTTCCATTTGTGGGGGCTTGTTTGCTTGTTTGCTGGGGTTTTAATTTGTTGTTTGGTTTTTTATTTTGTTATTCAATATTGTGTGTCATTTTCTTTTCTTGGTTTTTACTGGTTGTTATTGGTGGGTGGTTGTTTTTTCTAAGTAAATTGTGGAGTTTTTTTTGTGGGGCTTTTTTTTGTTTACTGGTGTATTAATTTGTTGTTGTTATTTTTTTATCCACTAACATCAAACATTGTGTGTTTTATTTTTTCTTTCCTTGGCTTTTTTTTATGGTTGTTATTTGTTTTGTTTTTTTTTTTATCATAACATCAAACCATTAGTGTTCGTTTTCTTTGTGGGGGCTTTTGTTTGCTTGTTTACGGTTGTTATTATTTGTTGTTGTTATTTTTTTATATCCACTAACATCAAACCATTGTGTGTTATTTTCTTTTCTTGGGCTGTGTTGGTTGTTTGTTTTGTTGTTATTTTTTTAATCCACTAACATCAAACTTGTGTGTTATTTTTTTTGTGGTGGGTTGGGGTGGGGTGGCTTTTGTTTGCTTGTTAACTGAAGTTTAGTTGTTGTATTTTTTTTATCCACTAACATATAGCCGTTGTGTGTTATTGCTTTTTTGGGGGGGAGGCCTTTGTTTAGCATGTTTCCTGGTTGTTGTTAGTTTGTTTTATTTTTTTATCCACTAACATCAAACCATTGTGTGCTATTTTTTTAGGCTTTTGTTATGGTTGTTATTTTTGTTGTTGCTATTTTGTTCCAGTAACATCAAACCATTGCGTGTTATATTTCTTGTGGGGGGGGGGGGGGGGCTTTTGTTTACTGGTTCTTATTTGTTATTGTTATATTTTGGTTTGGTTTTGGTTTTCTTGTTGATATTGTTTGTTGTCCTGTTTTGAGGATTTGGGGGCAGAAAGAGACTGACACTAGCCTGACAGCTGTTTCGCAGCGCCATATGGCGGGTTTAGGCTGATGACTGGGGAACGTGCAGTCTGACAGGCTA
>CM054149.1:34990329-34992829 GCA_028751875.1 Rapana venosa | reverse complement strand
CACACACACACACACACACACACACACACACTGTTTCTATCAATTACATTAAAAGCGTAAACAATAGATTAAAAGAAGACTCTTATAACATCTACCATCCTCTCTTCTTTTCTTCTTCTTCCTCTTCTTTTTTTCTTTAGTCTCTTTGATTTGCTGTATTTTTTCATGTTTTTTTTCCCCTTCTCAATTCTGAGCAGTTGAGACGAAAAAAAGAAGGAAAAAATCGGTTAGATATTTGGCGAGAGCAAAAAAGAAAAGAAAAGTTGCCGGTGTTGTTGTCTTAGTGACATAAAGGCAAGTTGACATGAAGGAGGAGTGTGATATGCTAGGAGATATACCGTAGAGGTATAGGTATGTATGCCAGGAATTCTGTCTTTTGTCTTTCTCCACTGTGTGGAGTGTGTGTGTGTGTTGTAGTGTGTGTGTGTGTGTGTGGTGTGTGTGTGTGTGTGTGTGTGTGTTGTGCTGTGTTGGTTGTGTGTTGTAGTGTGTGTGTTGTAGTGTGTGTGTTGTTAGTGTGTGTGTGTTGTAGTGTGTGTGTGTTGAGGGGTGATTTTGTGGTGTGTGTATGTGTGTGTATGTGTGTGTGTGTTTTTGTGTTGTTAGTGTGTGTGTTGTGTTGCTGTTGTTGTGTTGTAGTGTGTGTGTGTGTTCTTGGGTTGGATTGTAGTGTGTGTTTTGTGGTGTGTTGGGTTGGGTTGGGTTGTAGTGTGTGTACAGGGTGGTGTTGTGGTGTGTGTGTGTTGTGTTGTTGTTGCTGTTGTTGTTGTGTTGTAGTGTGTGTGTTTCTTGTGTTGGGTTGGGTTGTAGTGTGTGTGTGTGTGTAAAGTCAAGTGAAGTCAAGTCAAGTGAGGTCATTTTTGTAATTTCCAGGTGGTACGTTGAATAAGCAATACATTATTTTGCTTGTGTATGTGTTGTAATTCGTGTCTGTGTCTGTGCGTCTGTGTGTGGTATTTTTGTGTGTGTGCACGTGTGTCTGTCTGTTTATTCATGCATGCATGCATGCAGTGCACGTATATATATATATATATATATATATATATATATATATATATATATATATATATATATATATATATATATATATATATATATATATCTATATATAGATATAGATATAGATAGATATAGATATATAACTCCATACCGACATCAATGCACACCTACATCTTTGTTTATTTATTTATTTTATTTTAATTTTATTCTTTTATATCGTGTGCGTATTGTGCGTATACATGCACCGCAGTATACGTGAGTACATACATGCTTGAAAAGACGCAGTGTCTGTCGATGAGATAGATTGTAAACATTCAAGAGAAAAACAGAAACCTCCCATATTCTTGCCTATTTTTGGCCTTTGCTCTGGTTTGTGGTTGTGTAGACCTCTATTCTGAGCATAAGGAAAAAGAAAAAATAATAATCAGTTCGATATTTTCTGACAGAAAATAGCTGACAGCTGTGTCCTTGTGACATATGGGTAGGACGATGCGATCGGGCATTCTGACATGTTACAGATCTATTTTGTGCAGGTAGGCATAAAAGTCATCCCGTTTCTGTGTTTCCCTCTTGTGTGTGTGTGTGGGGGGGGTGGGGGGGGTGGGGAGGGGTAGGGGGGGGGGGGTGTTGTGTGTGTATGTGTGTGTGTGTGTGTGTAGTGGGGTGGTGTTGGTGTTGTGGTGTGTGTGTGAGTGTGTGTGTGGTGTTTGTGCGCGAACGTGCCTGTGTGTGTGTGTGTGTGTGTGTGTGTGTGAATGAGTGTGTTGTGTTGTGTGTGTATGTTGTGTTGTGTTGTGTTATGTTGTGTTGTGTGTGTGTGTGTGCATGTGTGAGTGTGCATGCGTGCATTATATTTTATTTATTTATTTCCCGCTCGGCTCGGTGTTGTGTCCTTGGGAAAGACACTTTACTCCTATTTTCCTCACTCCACCCAGGTGTACAAGTGGGTACCAGCTCTGCTGGGGAAGTATCTGGCGACAGACTAGCGTCCTGTCACAGGGGTGGTGAAAAACCATCAGTTCGCTTAACGCTACAGAAACCGGGATAAGCTCCGGCTCTATGGGCCTTCTGGCTCGAAAGAACATACTTTATTTTATTTATTCTTTTATATTGAGGATAATGGAATAAACACTTATGTGCTTTTTTAACATCCAGTCCCCGTGTGTATGCGGTTTTGTAAATTCTGTCATCTGTTCCCACCGGCACACAGTGGCCTACTCTTACGAAAAGCGGAACAGGGTTTAACGTGTGCGTACGATGTTCTTGCATATGTGTGTATTTGTGTTTGTATACATATGTGTGTGTGTGTGTGTGTGTGTGTGTGTGTGTGTGTGTGTGTGTGTGCATGCGCATGGTGTAAGTGTTTGTGCATGTGTGTGCATGTGCTTGTGTATTGTTTTAAAAAAAAATTATTTATTCTTTCATATTGAGGATAATGGAATAAGAACTCATGTGCTTTTTTACATCCACGTGCATGCACATGCGCGCGCACGTTTGTTTG
>CM054149.1:34980329-34982829 GCA_028751875.1 Rapana venosa | reverse complement strand
GTTATCGTTGTTGCTGGGTTAAAAAAAGTCTTATCTATTCCTTTTCTTTTTGGTTTAGATTTTTTGGTGGTTTTTTAATTATTTGTTTGTCTGTTCGCTCTATCTCTTTCGAGTTCCTTTCGAGACCTTCGTTATTGTGTTATTTTTGAAAATCCTGAGACTCAGATGATCGCTTAGTGTAGAAGATGGGGGCTAGGAATAGGAAGCTGAGGTTTTTGCTATAGGGATTTGACCATCAGGCCTTTGCTTTTGTAGACGGGTGCCTTATCTCTATACTACCAAACCACAACATTCATTCTATTTTTCTTCTTTCTTCCTCTTCGCTTTTGTGTGCTATCAGTTGCCTTTCTTGTTCTCTTTCTTTGCTTGTTCTTTTGTTGTTTTTTTTGGTTGGTTGTTTGTTTGTATTTTGCTGTTGTCTTTTTTTCTTCTTTTTTTTTTATAGCTTTCTTTCTTATTTTGTTTTCTCATTTTGCTTTGTTTGTTTGTTTGTTTGTTTCTTTCTTTCTTTGTTTCTTTCTTCCTTCCTTCCTTCCTTCCTTTCGTTTCTTTCTTTCTTTCTTTCTTTCTTTTCTTTTCTTTCTTTTCTTTCTTTTTCTTCCATCTCCCTTATTTTCCATTTCTCCCGGTCCTTCTTCCTTCCTTTTTCCCCTTCCTTCTCTCTTTATCGTTATTCCTTTTCTTTTCAAAATATTCTTTCTCTCTTTCCTTCCTTCCTTCTTTCCTTTTGTTTCTTTATCTATAGGATCCCAGCTTTTGCCACTTGTCTCTTCACTGCCTACTGCACGGAGCAGCCATCAGCGCAGGCAGAGTGCGGCTATTTCGGAACTAGACACTGATATCCTTTAGGAAAAATCTGGAAGATTGGGTCAAAATGTCCAATTTAGATGAAAGGAAAACCATGTACCGAGTTTGCTCCCCTAGGCAGTTCCAGACACAGCCTTCTGCTGTCTGAAGTCGTCTGCATCAATTCAAATTTAGCCCGTAATGTTTTATAATGATTTTAGGGGGGGGAAGAAAAAAGAAGAAGAAGGAGGAGCGGCAAGGTGGCAGAGTGGCGAAGTAGAGATATCGTTTGGTTTCAAGAGCATCGATGTCAGTCAGTGCAGAAAAGTTATTATGTTTATTACTCCGCGCTGTATGTATTGTGCAGAGGCGTATGCACAGGGAAAATAGCGCAGGCACGCACACACAGAGAGACAGATAAAGAGATGGATAGACAGGTACACGCATGCACGTGTGCAAACACACACACATACACGTACACATAGACACACACACGTACACATAGACAAACACACACACACACACATAGACACAGACAGACAGACACACACACACACTCACAGACAGACAGACAGACAGACACAGACAGAGAGACAGACAGACAGACAGACAGACACACACACACACACACACACACACACACACACACACTCACTCACACACACACACACATACCAGGAGCGGGGATGGAAGGAAACAACAGACGGAATCTTGCTCCTTCTCATCTTGCAGCTTGTTTAGATATCTGTCTTGCGGTTAGTTCTTTTTTTTTTTTTAATCATCATTTCCTTTTTCATTTCTGATCTTATGTTTTGTTTTGATGGGATTCTGCCAAATGTTTGCTTATTTAGGCCATAGACTTGTCTTCTGAAGAAAAGAAATCGTCAATTATGTCATTATGTGTACATGTAAATGCTGTTATTATATTATTCAGTCATTTTTTTTGGCCTGTTTTTTTCTCTTTTAGTCAATGTAGGGATCATTAGCCGCCATGTGAATGTTTTATGCTGTACTTTTATTGTATTTATTTATTCATTTATACCACTTTAAGTCACGGCAGATTTCTCTGCATGAAATTCGGGCTGTTGTCCCGGGGAGAGCATGTCGCCACAAGAGCAGCGCCACCCATTTTTATCTTTTTTTCCTGTCTGCAACTGTATTTATTTCCCTATCAGAGTGGCTTTTTTTCTACAGAATTTTGCCACAGACAACTCTCTTGTTGCCGTGGGTTCTTTTAAGTGCGCTAAATAATTATGTGCAACACACGGGACATCGGTTTATCGTCTCACCCGAAATACTAGCGCCCCGAGCACCACTCATGATCTAATGGATGGGGGAAACGTTTCGGGTCCAAACGGGATTCGAACCACCGCACACTTCCGACCCGGACTTTTCGCTTTCTAGACAGGCGCGTTACCTCTAGACCACCGATCCATCTCTACTTGAGCACAATCATTAGCTACTTGCTTGTTGTTGCTATGCTGATTACGTTCATCGTGTTATGCTTGTTCCAGGCTTGTTGATTGAATAAATCCTGTTTAAAGCAATCTCGCTTCTAAAAGAAAAATCCAACACACACACACACACACACACACACACACACACACACACACACACACACACACACACACACACACACACACACACACACACACAAATCCACCGCGCCCATCGCTTGTTGACAGGTATGGTATTTTATCGCCCATTCATGTCA
>CM054149.1:34962829-34975329 GCA_028751875.1 Rapana venosa | reverse complement strand
CACACACACACACACACACACACACAGAATCCCACAAAAACTAAACAAACAAAACAACAACCACCCCCCCAAAAAAATAACAACAAAAACAACGAAAAACCAACCAAACGACAACAACAACAAACCAACCAAACAACAACAACAATAAAAACAGCAACAAAAAAACAAATAACCTTGAAAGCGATAGGACGAAACGAAGGAGGAGGCCAGGGCAACATGATGCCCATTCTGCTTCTGAAGGCACCTCCCGAGTTCAGCAAGGTGTAGCCTCTTATCACCACCCTACATGCCAATCCTGACACTGATACAGCTGCTGCTGCTGCCAGGAACCTGCCGCCCCAAAATATACAAATGGACTTTTTGTCCTTCTCTCCCATCCTCCCTCCCTCCTTCAAGGTGTCTGTGCATTGATAAAGCCTGAGAGCTGTTTGCACCTGAAAAAGAAACAGGTCAAGTGGTATCACTAGCTTAAAAAAAAAAAATTTCAGCAACCATATAGTGTATCTTGTAGGTTTTTTGTTTTTGTGCTCTTTGATAGGTGATGGGAATATATCGTTTAGGGCTTACTGAGCTGCATTGCTAGGGTAACAAAGGAGGAAAAAAACGAACCATGTATCATTATTCTAATGATCATTATACTTACCTATAACAGGTGAATGGGCCTAACTGTGATTAACTAAGGTAGTGGGAGGATAAGGGGATGTGTTCTATTCAATACCTTCTCCTTGTTCTGTCAAAGCATGAGGGATGGTCCGGGTATGGTGGAGTCTTTGAGATAAAACACTAAACTGGGTTTGTGTGGGGAGTTTGCATGTCTAGCACTAATTAATATAATAATGATGATGATGATGATAGTATTTAGTTGGTGCACTTTCCTCAAACATGTTTAGCTCATGGTGCCTTAGCGAAGTGTCAGTGATCATCTGTTTTATATATAAATGTATATTTTTTGCGCGCGCACAAACGCAGCTGCCTCCTCTACTGTTTTGGAGGTCATCGTCGAACACGACGGACAAACATACATACACACATACGTTGACACAAAGGACTCCTGTATTGAGGCTTGCCAGAAGGACATGCAGGGTAACATCAATTTACAAGTCTGATGCCGTAACCCCAAATCGTCCCTCTCCCCAACTGTTACTCCTACTTTATGTTGGATTCTTTTTAAAAAAAATTATAGATGTAAGGACAAATAATTGAGGGTCTCTGATAAATAAGTTTATGCAAGAGGGAATTAGACAAAAAGTAAAAAATTTTCCGGGTTATATCTGTCTTTCTCTTCACATGATTAAATGATTTGGAAAACTTCTTGGTTCAGCATATGCAGCCTTTCTACAGTTTCACGCTCTGTGAGTTATGATAAATATCACTTTGCACTGCTGATGAAATCAATCAACAGCAACACGTCTCGCTGCTCCATGCACTGCGGTAAATCATGTCACCAGTACGGCTGAAGACAGCATACACTATGAAAGATGAGGTCAGAGTGTGGAGAATGAAAATGAGGACAAACACGATTCATCACGACTAAACGCCAAGCAGTCTGCAGGTATGCAAACAAAGGGCAAAAGTCTTTACTTCTTTGGCATTCGTCGATTTATTATAGTAATAATAATAATAATAATAATAATAATAATAATGATAATAATAATAATAATAATAATAATAATAATGATAATAACAATAATAATAATAATAATAATGATAATAATAATAATGGAATTTATATAGAGCTATATCTTGCAAAAAACAAATCAAAGCGCTTTCATTCACCCTACTCATTTACATGCAGCTAGTTACAATATTAATAGTTGTGTGTGTGGTTTTTGTCTTTGTTTTTACAACTTATCAGCTGAAATCATTATTACAAATCATCAGCACATGCAGGCGATATCAGATGCTGCACTTTGTGAACTATTCCAAAACTTCTTTAAAAAGAACGTCTTGATGTAAAGTCTGCATTTGCCTCATCTCTGTTCCATTTCTAGGGTGTTTTTTGTGTTTGTTGTTGCTGTTGTTGTTGTTTTGGTTTTAAAAAAAAAATCAAGCTGACATGTACAAAGGCATGGGCTCTATAGAAGCAGTGAGCTTGTATACAACGGAAGACACGTACCACACTGTACAAGTTATACGAGTCCATCCAATGCACGGAGGAGCATTTTAAGGCTTGTGGTCATTCTGACAAATGCTTTAGCCAAAAAACACCATCAACCCACATACAGATCAAAGGAGTTCAGATATCGCTTGCGTCAATAAAATACTAAGTAAGTAAGTAGGTAAATAAGTAACTGACTGACTGACTGATCGACTAACTGACTAATTGACTGACTGACTGACCGACTAATTAACTAATTAGCTAATTAACTAGCTAACCAACTAGCTGACTAAGTAGCGAACGAATGAACGAACTAACTAGCTAACTAGCTAACTAGCTAACTAGCTAACTAACTAACTAACTAACTAGCTAACTAACTAAACTAGCTAACTAACTTACTAACTTACTAACTAACTAACCGGACCTACTATTTGTTTTATTCAAATGGCTGACTAATTAGTTAGCTAGCTAGCTGACTTGTTCACTGACTGACTAGTCTACTTGCTAGCTAACTAAGTAACAAGCTAATAAACTACATTATTAACTAATCAACCAACAACTACATAAATAGCTAAACAAAAGAATACATGAACAAAACTGGAACAAAAGAAATTAATCGGTGACCTTGTTAAGGAATGAATCAATCACAAAAAAAGTTCCTTTTTCATGATCAAATTCATATCTAGTTCTCTTTTTTCTTTCTTTTTACCTTTTCAAAAAAACCCAACCCAGATCCTTTGGGAAATTATTTATCTGGAAACCTAATAGCAAAATATCAATATCGAATTTCTGGAGTTCCGCAAATAACTTTCTTAACATTATTTTTCTACCGACAACGAAATTAAGAGATTATGTAAAATCAGTTTTCAAAACTGAATGTTATTTTATACCAGGTTTTGCATTATGCAATCAACTTCTGAAAGCTGAGCCCCTTATAATCGAACGTCAATTATGCTTTTTTAGGACAAGGCGATTTCTGTAGAAAAATAGGGTCTGTTGGAACAGAGGAAATAATTATGAAGAAATACATGGACTAAACAAAGAAGCGTTAAGTCGGTGAACACCACACACACACACACACACACACACACACACACACACAACACACACACACACACACACACACCACACACACACACACACACACACACACACACACACACACACACACACACACACACACACACACACACACACACACCACACACACACAAAACAACACACACACACACACACACACACACACACACAACACACACACACACACACACCACACACACACACACACACACACACACACACACACACACTACACACACACACACACTAAAACACACACACACACACACTACACTACACTAAAGAAAAAAGGTGACAATTAAGAATACACACCACTCACATCGCCTTAAACACAGAAAACAAAAACACACAACATTACATTCAACATGTACAAGGAAATTAATAGGTGGGACAGGCAACCGTCAACATGACATTCGCCTTCACTTCTTGTGCGCATCGCCTGAAGAGGAGAAACAGGACACGATGGGAGTAACAGGACACCGCAATGTACAATTTAACAGTTTAAAAGACTGAATGCATTGGAACCACCCGCCACAATAAATCCGGTCAAACCAGCACTTGCCCTTCCTTCTTCCTATTTGCGCAAAAATCCTTTAATTAAGCGGGTGTCAAACGAGGTCACGATGTGTGGACTGTGCACACTGAATGGACCACGCGCTGCCATCAATCTTTACTTCAGTATCCTCGTAAAAGACTGAAGGTGGCAGGATGGTTAAGACGTTCACCTGCCTAACAAGTAAACTGGGGAGATTCTGGGTTCAAAACCCAGCCTTGCCTTGCCCTTTCTTCCTATTTTGACGAAAAAAATCGAACTGAATGTGGAAGTCCTTCGGAGGAGTGAGTCTATAAACCGAGGCTCCGTGTGTGTGGCTGCTCGCAGAACATCTAAGCGCACATGTGAAAATCCTGTTCTGCCTTTTGGAATAGTAAGCCATTCCGTGCCGGGAAGAACGAATGACAGAATCTTTAAGAACACATGAGCACAGGTGTCGTTTTTAGATACTACTCTGAAATCGGAATGCCAATACCTAAATGGTGGGGAAACAAACCTTATACGTAGAAATCTCAGCATTTGTGAACCTCTTAGCTGTGGCTGAGGAATGAACATGGAAAACTGTTATCTTAGGTCCTGACATTCACCGTTATACCCAGTGATGGGGGGTCTATAAAATAATCAATAAAGTTGGATAACAACAGGTTTGGTTGGTTATTGTATGAACAAGATTAAAAGTAGAGACCAGTGTCAGTGCTACCATCAACATGAAGACAGTACTGGTTGTCATATCATTGGCAGTCTGTTTGCTTCTTTTAAACCTGTCTCTTGTTATTGTTGGACACCATTCTTTTAAAAGAATTATCGAGATAGGTGGACAGCATACTAACATGAATCTAGGCCTTTAAAAAATATCTGTCGTAAGTTTCAGTCATGAAAAAGATGTTAAATTCAGAAAGTTTCTGATGTTGATGATGAAAGAGGTAAACTTCAATAACCACCTCCTTGAGTTTCGAAACAGAACACTTTGAAAGATGCTAGATTGAATACAATTCTCCTTGAACTTCTAACCAGAACACAATCTAAAACGCAACAAGAACGAAGCAATAACAGTAAACAAAAATATTTCCTAGGGACGAAGCACCGAGAGCTGGGTAACCTGACTTCATTAAAGCTCAGTAGGATCAAGCCAAGGGAGAACCTTGCTTATTAAGTAAGGCTTCTGAAAAAAACAGCTGCCAGTTCAGGAGGTAAAGTGCATGCCATTCCTGCAATGCCACTGTCGCTTGCCAAAAGCCTGTGGTGAAGAAACGAGGACCTCTGCCCTTCCTCCCTGGAGGCGTTTTGCTGATAACACCCAGCGGCTTTGCACGTGTGAGCTTCTCCAGGTTCGTGCTGCTCCCGGCCTGGTGTGCATGTTGTGTTTGTTTGTTTGTTTGTTGCAGGTTTGGAAGGTGGGTTTGGTTTTTTTTGCCCATCGGGTGTTCTGTGGCTGGTGTATATTCTTTCAACTTAAGATTGTACACATAGAGTAGCACTGCCAGTTCTGTTTTGTCGTGGAATGACACTATCGCGTGTGGAGTGGTCCTTTTCATCGCCTTCTTTAAAGGAATAAGTATGGAGTATGATTTTTTAAAAAAAATCTTTAAAACTTATGTCTACTTTATTTTTGAACTGCCGTTTACTAGTTCTGCATACGATTGTGACAGTACTATTGCTTCAACCAAAAGACAAGATCTAAAGTAATCATTTTTTATTTTGCTTGATGTAAGGGGATTTAGGATGCAGCAATAGCAGCAGTGGGTAGTTGTGTTACATGTCAGTGTTGAGGCAGCAATAATTTTTGCTGAAAATGGCATTTCATAATAATGTATAGTCAATAAAACGCACGAAGCTTTACCAATCTGTAGCCATGCCATTCATGTACCAGATAAATTTTCTTGATATTTGCTGGAAAGAAGGCAGGAGAATAGGCTGGGTAGACCAACCGTAGGAGAGAGAGAGAGAGAGAGAGAGAGAGAGAGAGAGAGAGAGAGAGAGAGAGAGAGAGAGAGAGAGAGAGAGAGAGAGAGAGAGAGAGAGAGAGAGAGAGAGAGACAGACAGACAGACAGACAGACAGACAGACAGACAGACTTCTCCTTGTTTCTTTCTGTAACCCCCCCTCCCCCCCCCCCCTCTCTCTCTCTCTCTCTTTCTCTGTCCTCCTTCCTACACCCTTTCAATCATTTCTCCCCCCCCCCCCCCCTTCTCTTACTCTTTTCCTATCTTGTCTCCTCTCTATGGGGTGATGGCAGCATGTTCTCAGAAAAGCCAGCAGATCCCTCATCATACCTCCAAAAATAGAGATTTAATCCCCTCTTTTGACTGCCATAACTACCCTTCCCTCTCTCTCTACTTCTCTCTCTCTCCTCTCTCTCTCTCTCCTCTCCTCTCTCCTCTCTCTCTCTCTCTCTCTCTCTCTCTCTGTGTTGACCTGCATTCCTTTCTGTTTCCCTACTTGGCCTTCTTTCACCTCATATATAAGCTATACAAATGAGGATTTTAAAGGCAAATGACGCACATGACAAAATATCGACAAAAGATAGATCAACAATAATTCTGAGAAATGTGATAGAACAAGCTCAATAGAAAATGGACAATAGCATGTTTGTGTGTTGTGTGTGTATGTGTGTGTGTGTGTGTGTGTGTGTGTGTGTGTGTGTGTGTGTGTGCGTGTGTGAATTGTGTGTGTCGTGTGTGTGAAGTGTGTGTGTCTGTGTGTGAAGTGTGTGTGTGTGAGTGTGTGTGTGAAGTGTCTTGTGTGTGTGTGAAGTGTGTGTGTGTGTGTGTGTGTGTGTGTGGACGTGTGTGTATTAAGTGTGTGTGGACGTGTGTGTGTGAGTTAAGTGTGTGTGTGTGTGTGCGTGTGTGAAGTGTGTGTGTCTGTGTGTGTGAAGTGTGTGTGTGCATGTGTGTGTACGTGTGTATACGTGTGTGTGTGTGTGTTAAGTGTGTGTGTGTACGTGTGTGTGTTAAGTGTGTGTGTGTGGACGTGTGTGTATTAAGTGTGTGTGGACGTGTGTGTGTTAAGTGTGTGTGTGTGTGTGTGTGTGTTTGAAGTGTGTGTGTGTGTGTGTGTGTGTGTGTAAAGTGAAGTGTGTGTGTGTTAAGTGTGTGTGTGTGTGTGTGTGTGTGTTATGTGTGCACGGAGGAGGGGAGGGGCAGGCACCCCTATTCACAGCTTCTCTATAGCCTAGCAACATGCTTATCTAACAGTCCCTTTGTCATGTTTTGGGGCTGATTTTTCCGTCTCTAAGCCTGTCTTTTTCATTCATGGCTAAACGCGAAGACGCTACTTTCTGATGTTTGTTCTTATTGATTCTTTAGTATCAATGAAAAAAACAACCTGGAATGAAAAGAAAAGCGAAGAAATCTATGTATTGGTGAGCATATCAAATATCTTTCAGCAGCATGGACAAGCATCAAGCACGCAAACCAGAGAGCTATCAGATGCCATGAGATGGAAGAGCTTTACTCATTATGCTTCTGTAAACAGATTCAGAATTCACATGTTGTAGCATCTTATCACCACCCTACATGCCAATCCTGACACTGATACAGCTGCTGCTGCCTAAAACCTGCCGCCCCAAATATACACATGGACATTTTCCCCTCCCTCCTTCCCTCAAAGTGCCTACAGATAAAGACAGACAGCTGTTTGCACCTGTAAATGAAACAGGCCTAGCGGTTATCACCAGCCATTTCTTTCGCTTACAGCAGCTTGTATGTGTTGTTGTGCTTCATACTTTTTTCTCATTGGCAGACAACGGGAATATAGTGCGTAAGACTCAATAATAATAATAATAATAATGTATGGAATTTATATAGCGCTGAATCTTGTAAAGCAACAAATCAAAGCGCTCAGTTTTTATTTCATACCACTTTAAGTCACGGCAGATTTCTCCCTGTGAAATTCGGGCTGCTCTCCCCGGGGAGAGCGGGAGAACGCGTCGCCACTTAGCGCTGCGCCACCCTTTCACCCTTTTTTTTTTTTTTTTGTTTGTTTTTTTTTTGTTTGTTTTTTTGTTGCTGCAGCTGTATTTGTATCCCTATCAGAGTGGCTTTTTCTAAGAATTTTGCCAGGGACAACTCTCTTGTTGCCGTGGGTTTTTTTTACGTGCGCTAAATAATTACGTGTAACACACGGGACCTCGGTTTATCGTCTCATCCGAAAGACTAGCGCCCAGACCACCACTCATGGTCTAATGGATGGGGGAAAAATTTCCGGTCCAAACGGGGTACGAACCGCCGCACACTTCAGACCCGGACTTTTCGCTTTCTAGACAGGCGCGTTACCTCTAGACCACCGATCCACCGACTTGTATTACAGAAGAAAAGGGAAAAGTAAATAAAATTTTTAAATTATGTTACCAGAATGGGTGTAGCGGTAGTGCACTGGTGTAGCAGACAGATATCTTTTATTGGATTGGTACCCAAACCAGCAGGATTTTTTTGGTTTGCAACTTCTGATGAAACTGACGTCAAAATCTCACTCTGTTCTATGCATTACAGGAAATCATGTACCTAGTATCGGTGGAGAAAGCAGAGGTATGGAACATAAAATCTAGTGCTGACAGTGAAATCATGAAGATGAGTAATTAATAATCAGAGCCAAATGCCATGCAGTTTGCTAGCTGGTGCAATCTACTCAGAGAATGGGCAGAAGTCTGTACTTCTGTGGCACTGTGACACCATCATCAGCAGATACAGGAGACATGGTGTTGCACTTTGTGAGCCTTTACTGAGATTTTAAAAAATAAAATGATATGGCATAGATTCATTAATGTTCTACATCTACCTCATTTTAACTCTATTTCTAGCTTTAAAAAAAATCACATGCATATCGTTGGTCTTAGATAGTATGCCTGCTTAGATTTTCTTGAGATTTGTAGGGGAAAAAAAGGCAGGAGAATAGGCTAGGTAGGCATAAAATAAAGCATGAGAGAGAGATAGAGAGAGAGAGAGGAGAGAGAGAGAGAGAGAGGGAAGAGAGAGAGAGAAGGAATGAGAGAGAGAGATGTAGAGAGAGAAGAGAGAGAAGGGGGTAAGGAAAAGGGGAAACTTCAAACACAGAGTTTCCAGAAGATGAAGATGCTATCTATTCTGAAAAGGCCTCTTGCATCCTCACATGGTTGGAAGGAGAGGGATGGATATGAGAAAGAGATAGATTCCAGCTTAGTGCTTTTTGGAAAGAAAAGAAAAATCTGAAAGTTCACAAGTTCTAAAGTTAACTGCTGCCAGCAATAAACTTGCACTTTTCCCCTTCCTCTCTCTTGTGCAGCAGCTATTGATAGTGGCTGAGCGGTGTGCGTGAGTACACTAGAAACAGACCGTGTGCTATCATCAATCTTTTCAATCACTTCAAACCCGAACATTCATCTTCATACCCCAAGCTTCACCTTTCTTCCTCAGCAGCAGAACGTATAATTATTTGACTCGGTCTATGACACTACTGATAAAGTTTAAGACAAGCAACGTTGGAGAATTGTCTTAAATGAGAAGAAAAAAAAAGTGTAAGAAAAACCTGACAGTAACCAGTGTTACTAACATATCAGCAGCAAGATGAAGACTTTCCTGGTTTGGACTGAGCGCTGTTGGTAGTGAGTCAGTTCTTCGTTTCTCTGACATCTGTGGTTGGGTTTTCCGTCTGGTACAACTCCTCGTGCAAGTTCAGAGCACAGCTGGACAGTTGTGCAACAGCTGCACTTCAGAGATAATCAATCATGATCCCAGCTGGCTTAAGAATCTCATTAATGCGTATCAGTAGATCATCAGAAATGCACCGAACATCTGTTAGAAGCTCGTGATGTCGGTACTGGAAGAGCTAAGTAGCCTTAAATCTAAATTTGTTCAACAATCCTGAAATTAGACTGTGGCTGCCTCTATGAAGGGCAAAAATGGTGGCATACACACAGTCTCACACTTGGCGAACCTCAGAGCTCTATTCAAGGAATCGGGTGACAGACTGCATTAAAACATTGACTAAAACGCAGAAAGGAAGGAAGGAAGTTATAACAGGTAAACTTGAAGATTTTCCGAGGAATAAAGCACACTGAGTGCTGCTTAACCTTCACTTTCAGCTCAGTAGGATCAAGCCAGGAGAGAACCTTGCTTATTAAGGCTTCTGAAAAAACAGCTGCCAGTTCAGGAGGTAAAGTACATGCCATTCCTGACGTTAATGTAATGCCACTGTCGCTTGCCAAAAGCCTGTGGTGAAGAAACGAGGACCTCTGCCCTTCCTCCCTGGAGGCGTTTTGCTGATAACACCCAGCGGCTTTGCACGTGTGAGCTTCTCCAGGTTCGTGCTGCTCCCGGCCTGGTGTGCGTGTTGTGTTTGTCTGTCTGTTTGTTGCAGGTTTGGAAGGTGTGTTTGTGCAAAGCCCATGTGCTTTTGCTTACATCTGTTCTCTCAACTTAAGGCTCCACACATACTGTTAATCTACAGGGGATAGGACAGCCTGGTGGTTAGAGGGATGCGCATTGCGCTCGTGATTTGCTGACCCAGGTTCGAATCTCGTTCCAGAAGATTTTTTCCTCTGGAGTTAACATCAGTGTCGACACCACTCTCCCTAGAAGTCCTTCGGATGAGACTATGAACAGAGGTCCCGTGTGTGAATGCAGAACATCTTGCGCACACGCTAAAACCCCTTCCGCTTTTCGGAAGAATAGGCCATCGTGTACTGGTGGGAATTGATGACAACATGAACAAAACTGCATACACACGGGGACTGGATGTACTAAAGCACATCAGTGCTTACTCCGTTATTCTTCTCGAAATAAAAGAATAGATAAATAAATAATAAATGAATAAATAAATAAATAAATAAAATGCCCGTTTTATTTGGTAACGGACTGACACCATTATAATTATGTGAAGTGGTTTCTTTTCACATTATAATCTGTAAAGGAATAAATATGGAATATAGATGAAATCTTTAAACTTGCATCATGTTTATTTAAGCTGCCATTTACTATCTATGCGCTTGATTTTGACTGCTGCTGCATCCAAAGGACAAGAATTGAAGTATCAAAAGTGTATTTGTTTTACGTAGGGAGATTCAGTGTGTGGCAGCAGCAGCAGCAGTAGCAGCAGTAGCAGCAGCAGCAGTAGCAGTAGCAGTAGCACAAGTCAGTGTTGTAGCAGCAGTCATGTTTCCCTGTAATGGCATCTCAGCATAAAAAAAGTCAATAAACGCTTAAGCACGTCTGTGGCCATGCTGTTCACTTAGCAAACACTTGACCAACTGTAAGAGAGAGGGAGAGAGAGGAGGAGAGAAGAGAGAGAGAGAGAGAGAGTGAGAGAGAGAGAGAGAGAGAGAGAGAGAGAGAGAGAGAAGAGAGAGAGAGAGAGAGAGAAGGAGAGAGATAGAGAGAGAGAAATAGAGAGAAATAGAGGAGAGAGAAAGAGAGAGAGACAGAGAAAGAGAGAGAGACAGAGAGAGAGAGAGAGAGAGACAGAGAGAGTGTGTGTGTGTGTATGTGTGTCTTCGTTTTAACGTCTATTCACTAAAAAGTGATTTTAGACAGTGCGTGCGTGTGTGTGTGTGTGTGTGTGTTTGCGCGTGCTTGCGTGTGTGTGTGTCGTGTGTGCGCGCGTGCGTGCGTGCGTGCGTGCATGCGTGTGTGTGTGTGTGTGTGTGTTTGAGAACCAGTGCAGCTGCTCCCATCAAAACAAGCAAGACACTTCTATTTTACGGTGTCTGGGTTTTGGTTCCAGCAGGGCAGAGGTAAAGTAACACCGGGTGATGGAGGAAGCTCGTTCTCTGCACTGACAGACCAGGCATGTCGTGCATGCAACAAACTACTTCACAGTTCTACTATAATTATGGTATAGAGAGATTTACAGGCAGGGGCTTGAGAAAAAGGAATATGGTGATGTCAATCAATACACGGCAGGTATATTTTACTGTAGTCTTACTTTTACCACTTTACTGTTATTCTCATGTACGTTGGGAGCTTTATACAGTATTATCACAGTTCTTGATTAAACCATTGACGCTGGGGGCAACAGCAAAGTGAGAGGCTGTATGATCAGTGGCTTTTACACTCATGGAATTCCACTTTGCAGCTTAGTCTTTAGTGATCGACTATGACTCTCTGACTAGGAGGCTTGACTCGCACAGTCCTTAATTAATGTGCTGCAGCCCTGGGGCCTGGTTAGCCTTTGGAGAACATCTCCAACGCTGACTGTCCTTATGCCCACTTGGCCGAGAGAGTGGGGATGTACTGTAGGCAAGGCATCTCCACTATAATCAAATTTCTGCCCAATTTCCGAAACAGCAGCTGCCTCCTCTGCTGTTTTGGAGGTCATCGTCGAACACGACGGACTAACATACAAAAAATACAAAATACGGTGTTTTATTGTTTTGTGGTAGGGTTTTTTGTTTTGGTTTGTTGTTGTTGTTGGTTTTTTACGTTCCTCTGCTAAAGCTCAGAGATTCGCAAATAATGAGATTTTGCTTAAGCGACCATTTTTACCCACAATGAAGGTAGCCGCATTTCAACTACATGCTTCAGGGGATGTATGCTTGGTCTGTTTTTTTTTTTTGGTTGTGTTTCCGTAACTCACCGAACGCTGACGTGAATTACAGGATCTTTAACATGCAGATTAACTTTGATCTCCCGTATGTGTATTTACATGAAACGCATCAAGGCACTGGCAGGTCTGCACTTGAAGTTGACCTGTGAGAAGGCACACAAAAACCAAACCCAACAAAACCACTCTTAATTTACCAGACGCCACTGAGATTCGAACCGACGATTTAATGAACCGATGGGATTGAGGTCGA
>CM054149.1:34940329-34950329 GCA_028751875.1 Rapana venosa | reverse complement strand
GAGAGAGAGTTGGTTGATGGTAAGAGAGAGACAGAGAGAGACACAGAGAGAGAGAAAGACAGAGAGGAGAGAGAGAGAGAGAGAGAGAGAGAGAGAGTAGAGAGAGAGAGAGAGAGAGAGAGAGAGAGAAAGACAGACAGAGACAGAAAGAGAGAGAGAGAGAGAGAGAGAGAGAGAGAGAGAGAGAGAGAGAGAGAGAGAGAGAGAGAGAGAGATACAAGGAAGGGGAAGGGGGGGTTTCGATGTTTTGGGCGCTTTGAATAATCATTTATTTGCATTGCCTAAGCTGGCTTTTGGCTAAATGAGGAAGGATGAGAGGGGAGGGGTGTTGATAAAAAGAGAACAATGGCTTTTCAATAAAAAAAAACCTTTAAAAATATGGATATCACTATGGATATCAGCTCAGTTACTCATTGAATAAACCATACAACAGACAGACAGACAGAGAGGCACAGAGAGAGAGGAGAGAGAGAGAGAGAGAGAAGAGAGAGGAGGAGAGAGAGGGGAGAGAGAGAGAGAAAGAAAGAGAGAGAGAGAGAGACAGAGAGGGCGACAGACAGACAGAGAGAGAGAGAGAGAGAGAGAGAGAGAGGAGAGTGAGAGAGAGAGAGAGAGGAGAGAGAGAGAGATTCTACATGTGGTCCCTTGCATCATAGAAAACAACTATGCATTCACACACACACACACCACCACCACCACCACCACACCACACACCACACCACACACACACACACACACACAACACACACACACACACACACACACACACACACACACACACACACACACACACACACACACACACACACACACACATACACACACACACACACACACACACAGACACACACACACACACACACACACACACACACACACACACACACACACACACACACTACACAACACAACACAACACAACACAACACACACAGATATTGGAGGGGGGGGGGAGGGGACGGGGAGATGGAAGCCAACACACACAGATGTTGCTGGGAAAAAGCTGACAGATAATATTTACATTTTTGCTCTTCGCAATTCTTTCTTTCTTTTTTTTAATTTAACCTAGCACGTTTCTCAATCCTTAGACTGGCACTGACAATATTCCAGCAAAAGTCTGAACCATTGTTGACCCCGGATTTCTTGTCCCTGATATCGATGATTATGATGCCTCTGTTTGGATGTTTTTGGCAGGCACATTCAGGCTCGTAGAATAGAGGTTGTTTGGCGAAAAGGTTTCTCCTTCACTCTGTCTGCAAACCAAGCAAATAGGACATCTCCTCAAAACGCTCACATCTCAACATCTCACCAAACACTCTCACATACACACACACACGCGCGCGCGTGCGCGCACGCACACACACACACACCACTTTCTCCCCCCCCCCCCCTCTCTCTCTTTGTCTCTCTGTCTCTCCCTCTTTCACACACACACATTCAACACACACACACACACACACACACACACACACACACACACACACACACACACACACACACACACACACCACACACACACACACACACACACACCACACACACACAATCACATAATGTGAATAGACGTTTAAACTGAAGATATCACACCCCCACACCCCCACACACCCACCCACACCGTCACCCACCCACACACACAAACACACACACACATACACACACACGCACGCCACACACATACACAGATATTGCTGGGAAAAAGCTGACAGATATTTACATTTTTGCACACATACTGTTACATGCACGTGCACGCTCACACACACACACACACACACAACACACACACACACACACACACCACACACACTGGTGCAAGCAATCCACAAGCACTTCACTCTTGATTTCCCAATCACAGTCTCCTAGCCCCACCCATCCCCACTCCTACGACAAAACACAGTGCAGGGATTATGCACTCCTCCAAACAAAATCCTAATATCTTTGGCGGTTTCTTGTTGTTGTTGTTGATAATGCATGCAGGAAAATAATGTATAATCTCCAACGATTGTATGAAAAAAAACCCGAATTGCAATATTGAACCGATGAATTATACATGTAATAACATCTGCGACACACACACACAAAAAGAGAACTCAATCCAGAGACAAAAAATCCATAACAAATATAATGTCAGCCTGAAAATGACGAAATGTTTATGCCTAGCCATGGAATCGTTTTTTTGTTTTTTTTATATTGCTCTGGCTGTTAATACCGTGTTGAAATAAAGAAAGAATCCTGAAGAGTGCAAATAAGGATCTGAAAATGAAAATCATTGTTATTCATTTATTGGAGACAGAAGATGATGTGAATTGATTTGCATGCAAGTCCATGTGTCGTCCATGTTCTTAGATTAGACCTCTCCGTATCTTTATTCAATAATATGATTATTTGTCTTTCTGTTTGCCTGTTTGTTTGTTTGTCGACCTGTGTGCGCGTGTGTGTTGTGTGTGTTGTCGTGTGTTGTGTGTTCGCGTGTGTTGTGTGTCGAGTGTTCGCGTGTGTAGTGCTGTGTGCTGTTTGTGTGTGTGTGTGTGTGTGTGTGTGTGCTGTGTCTTTCCATTTGATATGTTCTGAGCGTGAGAACTTGCCTGCAAGTGTGTATGCACTCGTGAGCGTGTATTTGCATTGATGTGCGTACATACGAGTGTGCCTTTGATTTATGCAATGTTCGCCTACCTCCCTAAAACAACGCCAAATTACTCACCAATTCATGAAAAAAAAAAAATCATGTCTATAGAACACACACACACGACCACACACACACACACACACACACACACACACACACACACACCACACACACACACACAACACACACAACACACACACACACACAACACACACACACACACACACACACCACACACACACACACAGAGTGTCTCTGTCTGTCTGTCCTCCTCCTCCTCATTATCGTCGTCTGTCGTCGTCGTCGTCGACGTCGTCGTCGTCATCATCATCATCATCATCATCATCATCATCATCATCATCATCATCATCACGACAAATACCGTAAAGATGTTCCCAGAAAACCAAGAGAGATTTAAAAAAAAGAAAGAATAAAAACCATAAATCAATCATTATTTTCTCATCCGAAGAACAAAGACCCCAACCCAGCTAGCTATATACCTCGTGCAAACCTGCAGATGACAGGTGCTTTATGCATGGAACCAAACAATCCGTCGCCGTCATAAAAGATCAAACATGAATCCTGACAAATGCCAGCGAACAAGCGCATTGAAAAAAAATGGACCATCACCGGTAGTGTAAGCCGAATGGACAAATGGAATGGCTGGCAGTGGCTTCTGTGTGTGCTGGTTATTAATGTGAGGGGATGAAGAAGATTGCCCTCGCTAATGCATAATGATGGTCAGGGGCATGAACATTGTTTTCAGGTAAAGGAAGGAAGGAAGGAAGGAAGGAAAGAAGGAAGGAAGGAAATATGAATTGGAAGGCAGAGGACACTCGCACAAGAAATGTTTTATTCTGAGATGATACAGTTTGGGTTTCTTGTGTGTGTGTGTGTGGTGTGTGCGTGTGTGTGTGTGGTGTGGTGTGTGTGTGTGTGTGTGTGTGTGTGTGTGTGTGTTGTGTGTGTTGGTTGTTGTGTGTGTGTATGTGTGTGTGTGTGGGTGTGCGTTCGTGTGTGCGTGTGTTTGGTGTGTGTGTGTGTGTGTGTGTGTGTGTGTGTGTTGTGTGTTGTTGTTTGTCCTTATATTATTCCTTATGTTGATGAATCAGCCTGTCTAGTCTGTCTTTTCTGTTTGCATCTTTTTGGCGAGCACAACTGTGAATGTGCATGTAGTTATAAATCATCGTTTTCATTTCCTTTTTTGCGGTGTGTGTTGTTGCTTTTTTCTGTTTAGTTATGTTTCTTTTCTGTTCGTTGTACCTGTCGTTTTGGTGTGTGTGTTGTTGGTGTTGTTTTTTTTGATGCGGTTGGTTGTTTGTTTGCTGGTTTTAATGGATTGTTTTTTAAAATGTGTTCTGATTGAAATGGAAAGAAAAGGCGTAATGGAACGTCTTTACAGGTATGTGTGTGTGTGTGCGCGTGCGCGTGTGTGTGTGCAAACTTAACATAAAAATTATTTAATCCTTCACATCCCTTAGGAAATGTGGAAGATAATACAAAATGTCAAGAAACAAAACTGAAAACCACGAACATGTTTATTCAAGACGTTATTACTTCACTCAAGTAACTTTCAAAAAATGCTCCCCGAAAATGTAATTTCATAACAAGGATGCTGGAATCGCTACAGGCAGAGAGAAGAGTTGAACAAATGGATGGACACAGCTTTCATCCTGCATCCCTGCTGCCTTTCTCTCTCTCTCTCTCTCTCTCTCTCTCTCTCTCTCTCTCTCTCTCTCTCTCTCTCTCTCTCTCTCTCTCTCTCTCTCTCTTCTCTCTCTCTCTCTCTCTCTCTCTCCATCTGCACTGACATTGTGGTGTTTGTGTGTGTGTGTATGTGTACCTTTCAGATCTGTCGCAGATGTTGACACAGCAGATGCTGAAGTAAGCTTGGCTGAAATCGGTTGCCACATTTTCTGTGTGCAGTACTTTTTGTGGTGAGGTGAGGTGAGGTGCTGCCGCTTTGGGGTCAGATGGAATTTTGTTGGAATTTTCTTGGCAGGTTTTGGTGGGTTTTTTTAAAAGAGGAAGGTGTGTTTGTGTGTGCGTGTGCGTGTGTGTGCGTGCGTGCGTGCATATATATAGATATGTATATGATTATATATATATATATAATATTATATGTATATATACACATATATGGTTACCTGGACTTGTTTTTCCTCACTGTATTTTCTCAATTATCTATCTATCTATCTATCTATCTACATATCTATCTATCTATCTATCTATCTATCTATCTATCTATCTCTCTCTCTCTATCTATCTATCTATCTATCTATCTATCTATCTATCTATCTATCTATCTATCTATCTATCTATCTATCTGTCTATCTATCTATATCTATATATCTATCTATAATGTGTGTATATCTACGCATACATTTATATTTGTGTGTGTGTGCACGTGTGTGTATGCATGCATGTATATATAATTATTTGTGTGCGTGTGTGCGGGCGCGCGCGTCTGTGTACATATGTGTACGTGTGTGCGTGTGTATGTGTGCTCTTTGAGCCTGCGTGAGTTAAAAAAAGCACAAGGGCGTGCGTGAGTGCATGCATGTCATGTGAGAAATGATAATTGCCTACATTCAAGACATTCTTCTCTGTACTTCCAACGTTATCTACAGTCCACTTGCACCTGTGTTGCTTTCATAAAAAAAAGTGTTTACATGGAGTGTTTGTGCGTTGGTGGTCTAGAGGTAAACCACCTATTTATTTATTTATTCTTTTATTTATTCATCATTTATTTATTTATATATTATTTTATTTTGAGGATAATGGAATAAGCACTCATAGGCTCTTTTTTTTAAACATCCAGACCCCGTGTGTATGCAGTTTTGTCAATTTTGTCATCCGTTCCACCCACACGCAATGGCCTACTCTTCCGAAAAGCGGAACGGGTTTTAACGTGTGCGCAAGCTGTTCTGGTGCGTTCGCACACGGGACCTCGGTTTATAGTCTCATCCGAAGGACTTTTTGGAAGAGCTGTGTCGGCACTGATATTAACTCCAGAGGGAAATCCTCTTGAACGAGATTCGAACCCGGGTCAGCAGATCGAGAAAGCGAGAAGTGTGGATGTTTTGTTTTCATATAACAGACAATAGTTGCTGTCTTAGCGTCCGACGAAGATGCAGAACAATCCGTGTCTGTTCCTGAACTTTATCCTCATCCAATAAACCTTGAGTTGTGGTCTGAATAATATACTTTTGGAGGAGATTATATTAAACCGAGGTAACGTGTGCAGTTCGCATTCAGTGCTCATAAAAGAACCCACGGCAACAAAGAATTGTTTCCCTGGGCAAAATTGTATAGAAAAAGAACACTTTTTATAGGGAAATAAAGACACGTGCAGATGGGGAAAGGAAAACAAACAGATAAAGGATGGCGCTGCTCTTGTGGCAACGTGCTCTTTCCAGAGAGAGTAGATCAAATTTCACAGCAAGAAATTTGCTGTAAATTAAAGTTGTATAATAATAATATAATAATATATGGAATTTAAACAGCACTAAATCTTGCAAAAAACAATGCAATGCAACACAACACAACACAACGCAATGCGATGCAATATATTGCAACTCTATACAACATAATGAAATACATTGCAATACAATGTTATAAAATAAACTCAAAACATCACAATGCAATGCAATACAATACAACACAATAAAATACAAAACAACACAATACAATGCAATACAACTCAACACAAACACAACACAGTGCAATGCAATTCGAGACAACGTAATACAACACAAAACAATACAGTATACTACAATACACTACAATACCACACATTACACTGTACACGTATTTCGTGCTCTTTGTAAATGCATCTACAACCTACCTACCTACTTGCCTACCCACCTACCTACCTACTTGCCTACCTACCTACCTACCTCCCAACCTACCTACGTACCTAACTACCTACCTACCTACCTACCTACCTATCCACCTACCTACCTTAACTACCTACCTACCCACCTATCCACCTACCCACCTACCTACCTACCTACCTACCTACCCACCTACTCACCCACCTACCCACCTACCTACCTACCTACCCACCTACCTACCTACCTACCAACCTACCTACCCTCCCACTACCATACCTACCAACCTAACCAAATACCTACCAACCTACCTACTACCTACCAACCTAACCAACTACCTACCTACCTACCTACCACCTACCTACCAAACCTACCTACCCTCCCCCACCTACCTACCTACCCAACCTAACCAACTACCTACCAACCTACCACCTACCTACCAACCTAACCAATACCTACCTACCTACCTACCCATCCCTACAACCCTACCTACCTACCCACCTACATCTACCTAACCTACTCTACCTACCATACCTACTCACTACCTACCTACCTACCACTCTATACCTACCTACCTACCTACCTACCTACATACCTACCTACCTACCCTCCTACCTAACCTACCCCACCTATCCACCTACCAACCTACCTACCAACCTACCTACCCTACCACCACCTACACCTACCACCTACCTACCTACCAACCTACCACACTACCACCTACCTACCTAAACCCACCTACTACCTACCACCTACACCTACCACTACCTACCCACTACTTACCTACACCTACCTAACCTACCTACCTACCAACCAACCTACCTACCACCTACCTACCCTACACCTACCACCTACCTACCCACCTCACCCACCTACCTACCTACCACCTAACCCTACCTACCACCTACCCTACCCACCTACCTACCTACCTACCTACCACCTACCTACCTACCACCTACCTACTACCCACCCACCTACCTACCTACCCACCCTACCTACCTACCAACCACTACCACTACCTACTACCTCCCACCTACCTACCTACCTACCACCTACCTACCACTACCACCTACCTACCTACCCACCTACCTACCTACCTACCCCACCTACCCTCCCTACCTACCTACCACACCTACCTACCTACCTACCTACACCTACCACCTACCACCTACCCTACCCTACTACCCTACCTACCCCTACCTACTCCACCTACCTACCACCTACCTCCCACACCTACCACCTACCACACCACCTACCTCCACCTACAACCTACCCTACCACTACCTAACTACCAACCTACCTACCACCTATCCTACCACCTACCTACCTACCACCTACCTACCCCACCTACCTACCTTTACCCATACCTACCTACCTACCTACCTACCTACTACCATACCCTACCTACCTACCACCTACCTACACTACCCTACCTACACTACCCACCTACCTACCTACCACCTACCTACCCTACCTACCTCACCTACCTACCACCTCCTACCTACCACCTACCTACCCACCTACCTACCTTACCACACCTACCTACCACCTACCACCTACCACCTACCCACCTACCTACCCACCTACCCTACCTACCCACCTACCCACCTAACCACCTACCTACCTACCTACCCACCTACCTACCCACCTACCTACCCACACACCTACCTACCTACCTACCAACCTAACCTACCTACCACTACCTACCCACCTACCCACCTACCTACCTACCTACTACCCTACCACCTCTACCTACCCACCTACCTCCACCCACCTACCCACCTACCTACCTACCTACCCACCTACCCACCCACCTACCCACCTACCCACCTACCTGCCTACCTACCCACCTACCTGCCTACCTACGCTTCATCAGGGCGTGCATAGAGTTTTTCAAACGCGTTGTAGGAGCATGTGTACTGCGCCATTCTGGCATTAAGTGTGCCTTTAGTATTTGTGAGCAGTGCACAAAAGACAAGAGGGCGGAGGTAGGGGGTGGGGGGGGGGGGAGGATGAAGGGATTTGAAAGGGATGGGAGGGGGTGGTGGGGCGGGGCGGCGTGGGGGGGGGGGGGTAGGGGGTGGAAGTGTGTGACGGATGGAAAGATGTGAGGTCTCAAATGAAGAGAGAGGAGGAATGCCAGGCATGTTCTACGCCATGGGGGAGAACGCTTGGAGCGTTAGTGTGTGTGTGTGAGTGTGTGTGTGTGTGTGTGTTGTGTGTTTGTGTGTGTGAGTGTGTGTGTGTGTGTTGTTGTGTGTGTGTTGTGTGTGTGTGTGTGTGTGTGTGTGTGTGTGCTGTCATTGGCATTGGAAATAAACAGAGAGAGAGAGAGAGAGAGGAGAGAGAGAGAAGAGAGGAGAGAGAGAGAGAGAGAGAAAGGGAGAGAGAGAGAGAGAGAGAGAGAGAGAGAGGAGAGAGAGATAGAGAGAAAGGGAGAGAGAGAGAACAGAGAGAGAGAGAAAGACAGAGAGAGAGAGAGAGGAGAGAGAGAGAGAGAGAGATAGACAGAGAGAACATCACGGAGAGATGGTCTTACAGAGGGAAACATAATTACTATCTACGATCTGCACTTACTAGATAGGCCATGTATTTCTGATGTAAAAATAGCTACTATGATCTGCATGTTATTAGATATGCATACATTTTGGAAGTTAAGTTCATCTTTTATTTCCAGTTAAACACAAAACGCGCACTCAGTGTTCGGAAAAGCTAAATGCCTGGATTGATTTTTTATTTTTTTCATGCCGAAGACGGATTCGCTGGGACTGACATCTCAGGCGCTTAACGGCAGCGCAACGCATTTTCGCACATATGACAGAGTTGCTGCCTGAGCGTTGAACAAAGAACAAGAATTTTTTTTATTTAATCCTCTCCTCCTTTGTCTTCTGCTATCCCTTCCCACCCCTACCCCCCTTCCACCCATACTCCAGCAAGTTGCATCCAGATGTCTGATTCAATCACCACCAGTTGACATTACCAAAGATTTAAACTTCATGCATGTGGGTTGCTGGAAGTAGAGAGACGTTTGAATGCGTTTTCAAGTTAAATTACTTGCCTTTTACATAAAAGTGAACTGCTTACAAAACGGGAAACCTTGCGAGGTTTTGTTTCGAGTACTAGTAGTGGTTTTCCAACTTCTTTCGGAAATGGATGGTTTCACAATGCTGTCTACTTCTGCTGAATCTTGCCTGACTGTGTGTTGTTTTCCCACTGCATTTTTGATTCTAATGATGTTTACGTGGTTTATTTCTGTTGAACTGACAAGTCTGAAAATAACAGTAAATGTCACGTTTGGGTCTATCGCTGTCAAGTTCTTCAACGTTTTCAACTAAGTTTGTTAAAAAAAAAAAAAGAGAAAAAAGAAAAGAAAGGGAAGCAGAGAGAGAAAGAGAGGAGAGAGAGAGAGAGAGAGGGAGAGAGAGAGAGAGAGAGAGAGAGAGAGAGACATACGGAGAGAGAGAGAGACAGACAGGGTGTGACAGAGACACGTAGAGAGACATAGACAGAGAAACAGAGACAGACTGACAAATACAGACAGACA
>CM054149.1:34915329-34917829 GCA_028751875.1 Rapana venosa | reverse complement strand
CTACTACTACTACTACTACTACTACTACTACTACTACTACTACCGTTTTCTTTGATCTTTTTAATTAAACCGCCTCGTTAAGTTATCAGATTCTGACATACAAGAAGCGGTAAATCAACTAAAGCATCACTTTGCCTACTTAAGATACAAGGTAAAGGTAAAGATGTTCCCATAACCTATGCAGTCAGTCGTTGGGGAGCCGGGCATCAGAGACCTCCACAGAGCCCAACTCCAGCACAACCCTATCAACCATCCAGGGCCCAGTGCTAAACTTACCCCTAATCCTTTTACCATGTCCGAGTGTGGTCAGTTTCTGCTGCTATATTTAGCAACAGCTGGGATGGAATAGATAACAGCTGAGAGTAGCCGAACAAGGGGGAAACAGACAGCTGTGCCTCAACTTCTCTAGGGCCAGTATAGTGAGGGCTGCGCCCATCTCCTCTCCCTCGCTGGTTTGGCTGCACACCGGTATTAAAAAATCACTCTTTTCCTTCTGTTTTTCTATGTGACTCTTATATTCATACCGCACGTACTAAGGCATCCGCAGAAATAAAAAAACACTTTTTGTGAAAGACTAGCCTCTGACTCAAAACTCATGTGATTTTGAACAAATTTGGTAGGTTTGAAATTTTTTTAATTTTTCAGCAAGCACTGTACCCCCCTCAGTCCTTTGTCGTCTGCTAGCTTCCTTACCGCAATATGCATGCGCGGGGTCAACGCTGTAGGAATACAGGCAATCCTCATTTGATGATTATTTTCAACTTTCTCGTGACTACCTGGTATTGCTCTATGTTCTCAATCCCAAAAAACAAGCGTACAGTCCATTTCTTCATGCTTAAAAAAAATCTGTGAAAATCACCAACATTTTTATCCACTCGCTCTCTATACAAGATACTACATGACTCCCAAATTAATTCCGGTGTGCAGCCTTTACCTTCCCTGACCCTACAGAGGGCAGGTACCCATTTACAGCTGGGTGGAGTCTTCTGAAGCCAAAGCGCGCAAACGGTCAGCCACGGTACACCAGACTACAAATCTGGTCATTGCAGGCTGCATAGATCTGAGAAAGACCACACAGACAGACAGACTCTGAGTCGCTCACAGCAGGGGCAGATAGATAGACCTGCTTTGGTTTTGATTGTGGTATAGTCCGTCCCAGCGGAGCTAGATGATCTAGGGGCTGTGCCATCACCCCACCTTTACCGTGTGGTATCTTGGAGGCAGATACTCTCTCAGTCTGTTTATGTGCTATTGAAGGTGGGGAGAGTTACGGGTACAGTAGAGCTTACCACTACTGCCAGAGACACCGCTGCTAACTGTTAAGATGAGCCTGCAACAGTACAGCAACACGATTGATGTCTTTTTCAGTCGGCTTGCTGAAACAACACCCGTGTTTTCTACTACCAAACTGTTGGCCCAGATCATTGTGGGGGATATGTGTCTTGGCCACTATCCACCGCAAACGCAAAACGTGTGCTGCAATTTTTGTTTTTGTTTTACCTCATTTTTCTTTCTTGTCTTCTTTTGTTTCCGTGTGTCAATAATCGGACATAACAGATACAGTGGAAGAAAAATAAAGTGAAATGAGAGAGAGAGCTATACAGGTTTCAGACAGTGAATATAGGAAACATGTGGAGTGGAGGATTGCTAGAAAGAAAGAAGTATGGATGAATACACTGACTGTAAAGTTGTATTCGCCAAAACGGATGAAATAAAATCAAGGAACCACGAAACAAACGATTGTAAAAGAGTGAATTATGTTTTTAAATAAAAGCAACAAGTCAATGCTTATGACAGGGATAGCTTATTTGCTGTTATGTGCTATATGTTCTGACACAACTCAACAGCCACTTTCTTTCCAATAGTCTTCTTTCCCCGTTCCAGTCTGCGTATCGCGCCAACCACAGCACTGAGACCACCCTAGTCCACATCTTAAACAGTTTCTACATGCTTCTGACTTAGGGAAAATCTCCATTCTCACTCTTCTCGACTTATCTGCAGCCTTTGACACTATAGGCCATTCAATTCTTCTGTCCCGTCTCAAAAACACGTTTGGTATTACAGGCACAGCCATCACCTGGTTTAGTTCATACCCTACAGACCGATTCTACATTGTTTCTATGGACAAGATTCAATCATCATCTACCAAACTGGAATGTGGAGTCCCACAGGGATCAATTATCGGTCCTGTTCTTTTCACTCTATACACTGCTCCACTTTCACATATAATAAACCGCCATCAGATCAACCATCATTTCTATGCCGATGACCCTCAGATTCTTAGTAGTGATAACCTGAAAATCTGCCTTCTCTCTTGACAAATATGGACTACTGCCTTCAAGATATCCCAAACTGGATGATACAGAACAAGTTACAGCTAAATTCAGACAAAACCGAAGCCGTGCTTGTAGGGACCAACAGATACTCTCTCCCATCACAACAGCTTCAATAGAATTCGGCAATACGTCAATTCCTCTATCCACTGCTGTAAAGTGTCTTG
>CM054149.1:34897829-34910329 GCA_028751875.1 Rapana venosa | reverse complement strand
GTGTGTGTGTAAGTTTACGTGTGTGTGTGTGTGTGTGTGTGTGTTTACGTGTGTATATGAGTGTGAAGTGTGTATGTGTGTGTAAGTGTGTAAGTGTGTGTAAGTGTGCATGTGTATGTGTGTGCGTATGTTAAAAGCGCACGCGCGCGTGGTGTGTGTGTAGGAGTGTGTGTGTATGTGTGTGTGTGTGTGTAGGAGTGCGTGTGTGCGTGTGTGTGTGTGTGTGTGTGATATCTGGTTTTTCTTTGTAGTGGTCTGTGTTTTGTGTTTCCTGGGCTGTGTGTTTGTTTACTGACTCCATCTTTCAATGCAGCTTTTTCTGTTCGTCTGCATGCCTGTCTGTCTGTGTGCGTATGTGTCTGTTTAACCCTTTCTTCTCCTGTCTCTCTTTGTCCGTCTGTCTGTATCTCTGTCTGTCTGTCTCTCTCTGTTTGTCTCTCTGTCTGTCTCTCTTTGTCTCTGTCTCTGTCTATCTGTCTGTCTGTCTATCTCTCTCTCTCTCTCTCTCTCTCTCTCTCTCTCTCTCTCTTCCTACCCCTTTCTCTGTATTTTATTTACACACTGTCTAAACACACACACAGACACCTACACACACTCACACACAAACACACACACACACACACACACACCACACACACACACACGCACAAACACATCTTACACACACACACACACACACACACACACACACACACACACACACACACACACACACACACACACTCACACACACTCTTACACACACTCACACACACTCTTACACACCGCCACACACACACACACACCACACACACTCTTATAACACACACACACACACAACACACACACACACACACACCACACCACACACTCTTACACACAACACACACACAAACACACACACACACACACACACACACACACACACACACACACACACACACACACACACACACACACACACGTGTACGTATACGTGGACGCGCACGTCACAAAGCTTAAAAGGGTGAGAAACTTCAGTGATAAGTAGGTCGCTTATCAAAAGAGGTAGCTATAAAAATGACACGCAAAACGCACTAAATAGGTCAGTTATTTCCTCTGTTTAAATAGCTGACAATCCCTACTTCCAGTTTATCTTTGTCGTTATCATAATTATCACTGCACGGAAGTAGAAGGATTGCAGATTTGTTTGACTTAGTAGAACAAAAATAACTTTTTATATATATCCAACTGACAGTTTTCTCTCTCTCTCTCTCTCTTCTCTCTCTCTCTCTCTCTCTCTCTCTCTCTCTCTCTCTCTCTCTCTCTCTCTCTCTCCCCCTCTCTCTCTCTGTCTGTGTCTATCTGTCTCTCTCTCAGTCTGTCTGTCTGTCTCTCTTTGTCTCTATATATACACACACGCGCGCACACACAGACACACACACACATCTCTCTCTCTCTCTCTGCTTCCAAACCAACCTATACCAATAACAACAACACACACACACACACACACACACTCACAAACACACACACACCACCACACACACACACACACGCACACACACACACACGCACGCACGCACGCACGCACGCACGCACGCACGCACTCACACACACACACACAAAAAAACACACACACACACACACACACACACACACACACACACACGCATCGTAGAAAAGGGATAACACGGTTTCCTTTGTAAAAGGGGAGACTGACAATTCAAAGCAGGTAGATAGGTTAACTATGCCTTTCCCAGGTAATTTAAAGCTACTTCCCATTAGCTGGGCTATTTCACTGCACGAAAAATGGAAAGATAGCAGATTTTTGCTCAAGGGATCGAAAAAAAATTTGCCTCCCTCCCCTTTTTTTCTTTGCCTTTGTTTCTCCCTCTTTTCTCTCTCTTGTCTTCCTGTCTCCCTCTCGTCTCTCTCCTCTGACTCTGTCTCCGCCCCCTCTCTGTCTCTCTCTCTCGACTCTGTCTCTGTGTCTCCCTCCTGTCTCTGACTCTGTCTCTGTGTCCCCCCTTTTTCTCTCTGGTCGCGCGCGTCTCTTTGTCTGTCTCTACTCTGTGCTCTTCCTGCTTTTTTCTGCTCTCCCCCCTCTCTCACCTCCTGTCTTTTTGAGTGTGTCGTAGGTGCTATGGACGGATGTGCGCGCACGTGCGATTGTGGTGTGGTGTTGTGGTGTTGTGTTAATTAAACAAAAAAAACAACTGAGGAAAAACGGGAGGAAATAGAATTGTACGTTCTATCTGTTTGATGCCGCTTTGCTCAACAACATACTCTCTTTTCCAATAATGAATGTTGCCCTTTTACGGGGAAAGTAATTTTATTGGCTCTCTTTATCCTCCAACTGGATAAAGCGTCTTTATTTTTCGTGCCTTCCCTTTGGGAATCTTTTTGTCTCTTTTCCAAACACACCCCCTGACGTAAATGATGGAGATGGAGTAATCATCCCCCCCCCCCCCCCCCCCCGCCCCTCCCCCCCCCCTCCCCCCCGCCCCACCTCCCCAGTCAATTGTAGGAAAAAAAAACACAAGAACAGGAAAATCTCAACTCTGCCCCCACCCCCCCCCCCGAAACACACACACACATACACACACCCCACCAACACGCGCGCGCGCGCGCGCTGCAAGCACGCATGCACGCACTCTTTCACACCAGGCAAACCCCAAAAAAGCAAAAATAATATCAAGCAAAGAAGTAAAAATTAAAAATGTTGTGCATTTTTGGTGACTTCTATTTGGTTTTTGTTTTTTTTGGTTTTTTTTTTTGTTTCTTTTCTTGTAAATTCTGTGTTTATCTGTGGCTTGCTCCTGTCTCTGTCTGTTTCTCTGTCTGTCTGTCGGGTTTTTTCTCCTTCTCTCTCTCTCTCTCGTTCCTGATTTCACCCAACGCACACACCTTTTCCAAATAGGGCATGCAGACATACTAACTTATGAAAAAACTCTGTCAATAGGGCAATTGCTTTATATAAAAAAAAAGACTACTTTGCCCTAAGCGAGCCATTTTCTCACGAATATACCAGACATTGGTACTCTCTTCAGAATGGACAAAACCCGGGTTTAAATTTTGTCCTATTGACCACTGCTTTTTTGCTAATGCAATGTATAATTTAGTTGCCTTTTCAGGCCATAAACATATACAGACACAGCTCAATACAACAAGGAAAGACAGGCATGCACGTGCCCGCTCACACAACAGACACAACCTCACACAGACTAGACCAGAACAGAACACAAACACACACGAGTGTACATATTTTCATGGGATACAAATGATACGTTGTTTAGATGGTATAACCCCGAGCAAGTCATTGCATTGAAGAGTTCTCTCTTCATCTGAAGACTTGGGTTTTTCACAGGGGCAACCTTGCTAATGACAATTTTTGTCTCAGGAAAAGAAGCTACAATTTGTTTTACATTTCGAACAGATGTTGGCTTGCTTCTTGAGGATCTGACTTTTTAAGATCATTTGTCCCACAATGAATAACAACAGCCTGTTTTTGTATATATCAGAGGCAGTACTCATTGTCTGAGGAATGTCATTAATTTCGTGAGACTTTCTCTTTTCCACTCTTAATCCATACGACTGTCCTAGACGTTTGGCGTTCACTCCATTTAGAACAGAGTCCTGGAGAAGGATGACAGTGGGCAGATCTGAGTTGTCTTCTGTACTACATGCTGTGACGTCAGATGGTTTTTGCGTCAAAGTCGTGGTTTTGGTCCTGTCAGGTTTTTCTTTTTTGGTACTGGGTGCTTTATTTAACTGCACTGACCTATTGGGCCTAAGGGGTAGGCCTGGCTGACTATTCCCAGAGGATGTGGGAACAGTCTGCCGTCGAACGGCGCTGGCATAGGTGACAGGCGGCGATGGGGAGGCCGATGGCTGTTGGTCTGTCTGGGTAGCTGTTGTTGCCCAGGGAGAGGATCCTTTTGCCGATCCTATGCCGTGTGCCGCCAACACCCGGGTCTGGTCTGCCACCGTCTTCTCAAGGTGGGTCACCTTCTCTACAAGTAGCAGAACAGTGGCCTTCAGATCTAAAATAAGGGCAGCAGCATTCTGCTGACAACCTAGACCACTGTTGAGGTTGTCATTAGCAACCCAATCCGATGAAGAAGGTTTATCGGTTGAGTCAGATTTCTGATTGACTTTCTGGTTTGAAGGCACGTTGTCACTGCCTTCTCCGTGACATTTGTCAGTGTTTACACTTGCCAGATAGCAGGAGGTAGATCTGGTACGCCTTGTTTTCGTCATTTCGATGTTCTTTGCATTTGCACGCAGCGCTCAATTCAGGAGCTGCGTAGTGTCGCCATGTTGATGACCTTTTTTACCTACATTTTCTGAACAGTCTCTGGAAAATATATTTGAAAATTCAAAGTTAGCCCTTGCCATTGTTAGATGTTTATTGCATAGTCCACTCGATTATTTATTGTAGTTACATTATTGTTATTTCATTTTTCTACGTTGTTGAGTTTTAAGTTTGCTCCTGTTTAAGAGTATTATTATTACTTTTCTAGGTGTGTTGTTGGGTTTTGTTGTTGTTATTATTATTTTTTTTCTTTTTCTTAAACAAACAAACAAACAAACACCCAACACGGATGCTATTTCTTAATCCTTTCTCCTTCCACTCCTTCTTCTTCCTTCTCTAAACTCCTTTACACTTTCTACTTCCCTCGTCTAATATCACTTAGAGTGAACAGACGTTAAATTGAAGACAACAACAACACACACACGAAATCACAAACAACACAACACAACACAACACACATCTTCCTTCTTACATATATTATGGATTTTACAGACCCTCAGAGCAAACGTAGGTTGTTTATTGATAATGTTGGCCCTACAATCAAAGCTGTGCGTGCAGCAGTCACACACACACACACACACACACACACACACACACACACACACACACACACACACACACACACACACACACACGCACGCACGCACGCACGCACGCACACACACGCACACACACACGCACACACACAGGCACAACACACACAGGCACAACACACACACACACACACACAACACACACAAACACACACACACACACAATTAACCCTACCTCACGCAAAGCAAACCCACACAAAACCATCTTTCCCTTACGGGTCTAAACATGGCTCAAATCGCTTCTTAAAATAACCTTGATGCTAAAATCAGTACTGGCTTACTTCTAGTTTATATAAGCCCTCTGACACCTTAATTGTCACAATCTGTATTTCCTGATTCATTTATTTGTTTGATGATTCAAGGAAAAAGGAGACAGACAGACAGAGAAAATAAAAATGGTGTGTTGGTAATGAAGTTGGAAATAGGTTGATAAGAGGATAAGGTAGGTGGCAGTACTGATGATGAAGTTATGAAAAGAACGGTAGAAAGAATGACAGAAAGGGGAAAGAAAAAAATAGGAATCAAAGAAGGAAAGAAAGAAAGAATGAAGGAAAAGAAAAAAGAAAGAAAGAAAACCCCAGATAAGAACGTACACACAGACTCTCTCTCTCTCTCTCTCTCTCTCTCTCTCTCTCTCTCTCTCTCTCACCCACACATTTCGGCTGCACAAAACAGAACTCATAGATTGCTTATTGATATTTCCAGGCCACAATCAAATCTTCCCTTTACATTCATCACCCACAATCAGCCTCCTTCAGGCAAAACTGGCAAGACACAACCTCCCCCCCCACCCCCCACCCCACCCCCTTTCCCTACTTTCTTCCTTCCTTCACCTATCCCGTAGACCGTTTCAGAACCACTGAAGATTTTGCAATCAGCTTCCTCCACTCTTCACGGTTCTCAGCTTTCAGTAGTTATGTCCTTCCACACAAGGCCAGTGCACTCACTCTCTGATGTTGTCTTCCCATCGTTTTGTCTGTCTGCCTCTTCGTCTCCCTCCTTGTACTGTTGTTCCCTGTCAGACAATCTTGGCCAGTCCAGATGGCTGGCTGTTCCAGTAACGTGACCACCCAACACAGACCACAAATTAATAGAAAAGCCTTGACTCAGAATATCCTGGAGGCTAAAATCAGTACAAGTGAACGACCAGTTTATTTATGCAAGGTCTCTGCTATCTCACTCTGCCAGCTAGTTTGTATGTATTGACTGTATCTATTTTGTATGCTGTTTCGCGGAAACGTTTCATAGACACGGGGATTAGGGGCGGTTTGGACTGAAAATGGTGCGTGGGCAATAAAGACTGGTTAGAACAAAAATGGATTAGGGTTGGATAATGAGACCAAAATGACACACACACATATAATTATGCGCGCACATGCAGGCACGCACGCTCGCACACACACAAAGTTAATACATTCGCACACATACACACACGCACGCATATACACACAAGCACGCATGCACACAGATACACACTCATACACACTCATACACACACTCATCCCACACACACACACACACACACACACGCGCGCGCGCGCGCGTATATATTCTTTACATACATATGAAACTACACCCAAAACAATCACTTTTACAAAAAGCTACACATAATTTCTCCATCACTTAAAACTCGCACACTAACACACACCACACACACACACACACACACACACACACACACACACACACACACACACACACACACACACACACACACACACATACATACATACACAACAAGTACACCTATCAAACTACAACCAAAAATCTCTTCACAAAAAAGCTGCACATACTTTCTCCATCATTTAAGCTCACACTCCACACACACACACACACGCGCGCGCGCACACACACGCACGCACGCACACACACACACACATACACACACACACACACACATGATAGATGGCTTGATGAAAAAAAGCAAATGCACTGCTTATTCAATGTACCATCTGAAAATAAAAGTTTGACTTTGACTTTGACTTTGACACACACACCACACACACAGACCACCACACACACACACACACAGAGACCACCACACACACACACAACACACACACGAACAACACAACACACACACAATACCACCACCACCCACACACAGCACACGTAGACTGCTTATTGATATTTTAACGGCAAATCAAAGCTAAGCCCTGCGGCAGTCACACACAATTGACCCCACCACACGCAAAGCAGCAGGCAAGAAATGATCATTATTTCCCTTACAACCAGAACGAAAATAGCAGGGCCAAGCCTCAAAATATCTATCCCTTTGATGCTAACATCTGTACAAGTTAGCAATCGAGCAATACATCGTCTCTGAAATCTGAATCTTCTTGCTGGTATATTTATGTAGTTGTTGTTTTGGTTTTATTCATGAGTTTATTTCAGAAAACATGGGCAGATGCCGGGGTAATTTGTATTAAAACGGCGTACTGATTATCGTGAGGGATTGGGTTTGGGAAAGATAATGAAGGTAGTTGTGATAGGGATGATCAGTATGACACCATCGAAAGAAAGAGACAGGAGGAAAAAAAATGAAGAAAAAAATGAAAGAAGGATTAAACAAAAGGATAAGCGAAAGAAGAAAATAAAAAGACAAAGAAACGCAGAGATAAACGTGTGCATCGAGCTATACACATTCACATTTACAGACACACACACACACACACACACACACACACACACACACACACACACACACACACACACACACACACACACACACACACACACACACTGTTGTTCCTGTTCAAGTTAAATTTCATTCCGTTTGATTTCTTAACATAATATTATTCTTTTTTTAAACATCACAACTATGTAGGCCTACAGATTCCTAGCTGATGTAGAGTATACAGTACCTATGCACACACACACACACACAACACACACACACAACACACACACACACACACACACACACACACACACACACACACACACACACACACACACACACACACGCGCGCGCGCACAAACACACACATACCTTACACACACATGCATATACACCCAAATACACACACACACACACACACACACACACACACACACACACACACATAAACACACACACACACACACACACATAAACACACACACACACACACACACACACACACACACAATCACACACAGGCATACATACACGTGCACGCAAGCACGCACAGACACACACACACACACACACACACACACACACATTCAAACACATGCGCGCCCGCACACTCACACACACTCTATACACAAATATGTACACAGATCTACACCCATGTATGTTCTCTCTCTCTTTCACATACACACAAACACACTTACACACACACACTCACATACACACACGTGCACACACATGTGCGCTCACACACACACACACACACACAAAACACACACACACACACACACACATACACACACACACACACACACACACACACACACACACACACACACACACACACACACACACACACAACACAAAACACGTAATTACGAAGTAAAGACGTTAAATTAAAGAAGACACACACACACACACACACACGCTCACTCACTCACACTTCCCCCTCTATCCCCCCCCCCCCCCCCCCCATCCCACACACACAAAAGCAAAACAAACAAAAAAAGCAAAGAAAGAAAGCACATGAGTACTTTTTCCATTATCCTCGAAAAAGAAGACTAAATAAATAAAATTAAATAAATTATAGCACACACACATACACACACACATATCTTTACATGTTCTAGTTACAACACTACACCCCCAAAAACAATCACTTCCACACCCGAAACAATCTCCAAGCATGACTTATGTATGTATGTATGTATCCATCAGTCAAGCTCTCTCAAACACACACACACACACACACACACACAACAACACACACACACACACACTCAAACCATACCCCCCCCCCCCCCACACACACACACACACACACACATACGCAGAACAATTTTGAACATTTTTTTTTTAGATGTACGTACACGTACACAAAAACACACACATATCACACACACATATACATAACTCTCCTCCTGCAGAGAGAGAGAGAGAGAGAGAGAGAGGGAGAGAGAGAGAGAGAGAGAGAGAGAGAGAGAGAGAGAGAGAGAGAGAGAGAGACAGAGACAGAGAGAGAGAGAGAGAGAGAGAGAGCAGCAGCAGGCAGATTGCTTTAGAGATATTCTCGTAACACACTAATCAAATCTGCGCCTTAGTGCATGCAGTCACACACAGTTAACCCCCCTTTTTCCACATCTACCAGCCAGCGCCACACATTGGTTTTGCTTTTATTCCCCCATAGGAGGCACCGTGGTCGAGTGGTTTAGGCGGTCAACTCGTGATCCAGAGGTCGCGGGTTCGATCCCCGCTCGGCTCGGTGTTGTGTCCTTGGGAAAGACACTTTACTCCTATTTTCCTCACTCCACCCAGGTGTACAAGTGGGTACCAGCTCTGCTGGGGAAGTATCTGGCGACAGACTAGCGTCCTGTCACTGGGGTGGTGAAAAACCATCAGTTCGCTTAACGCTACAGAAACCGGGATAAGCTCCGGCTCTATGGGCCTTCTGGCTCGAAAGAACATACTTTATTCCACCATCTTCAAGATAAATAAAAAGAGAACAAAAGTCATGACTCACGACAACCTTGACGCTAACATCAGAACTGGCATCACTGTCAGGTTAGGACAAGTCACTGACATGTCATCTGGGGGTTTTTACACACACACAACACACACATTTACACACACACATTTACACACGCACACTTACACACACACATCACACACCACAACACATACACACATTTACACACACATTTACACACACATTTACACACACATTTAACACACACTTACAAACACAACACACACATCACACAAACACACACATTTACCACACACACATTTACACACACATTTACACACACACACACAATTTACACACACATTTACACACCACACACAACACACACAAAACACACACACACATTTACACACACACACACACAAACACACATTTACACACACACACATTTACACACGCACACTTACACCACACATATCACACACACACATTTACACACACAAACACACATTTACATACACACACACAACACACATATCACAAACATTAACACCACTTACAAACACCCACACACACACACACACACACCACCACACACACACACACACGCGCGCCACGCAACACCACATGCACCCACACAATCACACAACAATTACCACACACTCATACCATACACACACATTTACAAAACTGCATACACAACGGACTGATGTATAAAAAAAACCCCACCACGAATGCTTATTCCATTATCCTCAGATAAAAGATAAAAAAACACCTGAATAAATACACCCCCCCACACACACCACCCCCCACCCCCCCCCTCCCCCACACACACAATCACAAACTCACACCCACCACCTTCACACACACCGCCACAATCCAACGCCCCCCCCCTCATACAAGCCCTCGCCCATCATCCAAACACACACTTGGTTATTACATAGATATACCTTTCACAACAACATCTCAACACACACGAACGCTGTTTATTGAAATGGCAAAATAATGCCCAACCAAATAAATTCATCCCATTGCATGACAAGGGTCACGCACAATCATCAACCCATCCTTGGTTATGTAAAAAACCCAGCGAGATAGCTATAGTGGCCCCCACACGACGAATGAACGAAAATAGCCAAGATGCATCTCAGAATGTCCTCCTATCCTTTGTGGGCTAACATCAGTATCGGTGAACAACCGGTTAATGTAAAAAAAAAAAGTGTGCCATCTTAATCGTACAACTTTGAGTTTATTGACTTATTTCCGTCTTTGATTATCTAATAAAACATTGGTAGGAGAGAGAGAGAGAGAGAGAGAGGGAGAGGAGAGAGAGAGAGAGAGAGAGAGAGAGAGAGAGAGAGAGAGAGAAAGAGAGGGAGAGGGAGGGAGGGAGGGAGGGAGAGGGGGGTAGAGAGAGAGCAAGAGAGAGAAATATTAAAGAAAAGTAAGGTTTAGTCCTTGGATAAAGGAAGATGAAAAGACCTGGGGGAGAAAGAGAAGAGAAAAAGACAGATAATGTTTAGTTGCAGCAGAATGAGAAACAGAGCAAAAAAAAGGGAAAGAACAGAGATACATATCGCATGAAAGAGTGAAGAGAAAGGGGGAAAAAAAAGAAGAATTAGAGAAGAGGGAAGGAGGGAGAAAGAGTGCATGAAAAAGAGAATAGAATGAAAAGGGGTGGTGGGGGTGGGAGAGACAGACAGTGAGAGAGAGAGAGAGAGAGAGAGAGAGAGAGAGAGAGAAGAAGAGACAGACAGACACAGCACAAACAGCACACACAGACAGACAGACAGAAACAGACAACCAGACAGAAAAAACAACAACACACATAATATCAAAAACCAGACAAACAACACAGACTACATACAAAAATACAGAGTCAAACCGACAGATACCGCACGGAGAGACAGACAGACAAACAGACAGACAGACAGACAGACAGACAGACAGACAGACAGACAGACAGACAGGCACCCTAACCACAACATCAAGAGTCTTTCATCCTCCACTGTTTACGTTTTCCACGTGCACTGTAAAAACATACACGTGCACACTGTTGGTTTCCTCTCCCTCCTAACCCCCCTCCCCCCCCCTCACCACCACCACCCCCCCACCCAATCCCACCTACCCCCACACCCCCCAAAAAACCCAACAACAACCCTCAAACAAAACAAACAAACAAACATGTACCTGCCCTGACACTCAATGGTTCACTGGGCTCTTTTACGCATAGTCATGGAAACCTAATAATAATTGTACACGTATGCACAAGAGTACACAACACACTCACGCAGACCTGCACGTCAACAAACGCATAAACACGACACTGTTTTGTCTGACTCATCGCTGTTGATCTTCTTGTGGAGTTTTGGGGTCACCAGCATATTAATATCATCATTAGCAATGGTGTGTGTGTGTGTGTGTGTGTGTGGTGTGTGGGGTGTGTGTGATGTGTGTGTGTGTGTGTGTGATGTGTGTGTGTAGTGTGTGTGTTGTGTGTGGGGGGGGATATGGGTGTGGATGTGTGTGTGTGTGTGTGTGCGTGTGTAAGTTGGTGGGGAGTATGATGTTGTATGTGTGTGGGGGGTGGTGTGGTGGTGGTGGGGGGGGGGGGGGGGTATGTGTATGTATGTGTGTGTGTGGGGGGGGGGGGGAGTATGATGTTTGTTGAGTTTGCCTCCAACAAGTAACCGTGAGTTGGGTTCGTTCCAGCTCGCCTTTCTTCCCAGTTTGACCAAAAATGAACTGAATGTCAAGTCCTTCGGATGAGCTATAACGAGCCGTGTGCGAGCATGCAGAACATCTTGCCACACTTAAACCCTGTTCGCTTTTCGAAAGAGTAGGCCATTGTGTGCCGGTGGGACAGATGACAAAATTGAAAACGCATACACAGGGACTGGATGTAAAAAAACAAGGTGCTATTCCATATCCCGATAAAATAAAATAAAAAAAATTAAAAATGTGTGTGTGTATATGTGTTGTGTGGTGTGTGGTGGGGGGGTAGTATGATGTTTGTTTGTGTGTGTGGAGGTGGGTGGAGGGTAGTATTGT
>CM054149.1:34877829-34885329 GCA_028751875.1 Rapana venosa | reverse complement strand
CGCATTAAGGTAAAAGTTTTTTTTTATAATCGTAACAGTCAGCGCAACTCGTTGCATTGCAGGCTTAAATCTCCATTAAGTGGACTTTCTGGTAGATATAAAGTGTAGCATATCATGGAATACTTTGCACGCTATGTCTGTTGCTGGAAAAAAAAAAGTGAAACAAGATAAAAACACAAACCCAAATACTGAGGAATATGAATTATTAAATGAAAAAGAAAACGTTTTAAAAAGCTGAAATAAATCGAGGAAAGAAGAAAGCGAGTGACAAAACTGACACAACATTTCAACGTAGTTTACAAAAACTGTATACTTCCTTACTATATGCTGGGCATATCCTGGAGAGAACGAAAGACCAATGAATTTGTCAAGAGTCAAATAACACGGCTGGCAGTCCACAGGAACCCCTTCTCACCATCGTCAAGAAGAAAAAGCTGACATGGTTCGGCCACGTCACCCGCCACAACACTCTGCCAAAAACAGTACTGCAGAGAACACTCGAAGGTGGCAGAAAGAGGGGAAGACAGAACAAGTCATGGATGGACAACATCAGAGAATGGACCAGGATGAATGACTCGGCACTACTGCGCAGAGCCGAGGACCGAGATGGATGGAGGAGGCTTACCACGGCATCGTCTTTCGTGTCTCCTCCACGACCGCCAAGGTCACGGGTTTGATGATGATGATGATGATGATGATGATGATGATGATGATGATGATGATACTTCCTTGCCAACATCGTCGCTGTTACCCGAAATCGATAGGAGTGAGCTGAGGAAAATGAACTGAAATGGATGAACCAGATTTGATACAATGAATGGTATTGATATTAACGGTGTGATGTATGTGTGTGTGTGTGTGTGCTACAGACGAGACGCCCCAAATGACGGTGACGGTGCTGTTGGATGGGGAAGAGTCCACCATTGAGTTCATCGATCCGCCAGACAGAAACGTGAGTTGTTAGCTGTTCTTTTCCTGTTCTGTTGTTTTATTTTTCTGTCTGTGTATGTATGTTTGTATGTTTGTGTGTATGCATGTATGTATGTTTGTATGTTTGTGTGTTTGTGTGTATGTATGTATGTTTGTATGTTTGTGTGTATGTATGTATGGATGTATGGGTGTGTGTATGTATGTATGTATGTTTGTATGTTTGTGTGAATGTATGTATGTATGTATGTATGTTTGTGTGTATGTATGTATGTATGTATGGGTGTGTATGTCTGTCTGTCTGTATGTATGTATGTATGTATGTATGTATGGTTGCATGTTTGTGTGTATGTATGTATGGGTGTGTGTATGTATGTATGTATGTATGTATGTATGTATGTATGTGTGTGTATGAAAATATGTATGCATGTTTGTTTGTATGTTTGTGTGTATGTTTGTGTTTATATATGTATGTATGTATGTATGTATGGGTGTGTGTATGTTTGTATGTATGTTTGTATGTATGTATGTTTGTATTTTGTGTGTGTGTATGTATGTATGGTGTGTGTACGTATGTATGTATGTTTGTATGTTTGTGTGCATGTATGTGTGTTTGTTTGTTTGTATGTTTATTGTGTATGTATGTATGTATGGGTTGTATATATGTATATATATATATATATATAATATATATATATATATATATATATATATATATATATAATATATATATATATATGTTTTGTATGTATGTATGCATGTATGTCTTACAGCAAGAATTGAAATGCATGCATTTTGGGAATTTTTTAAAATATACTTTATTGATAATTTATTCTGTTATTTCGAGGATGATAGAATAAGCGCTTATATGCTTCTTTTTTATTTTTACATCCAGTGCCCGTGTGTACGTGGTTTTGTAAATTTTATCATCCATTCCCACTGGTATACACTGCGTGTGTGTGTGTGTGTGTCTATCTGTGTATCTGTGTGTGTGTGTGTGTATGTGTGGAGTAGTGATGGTGGTTAGGTAGTGTTTGGGTGGGTGGGTAGGTATGATTATGTTAGGTAGTGTTTGGGTGGGTGGGTAGGTATGATTATGTTAGGTAGTGTTTTGGTGGGTGGGTAGGTATAGTTTATGTTAGGTAGTGTTTGGGTGGGTGGTAGGTATAGTTATGTTAGGTAGTGTTTTGGTGGGTGGGTAGGTATAGTTATGTTAGGTAGTGTTTGGGTGGGTGGGTAGGTATAGTTATGTTAGGTAGGTGTTTGGTGGGTGGGTAGGTATAGTTATGTTAGGTAGTGTTTGGGTGGGTGGGTAGGTATAGTTATGTTAGGTAGTGTTTGGGTGGGTGGGTAGGTATAATTATGGTTAGGTAGTGTTTGGGTATGTGAGTAGGTATAATTATGGTGTGCCTATGTGTATCTCTCCGTCTGTGAGTCTGTGTGGATCTACATCTCTTTTTGTACGTTTTTATTCTATCCCGATGTGATCGTGAGTGAGTGAGTGTGTGTGTGTGTGTGTGTGTGTGTGTGTGTGTCTGTCTGTTTGTCTGTCTGTGTGTGTCTTCACACTTTGCTTTAGTTCAAGTGGGCGCGCTATAAATTAAAGCCTATTCCTACCTGACTTGGTGCTAAGCTAAACTGGTGGATCCTGTGTTAAGCGGATCGATAGGAAAGTTTCCTACGGTCGACTGCTCTCTTTGAAAGATATTAGTTTGTCGCATGGAAAACAATTATTCATAATTGTATCCTATCTGCTTCAATGATGTTCAATGCACATGGCATTTCTGGATTTATAGATAGAATGTGCTGACATTCACAAATGAATGAATGAGATGTGGGAGGGAGGGAGGGAGAGTGAGAGAGAGAGAGAGGGTAAGAGAGAGAGAGAGAGAGAGAGAGAGAGAGAGAGAGAGAGAGAGAGAGAGATTGAGACAGACAGAGACAGAGAGACCCTGAGACAGAGAGGGAGACAGAAAGAGGGAGAGACAGAGATAGAGAAAGAGAGACAGACAGACAGAGGCAGAGTGGCAGACGGACAGACAGAAAAACAGAGGCAGACAGACACACACACAGATAGAGACAGACAGTCAGACAGACAGACACACACAAACACAGACAGGCAGGACACACACACACACACACACACACACACACACACACACACACACACACACACACACACACACACACACACACACACACACACACACACACACACACACAGAGACATAAGCAGGTAGGATGCTAACAACTGGGGGACCTAAACAAAAGAGAAAAAAAGCAGAACATAGATTTCCAGAAAATCAAAGATGGGGAGGAGAGGAGCAGTGGTAACAGAAGCAAGCCTATATTTAGGGAGGAGTTTATTTTTCTGCTTTTCCTCCCAGGGAGTTTTGCGTTATTTTCTCAAACAACAGAGAGAGAGAGAGAGAGAGAGGAGAGAGAGAGAAGAGAGAGAGAAGAGAGAGAGAGAGAGAGAGAGAGAGGTGAGAGGGAGCGAGAGAGCGCGAGAGAGAGCGAGAGAGAGAGAGAGACAGACAGACAGACAGAGAGACAGAGACAGAGCCAGAGCCAGAGCCAGAGCCAGACAGACAGAGAGACAGAAAGAGACAGAGAGAAAACACACACACACACACACACACACACACACACACACACACACACACACACACACACACACACACACACACACACACACAGAGGGATACTGAGAGAGAGAAAGAGAGGGCTTTTAGAGAGGCAGAGACAGACACAAATAGAGAGAGAGACAGAGACAGAGAGACAGAGACAGACAGGAGGAGACATACAGACAGACACACACAAACACACACACGCACGCCCCGCGCACACACACACACACACAAACACACACAACGCACGCGCGCGCGCGCGCGCACACACACACACACATGCACATCACACAACACACGCACACGCGCACCTCACACACACTCACACACACACACACACACACACACACACACACACACACACACACACACACACACACACACACACACACACACACACACAACCACACACAGAAGGAGGCTGATAGACAGAAAGACAGAAAGACTAGGGACAATTAGACAGAGAAAGACAGAGACACATAGAAAGAAAGAAAGAAGAAAAGAAAGAAAGAAAGATAGGTAGAAAGAAAGAAAGATAGACAGACACATACATACATACATACATACATACATACATACATACATACATACATACATACATACATACATACATACATACATGCATACATACATACATACAGAGAGACAGACAAACAGACAGACAGACAGACAGACAGACAGAAACAATAAAAAGAGACAAAGGAAAATGGAAGACAAACAAAACCTGCAGACAGAGGAACAGAGACCATCACATGCACCAGGTAGTTATTATTATTATTATTATTATTATTATTATTATTATTATTATTATTATTATTATTATTATTATTATTATAGTGACTGCAGCAAGAAGAGTACTTAGCAGTTTTTACGTCCTTCCACAGAAAGTGGTACCAGACAGCAACAAGGACTTAGTAGGTTTTTGTCTTCCCTTGATCTGGAAATATTAATGATAATAATAATAACTAATAGTGATAATAATAATGATAACAATAATAACAGTAATAAAATGGTAATAGTAATAAAAGTAATAATATTAATAATAACACTACTACTACTACTACTACTACTACTACTACTACTACTACTACTACTACTACTACTACTACAACAAATACTACACTACTACTACTACTACTACTACTACTACTACTACTACTACTACTACTACATCATTTCCATCCTCAAAAATAAACAAAAAATTCCTCATCCCCAAGTTAACCAAACACAACGCAGCATACACTACAACTAACTGCAACAAATCCCCAGTCTGAATGTATCGCCAAAAACAACAAAAAAGGAGATTGAAACGGGAAAACAACATCAGATTTTGTAATTAAACATTCTGATGTTAGAGGCTTGAATACAAAGGCCGCTTCGTAATCATCAACTGGAAAGATGTTGTGTGATTTAAGACAAAATTTTAAGAGATAGCCTACAAGGGAGCCCAAGGCAACTTTAATTACAGGCAGTTTTTAGGCTTGGGAGAGAGAGAGAGAGAGAGAGAGAGAGAGAGAGAGAGAGAGAGAGAGAGAGAGAGAGAGAGACAGACAGACAGACAGACAGACAGACAGACAGACAGACAGACAGACAGACAGACAGACAGACAGGCGTGACCAGAAACAGAGACCACGTCACAAAAATAGAACGGCGACAAGCGTTAGACAGTTTTTGTCTCCCTTTGATCTCTGATTAGAATATTGATTCTAATATTCCACCCAGAAAATTAGTTCGAGCATTTCTGTTTTATCCAGCTCGGTAAACACAAGAGAATATCGACCAAAATAACAATGAGGAAAAAAGGCATGTAATCATACATCTTAGTATAAAACAAAAATTCAAATTGCAGGACTAAATAATTTCATTATGCTGCGTGAGGTTTGAATACAGAGTGTATTTCGCAATTGAAAGCTAGATACTTCAAATTCAAAGCAAAAAAGAATGCTAAAGGAATCTCTCTGATGAGCTTTAAGCATCTTTAATTAAAAGTTTTTCGGCTTGAAGAGAGAGAGAGAGAGAGAGAAGAGAGAGAGAGAGAGAGAGAGAGAGAGAGAGAGAGAGAGAGAGAGAGTGAGAGAGTAGAGAGAGAGAGAGAGAGAGAGAGAGAGAGAGAGAGAGAGAGAGAGAGAGAGAGAGAGAGAGAGAGAGAATATACACCGTAGGTTTACAAGCTTGCAAACGTAAGTTAACATGCACACACATCTAACACAAACACTCGCATGGATACGCACGCGCGCGCGCGTGCATGCATACACACATATGCGGCACGCATGCACAACGTACACGCACACACACACACACACACACACACACACACACACACACACACACACACACACACACACACACACACAACACACACACACACACACACACTACCTCTCTCTCATCTCTCTCTCTCTCTCTCTCTCTCTCTCTGGCTCTCTCTCTGGCTCTCTCTCTCTCTGTTGTTTCAGAATATACGCAAACTCTTTTGAAGAAAACCAAAATAATAAACATCTTCCAGAAATTAAGCCTTCTTTATTTCTTCTCCTCTTTCTCCCTTTCTTATTCTTTATTTTTCTTCAATTCAATCCATCATCTGTTTTAAAGATAAGTCCCTAGCATCAACTCTGTTTTTGTCCTGAAAGTTATTGTCTGTCTGTCTGTCTGTCTGTCTGTCTGTCTGTTTGTCTGACTTGTTCTCTGTCTGTCTGTATGTCTGTATGTCTGCGTTTATGTTTGTCTCTCTGTCTCTCTCTGTCTCTGTCTCTCTCTCTGTCTGTTTATGTGTGTCTGTCTTTGTCTCTATCTGCCTGTGTCTCTGTCTGCCTTTCTGCCTGTCTGTCTGTATGCCTCCCTCTCACTCTGTCTGTCTGTCTGTCTGTCTCTCTCTGCCTCTGTCTGTCTCTGTCTGCCTGTGTCTCTGTCTGCCTTTCTGCCTGTCTGTCTGTATGCCTCCCTCTCACTCCGTCTGTCTGTCTCTCCTCTCTCTCTGTCTGTCTCTGTCTGTCTCTCTCTGTCTCTCTCTGTCTGTCTGTTTATGTGTGTTTGTCTTTGTCTGTGTCTATCTGCCTGTGTCTCTGTCTGCCTTTCTGCCTGTCTGTCTGTATGCCTCCCTCTCACTCTGTCTGTCTGTCTCTTTCTGTCTCTGTCTGTCTCTGTCTCTCTCTCTCTCTGTTTATGTGTGTCTGTCTTTGTCTGTCTCTGTCTGCCTATGTCTCTGTCTGCCTGTCTGCCTGTCTGTCTGTATGCCTCCCTCGTCGCTCTGTCCTGTCTGTCTCTGTCTGTCTATGTGTTGTCTGTCTTTGTCTGTCTCTGTCTGCCTGTGTCTCTGTCTGCCTTTCTGCCTGTCTATCTGTATGCCTCCCTTTCACTCTGTCTGTCTGTCTGTCTGTCTGGTCTCTCGGTCTCTCTGTCTCTGTCTCTGTCCTTCTGTGCTGTCTGTTCTCCTCTCCCTTTTCTGTCTGTCTGTCTGTCTGTCCTGTCTGCTCTCTCTCTCTCTCTGCTTCTTCTGTCTTCCTCTCTCTCTCTGTCTGTCTCTCGTCTCCTCTCCTTCTCTCTCTCTCTCTCTCTCTCTCTCTCCTCTCTCTCTCTCTCTCTCTCTCTCTCTTCTCCGGCTTTCTCTTTGGAAACTTCGGAAACGTCTATCCAGAAAAGTGTGCGTGATGTGAAAGTGAAATAACACCTCGCACAAACCCCGAACGATCACTTTCCTTCCGCACATGCACACACATGTTCGCTCGCGTGCGCGCAATCATATAATTATGCACAGTACAGATGCATGAAACCTGCACACACACACACACACACACATGCACACACATAATTATAGACATGCATGCACATACATGCGCGTGCACATATAAACACACACACACACACACACACTTTTATTTTGGAGGGGAAAGAGGTTCTACAAGAGAGTAATTTCTTACTTTTCTCCTTTTTGGGGGGCATAGGT
>CM054149.1:34860329-34862829 GCA_028751875.1 Rapana venosa | reverse complement strand
CCCCCTTCTCTTCCCTTCCCTTTCCCTCCCCTCCTCTCCCCTCCCCTACCCCTGGAGCCATACCTGATGGTGCATCTCAGGAGCTTTCTCTGAGGGGCAGGGAGGGGGTGGGGGTGGGGGTGAGAAGGGGGGAGTCTTATATATCTGCTGGTGAGGGTCCATTTGCATATAAATGGATTCATATCTGTCAGTGTGTCTGTGTCGGTTACTGGGTTTCTTGAAGGAGTCTGATGCCATTCTTTGTGTGATGGTTTTGATGCTTTGTCTGAGTCTGTAAGTTCTTTTGTGTGTTATCTTGTTGTTGTTGATAATGATGATGATGATGATGTTGTTGTTGTTGTGGTGGTGGTGGTGGTGGTGGTTGGTGTTGTAATTGATGCTGTTGTTGTTGTTGTTGTTGTTGTTGTTGTTCTTCTTCTTCTTCTTCTTCTTCTTCTTCTGTCTCTCTGTCTCTCTGTCTCTGTCTGTCTGCCTGTCCCTGTCTCTCTGTCCCTGTCTGTCTGTCTCTCTGTCTCTGTCTGTCTGTCTTTTTCTGTCTGCCTGTCTGTTTGTCTCTCTTTCTGTTGTTTCTTCTCCTTTTATTTTCTTTCTCTCCTTTTTTCTTCTTTTCTTTTGTGCTCTTTACTTTATTGTAATTTGTCCTTCCTTCCTTCCTTCCTTCCTTCCTTCCTTCCTTCATTCCTTCCTTCCTTCCTTCTTTCTTTCCTTCCTTCCTTCATTCCTTCCTTCATTCATTTATTCATTCATTTTCTTCTTTCTTCCTTTCTCTTCCTTCTTTCCTCCTGTCTTTTCTATCTCAATTGTGTGTGTTCCATTGAACTTTTTTTAAAAAAAGTTTGATCGACTGAATCATTTTATACAGAACCATAAAGGATCAGAATCTGAACTGACACTTGCATCACATCCAATAAGAATTTCGTGGCCGTAAGTAACTTTACCTATCTAGACATCCACTCCTCCCCCCACCTCCCTCCCAACGTCCATCCCCCATCCCCCCCGCCCCTCCCCACCAACCCTACCACTTCCAAAGTCTTCGAGCCATACATGAGGTCACATCTCTGGAACTGGGTTTTTTCATATACATGTGCGCAGACAGTCAATTTCCATAGATTACATGGTTTCATATCTTTCGATATGTGTCTGGGTAACTGCATTTCTTGACGGTACAGTTAATTCTCGTATCACCTCAGTCCTGATGGTTTGCATTTCTGTCTGTTTGCTTGTCTGTCTGTCTTTGTTGTGTTTTTTTTTTCTTTTTCATTTGTTTCTCTCTTACTCTGTCTGTCTGGCTCTGTTTCTGTTTGTCTCTGTATCGCTATCTGTCTGTTTCTGTCTGTCTGTCTCCCTGTGTAATGCTCTTTGTCTCTGTATGTTTGTCGGTTAGGCTGTGTCTGTCTGTCTGTCTCCCTGTGTAAGGCTTTCTCTTTGTATGTTTGTCGGTTGGGCTGTGTCTGTCTGCCTGTCTGTCTGTCTGTCTGTCGCTCTCTCTCTTCTCTCTCTCTCTCTCTCTCTCTCTCTCTCTCTCTCTCTCTCTCTCTCTCTCTCTCTCTCTCTCTCTCTCTCTCTCTCTCTCTCTCCTCTCTCTCTCTCTCTCTCTCTCCGTTCTGTAACAGTTCTTTTCCCTTTTCCCGTAGATCCCTATCACATAATTATACTCAAATACAGACAGACACAGGCATAGACAGGTAAACAGATAGACGTACATACATACATACATACATAAATACATACATACATTCATACATACATACATACGCGTGTATAATATATATATATATATATATATATAATATATATATATATATATATATATATATATATTATGTATATATATTTATAGAGAGAGATAGGTAGATAGATTGAGACAGAGATAGAGGGCGAGAGAGAGATATACACAGAGAATGAAACAGACAGAAAGAGAGACAAAGACATACACACAGAGCAGAATCAAGGGTAAAGAAAAATATACACGACAGATATAGAAACTAGCTAAGCCAGTGTGAGAGAAACTATACAAAAAACACCAACACCCCCCCCTCCCCCCTCCCCCCCCCCCCCCCCCCCCCCCCCCCCAAACAACAACCACAACCGCAAAACAGACTATTTTTAACATTTTGTACGTCAACAAGCAACGGATACCCCCCCACCCCCCACCCCCACTCCCACACACACGCACGCACGCACACACACACACGAACACACACGCACACACACACACACGCACGCACACGCACACACACACACACACACACACACACACACACACACACACACACACACACACACACACACCATTACCACAAGCTAATTTTAGCTTATCTTGGCGGTTAATCTATTGCCGATTTACGCCAAGCTTATCATCAAGGCCATCATCTCTCTGTCTCTCTGTCTCTCTGTCTCTCTGTCTCTCTCTCTCTTCTCTCTCTCTCTCTCTCTCTCTCTCTCTCTCTCTCTCTCTCTCTCTCTCTCTCTCCCCCCTTCCAAAGAGCAACAACGGAAA
>CM054149.1:34832829-34847829 GCA_028751875.1 Rapana venosa | reverse complement strand
CAGACACTCTGCATGATATGAACAAAACGAATGAAAAGTGGTTCATCATTATTGAGTAGCAGTCTAATACAATACGCTTTTCCGAATAGACTTGAAATAAATAAACTTATCAATCAACCTTGTTTTTTTATTCAGGGTTTTCTAGGAACCGCAGAAGGAGGAGGAGGAGGAGAAGAAGAAATGCGAAGAAGAAGAAAAATTGAGAAGAATTGCAAAGGAGAAGAAGAAGCGGAAGAGAAGAATAATTGAGAAGAATTAGAAGAAGACAGAAGAATGAGAAGAAGAAGAATGAGAGAAGAGAAGATGAAGAAGTTGGAAGAAGAAGAAGAAGATAGAAGAAGAAGAAGAAAAGAAGAAGAATGAAGAAGAAGAATGGAAATAAGAATTGCGAGGAGAAGAAATGCGAAGAAGAAAAAATTGCGTAAGAATTGCGAAGGAGAAGAGAGAAGAAAGAATAAGAAGAATTGAGAAGAATCGAAGAATTGGAAGAAGAAGCAGAAGAGAAGAGAAGACGAAGAAGAAGAAGAAAAAAGAAGAAGAAGAGAAGAAGAAAGAAGAAGAAGTTGCGACGGAGAGAATGCGAGAAGAATTGCGAAGAAGAAGAATGCAAGAAGAAAATGCGAAAAGAAGAATAGAAAATTGCGAGAAGAAAAATGCGAATAAGAAGAAATTTTCGAAATTGCGAAGTAAGGAGAGATGGGAAAAATGAGAAGAATAATTTCGAAAAGAAGAATTGCGATGAATTGCAGAATCAGAAGCGAAGAATTGCAAAGAGCAGAATTGCGAAAATGAATGCAAGGAAGGAATTGCGAAAAGAATGCGACGACGGCACGAACGACGAGAATAATAGACGAAGACAAGAAGAGACCAAGAAGTAGAAGAAGAACACAACAATACAAGAAGAGAGAACAACAAGAAGATGCCACATTTTTATATTGTTTAATTTGGTTTATCCTTAACCCAATCCATGTCATTAGTATGGAACTCCTTGCATCAATATTTCACAATCCCTTTTGTTGTTTGAGATTGTTATTGTTTGTTTTCTTCTTCACGATGTCCATGACGGCTTTAATTTGAATGCTGGGCTTGTTTGCAGAACCGTTGATCCATTTTTGGTCCAGGCAAATCGACGGATAATTTAGGCCGGCTGCCACATCCCTGATCAATGTTTCTTGTCATGTGCCTCAGATTACATTTGAAGATTAGAAACGCTTCTCCGTAATGTTATCACGTCAATCTTGTGTCAGCAGCTACTCGTGGAAGATAGAAAGAAACGAGACGGTACAGACAAACAGAACGCTCGCCAGTGCAACATTTTCAATAGTGTGGAGTCTTTTCTGAATCGTCATCGTCGTCGTCATTGTCGTCGTCGTCGTCGTCGTCGCCATCATCGCCGTCATCGCTGTCGTCGTCGTCGTCATCATCATCATCATCATCATCATCATCATCATCATCATCATCATCATCATCATCATCATCATCATCATCATCTCCTCCTCCTCCTTGATGTCGTTGTTGTCGTCGTCGTCGTTGTAGTTGTTGTTGTTGTTGTTGTTGTTGTTCTTCTTCTTCTTCTTCTCTAAACTCCCCGAGTTACTGGAGCCTGAGGCATTGCACTGAATTTTTCAGACCATGCTTTCTGGGACAAGTGACATCTGTTACGTTAAGGCTGATAGAACCATGATGCTTTATAGACGCACCAGCTTTGAATCAGTTTAGACTACCGCCTTTTCGCTAACTGTCGCAATATATCCCAGCGTCAACCAGGCGCAAGAGATACAGACACCTGCAGTGTTGATTAAACTGTTTTAGTAACACTATGGAAAACCCCCCCACGTTAATTGGATAATGCTGACCTTTGCCCTTCCAGTCTTCACAATGAACCCATAGCAAACTCACCCTAGGTAAGAGCCGGTCTCGCCTCACCTCACCGGGGGAGGGGGGGGGGGGGGCGATGGGGGGGGGGGGGATTAGCCTAGAGGTTAGAACATTGCGCTCGCAGTCTGACGACCCGGGTTCGATTCCCGTTCAAGGGGATATTTTCCCCTGGAGTTAACATCACTGCAGCCTCCACTTTCCCCTAAAGTCCTTCGGATGAGACTATAAACCGAAGCCCCGTGTGCGAACGCACGCAGGACATTTTGCGGCCACGTTAAATCCTGTTCCGCTTTTCGTAAGAGTAGGCCATTGTGTGCCGGTGGGACTGGATGTAAAAAAACAAGCACATAAGTGCTTATTTCATTATCCTCGATATAAAACAATAAAATGAAATTTAAAAAAAACAAACAACCCTATCCCGTAGTGCCTTGGACGGTGGGAGCACCAATGAAGATTTTTGCAACCAGCTTCCTCCTCTCAAAAGCCGATAGGAGTCTGACAACAACAAAAAGAAGAAAAACCCGAAACTTCACTCTTACGTTACGTGAGTTGAACCCGCGGCCTTCTAGAGAAGGAAACTCACTGCTCTAATCACTGCACCACCATGGCTGGTGGTTGAAAGCTCCGAATTGGATGTGGCTGATACAAGGTTTCTGACAGCTAAGCCTCATTAGGCAGGGATTTGTGGAATCCTTAGGGTCAAGCCAGCATGGGGCATGGAAGGAAAGACAAATAATATGCCATACAATGGCGACATGGTGTGACGTGGTTTTTCGCTTTTGTTTGCGTCTCTCTGATTTTAATTGAATTCTTAGTGGGTTGGTTGTTTTTCTGACCCCCCTCCCTCTCTTGTTACTGACGTCATTTTGCAATGTTGTTTAATAGTTGTTGTTGTGTTTTTTTTAAAATATAAATTCTGTTTGTTTGCATAATTGCTTTTCTTTGAGCTGTTTGTTTTTTTCGCTCGTGAGCAGCGTCATTTAATGATGTTTTTAAAAGTTTTAGTTTTAACTATTTAATTATTCGCCCGTTCATTCATTTATCCTTCACTACCTTCGTCAATATCTTAATCTGTTAGTATCATCATCACATTCCTTCCATCGTTTACTTCTCACTTATTTGCTAAGTTATATGTATGCAACAGTGGGAACCTTAAGCCTTTCATACCGGTAAAAACGGATGACAAACAACAACATCCCCCTCCCCCACCCACCCCCTATCCCACCACCAAAAACAAAAAAATCAAAACCCCAAACAAAAAGAAAAGCAAAACAACAAAAAATCCCAACAACAAGAAGAAGACCAACAGCAACAAAATCAAACCCACTTGCACACTAGTGTCGTTCAGACATCATCCCCGAAGTTAGAATGCAGCTACCTGCCTTAGTGGAGGGCGAAAACGGTCGCATAATTCTGTAGAAATCTCACCACTTTGAGAACCTCGGAACTCTAACCGAGGATCGGGAAAAAATATAGGCTAGGCGTGATAATGATGTTCGTTTATAATGTATTTAATCTTCTTTACTTATTTATCGGCTTGTATGTTTTTCTTTAGAAGATATTAATTGCTTTTCTTTTCCTGTTCATCCAATTTATTGTTTATGTTATTTTTAGTCCTCAGCCTCTGTCTGTGTGTCTGTCTCTGTTTGTCTCTGTCACTGACTGTGTGTGTCTGTGTCTGTCTGTCTGTCTGTCTGTCTGTCTCTCTCCCTCTCTCTCTCTCTCTCTCTCTTTCTCTCTCTCTCTCTCTCTCTCTCTCTCTCTCTCTCTCTCTCTCTCTCTCTCTCTCTCTTGTGCACGGGCGCGCGCGTGCACTCACGCACGCACGCACGCACGCACGTTTGTGTGTGTGTGTGTGTTTGTGTGTTTGTGCGTGGCGTGCGTGCGTGTGTGTGTGCGTGCGCGCGCGTGTGTGAGTGTTCGTGCGCGCGCGCGCGTGCGCAAAATAACGGTTTCGATTTACAACAAAAAAGACGTTTGTGGGATTGAGATATCATTAATAATAAATAAGGACCCTGTAATTGCATTACGCCTTATGTGTAAAGACTTGTTCTTATGTTGTTCACCAGAAAAAGAGCTGTGAAAAGCTGTCTTTATTTGGTTTGAACAAAGTGTATTAGTTCAGAAACAACATAGCGCTAATACATGAAATGCGTACAACAAGCGATGCTTATTTGAGTACTCTAACATCGTTATATATATATATATATATATATATATATATATATATATATATATATATATATATATATATATATATATATATATATATATATATATATATATATATATGCAAGCATGGGCTGCAGCTGAACAAATTTGCATCAAAGAGATGAACAATAAAAACAGATAACTGTCATTATTTAAAGATTGTGAAAATATCAGAAAAGAAACAAGGGATAAACAAGGATAACAAAGGGGGTAGATGTAATCACGGCAATGCAAGACAACACCATGGCAAGACAGGCTGTGACTTGCCTACACCAGAGAACAATAGTGCCATAATTATACAATTATGACATTCAGCACATGAGGTTTCATCTCTCTCCTGTCCATTCATTCTGCATGGATATCAGTTTATATGTGTAGGCAACATCCATGTATGACATATACCATGTTTGCGCGTGTGTCCAGGCGTCTTTATTTCCCAATTGATGACAGACACCTTTATTGTTTTGCATGCTGGATGGTAAGGAAACGAAAGGAAAACAGTGTAGGCAAGTAAACCCAAAATGAAAATAATGAAAGAAATCAAATAAATTACTTTTAGGTAATTAATATAGATTACTCCTTTATAATGCTGTTTGTTGAATAGTAATGAACACAGACTAAAGATGATAAAGTAGAGCAAACCAACATGAAATAAAAGGGATGAAATAATTTGTAGGTAATTGATTTATGATTATTACATCTTTATAGTGCTTCGTGTTGAATAGTAAGAAAACAAAAGAAAAATATCAAAGTAAAGTAAACCAAAAATGAAATAAAATAAATAAAATAACTTTAAGTTAATTAAAAAAGATCATACCTTTATAGTGCTTCTTGTTGAATAGTAAGAACGCGAACTATAGATAATAAAGTAAACTTAACCAAAAATAAAACAAAACAAATCCAGGTAATTAAAATAGATTACACCTTTATAGCGTTACATGTTGAATAGTAAGAACACAACCTATAGATAATACAGAAAATTAAACCAAAAATGAAAATAAAGGGAACCAAATCATTTTTTTTTAGAATAATAAAGACGGATTTCTCCTTTGTGGTGTTGCATGTTAAACAGAGCTAAAACAAGACAGACATGAAGAAACAAAGCAAAGTCAAATAAGATTAAAACTAAATTTGTTAAAGGATAAACGAACAAAAAACAACACCAATCAAAACAAGATAGGAGTGTTAATTCAAACTAAGTAATAACAAAAATCCCTTTTGTGTGGTAACAAAGGGATTAAAAAGAATTTCGGAAATGAACATGGTTAAAAAAAACAACAAAAAATCATAAATAAAAATCTCATAACGCAATTTGCATATTTTATCTGCAACACAATCAGAATGCAGGATATAGAAAAATAATAAGAAAATACCCAGAACAACAACATTGCTAATGTCATTGAAACCAAACAAAATATTACATTATACAATTTGTTTTTAGTTTTAAGGAATACAGAATCTATTTGAATATCATTTATCTTGTTGCTTATTTTTGGCATTTAAAAAAAAACTGAGATTCAAAGGGCAATCACCGCTGTATGATCGTGTTGGGAGTATAGAAATCAAACCATCATGATAATATTTTTGCAGATTCCGTGCCTGGTGTTGTAATATTAATGCATATAAATACTTTTATAGTATTTTTTATATATATTTTGTAGCTTGTGACTTTATAGTTTGTATCCTAGAAAATGATTCACAACAAAGGAAAAAAATATGAAAAAAGGAGAAAAGTAAGCCCATCAGAAACGAAAGAAAAAGGTTTACTAAGATCATTTTAGTTATGTTTTTACCAAAGTCATTATTATCAATGTCCATCATCATCGTCGTCGTCATCTTCATCATCGTCGTCATCGTCGTATCCATCATCATCATCGTCGACGTCATCGTCGTCGTCGTCGCCGCCGCCGCCGCCGCCGCCGCCGCCGCCGCCGCCGCCGCCGCTGCCACCACCACCACCACCACCACCACCACCACCACCACCACCACCACCACACCATCATCATCATCATCATCATCATCATCATCATCATCATCATCATCATCATCGTCGTCGTCGTCGTCGTCGTTATCACCGTTGTCATTGTCGGCAACAACATTAATTTCATTGTGATCACCACCACCTCCACCAATATAACCGCTACAATGGTTATCCTCCACCACCTCCCCCCACTCCCCCTTTATCTTAATGCATTATATTGCATTGCATTGCAGGGCATGATATTGTATTGCATTCTGTTGTATTGAATTCTATACTATTTTATCCTTTTCCGTTCTGTTCTGCTCTGTTCTGTTCTGTTTTGTTCTGTTTTTTTCTTGTTGTATTGTATGTTGCTTTTAGTCACACAGATTTCTCCACATAAAAGTTTGGGCTGCCACCCCTACAGAAAGCATATTGCTATGACACAATACGGTGCCATACAATACGTACAATACAATGCATCACAACACAATATATATTACACAATGCAATACAAACAACACAATACAATGCCAATACAATATGACATTATACATACATACAATAAATACATTACACACAACAATACAATGCAACACAATCACATTCAATACATTACTAACACACAATCAAAGTATCAATGCAAGTGACAATTATATTATATTAAATACCACAGTTGACTTACCGGCTTCAGTTCAAATACTTTAAGCGAGCTCAATAGAATTGAACGCCATTAATTGACACGTACTATTCTCAACAGGTGTAATGAGGATAATAATAATTAATACAGAAAAAAAACCAGTGGCAGATTGCACTGTTGACCGGCTTCAGGTTGTCATGGGAAATAGCCTATTGATCAGGCGACTATGCTCTGGTGATTAAAGATTGGAACGCTCCTTATAATTGGTTGCATCACGTTAATCTGTCCTCTAAAGGTTTATGAGGTAACCATACAGTTACAAACCAGAAAACAATTAAAAAACAAATCACATTATCCGATATAAAAAATAGTTTGTTTTTTAAAAACCCAACAACAACAACAAAAACACAACCCAAACAAGTAGATGAACAAGCAAAGAAACTGATTTTATAATCTCAATATGTTGCTTTTCTGTTTCATCAGTTTTCTTGTATGTGTACAATTGTGTTTTTGTGCTGTTTATTATTATTGTTGCTGCCGTTGTTGCTATTTTTGCTGTTGTTCTTAAGATTACGGCTGTTTGGTTTGGTTTTTATTTCAAATTTCGTCGAATGATATCAAATTTGATATTTAGAAAGATAGATAAGAACAACTACTCGAACAGACAAAGACTCAGAGAGGCAAAGACGTGGCATTTTCAATTCTGGTTTTTTACTTCCTCGTTAGTTCTGTAATCTAGGTATAAAATGCAAAACGTTTGCGAAAGCTAAGGGAGACGAAGAAGAAGACAGACAAAACGATGGAAATTTTTTAAAAAATCTTATAGAGGACTTGGTCTTTATTGGAATGACATGCTACAGAAAACTTAGAATCAATACCAGTGGAGGAAGCTGGTTGAAAAAATCTTCAGTGGTGCTCCAACGGTCTCCTAGACTACGGGATAGGCGCGGGGAAGGTGAAACTTTACCTTAAATTTCAAGTTCCCAGTTGTAAGGATGCTGAGATGTACCGCTCATTAGCATTAGATTTGTGAAATCCCTACATGGGGCAAGTTTGAACCTCACAGTTTCGACATGATGTGAAATGGGATTTGCTTTTTCAGTTTGTTGTTTCCTAGTTTTGATTACATTATAGCTGCTTCTTCCCTGTCACTGGTGTCCTCGTATTGTGTTATTTCTTTCGTGTTTGTTTATTCAGTGATATTTTTTGTTTTACTGGTCTGTTTCTCTTTTTGGGGGGGTGTTATTAAGATATTGTGTTGCTTCATTATGTAAATCTTCTTTCTGTATTCGTTTCTGAAGTCTTTTCTTAGGCTGCTTGTGTTTTTTGTTTATGGAAAGATTGTTGATTTTGTTTAGTCGTATAAAAGTGTGTGTGTGTGTGCGTGTGTGTGGCGGTGTGTGTGTGTGTGTGTGTGTGTGTGTGTGTGTGTGAGTGTGTGTGTGTGTGTGTGTGTGCGCGCGCGCGCGCACCTGCGTAAATGCACAGGTGTGTATGGTTTGATGTTTTTTTATTTTTAAACAAGAAGAGGTGGTGGTGGGATTGAAAAACCAGATCTTTAAATCGAGTGAGTTTATTTATATTGGACTCTGTGCAAACCTGGTTCGTGTTATGAGCCAGACGAAGACTAAAAAAAACCCTGCCTTTATTTGTCAAGTAATTTGGTGGGTGCCTTGTCTTGTACTGGAAATAAAATGAAATAAAATACAACGAAAGAAAGTGACATGACTTAAGACAGAATCAAAGAGAGTGAAATGAAACTATATCATTCAAAATGCAGCAAAATTAACATTTCCAAATAAACCCCAACGAAAGCAAAGATAATGTGGAACACTTGTATGGCTGTTAAGAAAATGAAATCCCTTTAATCTGCAATGGAGTGCAAATTCAGACAACAGAAAAGAATGCAACAACTCTGGAGACCAACAACATTTCCATGCGATATATCTAACAATGGAGAGAAAGTAAGCATCGCAAAAAATTCTATTTCGGAAATGGAACCTTCCTTGAAACTTCTTGATTCTTTTCTTCTTTATGTTGTTTGTTATCTTAGGTTCAGCATGCTATACCAGAATTAAGATTACATTACCATGACCAAAGAGTTTACTGCTCATGTCAGGTGCTGTTGCAAGTAAAATTATTAATGCATAAACATCGATCATGGATTTCTGTCTTCAGCTTTATGCCTCTGCCTGTCTGCAACACGCGAAGGTAAAAAGAAAGAAAGAAAGACCTGGGTACTTCCTACAGTCATCTTTCCTAGACTTCACAAGCCATTACCACTTTCATCATTATGACTGTCACCGCTGCTGAGATCGTTATCACTGTCTCCCCCTTAACCATTTACCTCTGAGTCCCCCTTTTGGTCCTCACCCAAATGATCATCCTTGCTTTTATCCCTTTCAGAAAAAAATACCACCTTTGTCATGATCATTATAATCATTTTCCTGTTTGTCATCTGTATCCAAATCGTCACCTCGGCCATCTTCATTTAAAACAATAGTCTGGCCAACCTCTTCATTGCAGACTCCACTGTTGCCATTTCCACCCAAATCCTTACTATGGCCCTCACTGTCTTTAAGCGCGTTTCCATGGCCATCTCCGTCCCACAATCTGTACCCTTGTCATCATCCTTTTCAAAACCACCCTCCAGCCCATCACCCTCAAAATCCCTACCGTGGCCATTTTGAGGAGGAAACACAACAATTGCAAAACAGAATAAGTTTGAGGAAGAAGAGACAGCAAAACCAGGGCATTAATCTGCCGTCCAGTTTTGTCTGCGACAACTGTGGCAGTGACTACCATGCATGGATTGAACTGCTGAGCCACTCCACATGTTTTCAACAAGTCTGAAGTGAACAACACACACACACACACAACTCACTCACTCCACACACACACACACACTCACCTCACCCACACACACTCTCACTCACACTCCACACACACCACCACACACACCACACACTCACACACACACACACACACCCATCGACACCACACAAAACCCCGCAGTCTTCGTCTTCCGCGACATAAAGAGCCTCTACATTGCCTACCCACCCTCCCTCCAGCTATTCATCTTTCAACTATAATTCATTTCAAGCTCTACCTCACACAAAAACCGGTCTGACCATTAAGCCACACACACTCAGGTCATCAAAACTAGTACCAGTCCATCATCTAAGGTCCAGAAGCAAGAGAAGACAGAACCAGATGCAAAAAGAAAAAAAAATAACACGTAGGAAGTTTATGCAGACTTCTTCTAACAAAAACTGGCCTGCCATGCCAAAAGCTTTGTCCGTTCTTGATGTGAGCAGAGTGCCAAAATCCTGCATCAACACGTGGCTATACTTGGAAATGCTATGTTCAGATTGCCTTCATCTGCTAACTAGGTTAACATGGTTTTCATCTACTAGCTAGGTTAACATGGTTTTCATCTACCAGCTAGGTTAACACGGTTTTCATCTACTAGCTAGGTTAACATTGTTTTCATGTAACATGGCTTCCATCTACTAGCTAAGTTAACATTGTCTCCATCTAACATTGTCTTCATCTAAGATTGTTTTCATCTACTAGCTAGATTAACATGGTCTTCATCTACAAGCCAGGTTAACATTGTCTTCATCTACCAGCTAGGAATCGCCAAGAAAGCCATAACCACCAGAGCCAGTAGCAAGGGGAGGTAAAGCTGACCCTTCATCTACCAGATAGGTTAACATTGTCTTCATCTACTAGCCAGGTTAACATTGTTTTCATCTACTAGCCAGGTTAACATGGTCTTCATCTACCAGCTGGGAATCGCCAAGAAAGCCATAACCACCAGAGCCAGTAGTAACAAGGGGAGGAGGTAAATCTGACCCTCACCTCCACAGCAAAAACATTTTTTTGCAGTGAAAAGTGATGGATTCAAGAAACAGATGGTTGTAAAATCTCCAGTGGTGTTCCATCCAACGGGCGACCAGACCACGGGATAGGAGAAGGTGAAGGTGAAGGTGAAGGTGAAGGAGTAGTTTGGTCTGTTGGTCAGGTGGAAAAAACATGCGCATTAATACTTTTCTGGATGGCTGCTTTCTTCTCTCTTTTGTGGACTTTTTTTTTATATTTATCCTCTCAAGACTTTTCTCGGTCAGGGTTATTGCTGTTTGCTTTTTTTTATTGGGGGGGGGGGGGGGGGGGGGGGGTGGGTGTGTGTGTGTGTGTGTGTGTTGTGTGTGTTGTTGTGTGTGTGGGGGGGGCAGTTGTGTTCTGTGTTGTGTTGTGTGTGTAGGGGTGGGTGTGTTGTGTGTATATTGTGTGAGTGTGTGTGTTAAAGAAAGTTTTGATTGAACACAAAATAAACATAAGTACTAGTGAGCGTTCATAAATCAAATCGAGTTATATCTTATTATTTCAGGTTTTCTTTGTTTAAAATCTGTCCCATTTTACCGATAAGATCATGAACACAAAAAGCCTATTGTATATTTTAACCAAGATTTTATATCAACACTATACACAAGAAAGAAAAAAAACGTAAACGAAACCATACCAGCTTTGCATTTAAACAAACAAATATAATAAAATCGATCAAGTAGGCATAACATTCAGAAAAGTAGGTCAGATATGGAGAAACAAAAAGAAAAGATCTAGAAGGCGTGCATGACATGAAGAAGAAATTTCTATCAGAATGGACACAGCATCATTCCGGAAATTAAATAGTTCAGAAACATAAAAACACACAACAATTCTATCAGTTTCATCTGCGATAGAATTATATTTGAAAAGCATCAAAGAAGTCTTATATAAAAGATCTGAAAGAACAGCTTTGAACGTGTCTAAGAAATAAAGAACTACGTTTTGTTGTTGTTGTTGATTTTTTTTCATGCACACATTATTCCAGTCACGCTGACCAGTGAATAATATGTTTTATCAATGAATTATGAAGAGTTTATTTTTGTTGTGTCAAAATTATTCCATGGGACTTTTATGGCAAGAAATAATTTCTGATTTTAATTCACAAACACACACACACACATCTACACACACACACACACACCACACACGACACACACACACACACACACACACACACACACACACACACACACACACACACACACACACACACACACACACACGCAACGCACGCACGCACGCACGCGCACACACATACATACATCTACACTCACACACTTTCCCTCAACCCCTTAAAAAACCCTTTCCCCCTCCCCTCAGACCCCCTCCCCTCCATCCCCCTCCCCCAAACACACACAACACATGCGCGCACACACACACACGAACTGACCATGAACTACCCAGCTAAACCAAACCAGCAAGGCTGACCATAGTCCATCCATTCTCTACGCCCAAGCTACAGTAATAGTGCACCGATAATAACTCCAGGTGCCAAACACAGGGCGGAATTAATACCAGCACCAGCAGCAGCAGCAGCAGCAGCAGCAGCAGCCCTGTACTGAATGTAGCAGCTAGTAGCAGCGCCAGAAACACGCTGGCTAATGCAGACCATCCCCTCCCTGCCCACCATAGGATGCTGGGGCAGAAAGCAGTCATTAAATAGTTGATGTTCTGTGCAGTGTTCCTCTTTTGGCGAGGGTCGTGTTTTAGCAGATGTTTGGTTGTATTTTTTTCCCTCTCTGTCTTTGTATATACTTACTTACTCGGTTTTTCTCCTTTGTAGTTTTGGAGACTGGGTAGTTCAGTGGTCAGAGCATTCGCTCTCCACTAAAAAGGTAAAGGTGTTCCATAACCTGTAAAGTCGTAGGGCAGCGAGGCGTCAGAGACCTCACTTCTCTAGGGGCCAGCATATTCAAGGCAGCGCCCATCTCCTCTCCTTCGCTGCTTTACCTTCCCTGACCCAAAAAGAGGGCAGGAACCCTTTTACAGCTGGGGTGAACTGGGGGAAAGCGAGTGCTCCGACCACTGAACTGTCCCGTCCACTAGTTCAGGCTAATTAAGCAGTGATGAACGGTGGTAGGAAGCCTCGCGGATGAGTGATTGACTGTTCGTGGTGTGCCTTGGCTTCAGTACAGCTCCCCCTCCTCCCAGTTCACCCAGCTGTAGGCTATTAATGGGTACCTGCCCTCCTTTTAGGGATCAGGGAAGGTAAAAGCAGTGAGGGAGAGGAGATGGGCGCCGCTATAAAGATGCTGGCTCCTGGAGAACACCTTCACCTTTTTTTTAATATATATATTTTTTCTACTTTTCAGGGTCAGAGAGTGTGTGGTTTGGTTTTATTTGTTTGATGTCTACACTCAGAGAGGGAGAAATGCTGAAAGACATCCGAGCAGCTGAAATCCTTTTCTTCTTAACATTTCTGGTTCATCTTTTGTTACGTAGAAAAACACACGACGATGGTAATATGGTTTAAATACTTACACTCTAGATCTATTTCCTATTAATTACAGATTGATTTTCATCCTACAGGAATAACAATACACTAAAAAACAATCATGTTCAAACATCGTTTTTATGTTTTGGATGATCTTCTTTCTGCTCATTGCCAGACTAAGCTATTCCCATTGATCTATATCGTCTGTAATTTTTTAAAAAGGCAACAAAAAGAAAACCCAGAAGAAAACTCTGACACGTTAAAACCTGTTCCGCCTTTGGGAAGAGTAGGCCATTTCTTCGGTGCAAACTGACGGCATTATTTACAAGACTGGATTAAAAAAAGCACATTAGTGCTCATTCCATTATTCTCGAAATAGAAGAAGAAAATAAAAACCAAGACAGAAACGAATCTTGAAACTTTCGCTACAGACAATGGAGTTAAATAGTAATGGAGAGAGAGAGAGAGAGAGAGGAGAGAGAGAGAGAGAGAGAGAGAGAGAGAGAGAGAGAGAGAGTTAAAGAGAGAGACACAGACAAATAGACAGACAAACAGATGGACAGAGACATAGCCAGAGACACAGACAGAGAATGAGACGCAGACGTTACATATATATATATATTATATATATATATATATATATATATATATATATATATATATATATATACATGTATGTATGTATGTATGTATGTATACAGAGAGAGAGAGAGAAACAGAGATATACAGACTCACAGACAGACACACAGACAGCCATCCAACCACACAGACAGACAGACAGACAGAACGACAGGGACACTCAGACGAGAGAAAGGGACGTAGCTGCACAATGCTGTCATGGTATCACTCACTGTGACATTGTGATAAGTACTGGCTGGGGGGTTGGGGGGGGGGGGGAGGGGGGGGAGCTTTATCCTTACAGCACTCTTCAAACAGCAGACCCTCGACACGAGGGAGTCTTCGGGGGGTTTTGCTTCTGACACAAAGTCTAAAAATGGGAGGAGTTAAGTGCCCTGTCTGTCTGTCTGTCTGCTTAGCTGAGTATCTATTTGCCTGTCTGTTTGTGTGTCTCTGTCTGTCTGTCTTCTGTCTCAGACAGAGACAGACAGACAGACAGACAGAGATAGCGAAAGAGAGGCAGACAAAGACAGATAGGTCGATGGATCGATAGATCAGATAGATGGATAGATACATAGATACATAGGTAGGTAGGGAAGTAGATAGGTAGGTAGATACATAGATATATGCATAGGCAGGTAGGTAGATAAATAGAAAGATAGATAATAGATACACAGACAGACAGACAGACATACAGATAGATAGATAGATAGATTCATTTATATTCGTCTAAAGTCAGTTAAAGTGAAAGGACGTTAATGAGAGGAACAACATTCATTTATAGACGGACAGAGAGAGACAGAGACAGAGACACAGACAAGAGAGGGAGAGAAACAGACAAAGAGAGACACAGACAGTGGCAGAGACGGAGATACAGAACCATAGAAAGGTGGCAGAAAGGTGATAGAAAGAAGAGGAAGGCAGGGAACGGATAATCCCCATCCCCCTCCCCACTCCTATCCCCTCCCCCCATCCCAAACTAAAAAACAATAGAAAAGAGACAGTAGAAGAGAATGAAGGGTATCGGTAGAAAAGGACTGAAACAGGCAGACAGAAAGACAGACAAGTAGGTGCAGATACACATAGACACACAGGCATAAATGAAAGCTCTCCACACCACAGATAGACAGACAGAGAGACAAAGGGACAGAAAGATAAGTATCGGCAAACACACATGGATAACTTAACCACACAACAAAACTCTTCCCAACTCCCACACATAGAGAGAGAGAGAGAAAGGGAGAGAGAGAGAGAGAGAGAGAGAGAGAGGAGAGAGAGAGAGAGAGAGGAGAGAGACAGAGACAGAGACGAGACAGAGAGACAGAGAGAAAATTAGAGACAGGCAGACAGAAAAAGACAGAGACACAA
>CM054149.1:34825329-34827829 GCA_028751875.1 Rapana venosa | reverse complement strand
ATTCAAGCTGCTCTACTCCAGGTTCGCTGCATCACCACAGGAGCAGTGCCCTCCCTTCTCCAATTGTTTTTTTTCTCCCCGATTGTATCGTATAATTATTTTGTTTCCATCAAGTAGCTGGTTTTTTTCTATAGAATTTTACAAGGGACAATTCTCTGTTTGCCATAAGTAAATATTTCTTGGATAAGCAACCTTTAAAAAGAATCTGATTCGAAAAAGTAGCACCCAAATATCCTCTGAGCGTATAATTATTGAAAAATGAAAAGTTTGTGTTCAAACAGGGATCGACCCAAGGGTTTCTTGCTTTCTAGAAGGTATCTTGCCTCTAAACCACCATGCCATTAAAACGTAGCAAACTCCCAATTCTAAAAAAAAAGAAAAAAAAAAGGATTTACTATCTATTGGGGTAGGAGTAGTAGGTAGTCCTTCGTTGCCGAAATATGTTCTTTCGAGCCAGAAGGCCCATAGAGCCGGAGCTTATCCCGGTTTCTGTAGCGTTAAGCGAACTGATGGTTTTTCACCACCCTTGTGACAGGACGCTAGTCTGTCGCCAGATACTTCCCCAGCAGAGCTGGTACCCACTTGTACACCTGGGTGGAGTGAGGAAAATAGGAGTAAAGTGTCTTTCCCAAGGACACAACACCGAGCCGAACGGGGATCGAACCCGTGACCTCTGATTCACGAGTTGACCGCCTAAACAACTCGACCACGGTGCCTCCTTCGTTGCCGAAGATGACGATGAAATCCTGCAGCTCATCTGTGGACGCGCATGTGGCTGTGCAATCCGATCTTGGATGTACAGTGTCTGTTGCAGTGGGGACACTGGAAACAAAACATGTTGATATAAACAGTATTTTCTGTCGTCGTTCTTGATTAAAAGTAGGTGCAGCGTCCGAATATAAGGTGTCGTTCTTGTCCGTGATACTGCTACACTGACTGTGTCCTTACATAATTTTCAAGCCTGTGCAGCTGCAAGATCGAGATTTCTGTTGATGAAGTGGATTTCGTCGTTCAGATGTGAATTAATGTCACGCACGCAAGCGCACACCCGTAAACGCACATATATGCATGCACACGCACATACGCACACACACACACATACGCATACACAGACACAGACACACACACACACACACACACACACACACACACACACACACACACACACACACACACACACACACACACACACACACACACACACAGTCCTTCGGATGAGACAATAAACCGAGGCCCCGTGTGCGAACGCACGCAGAACATCTTGCGCACACGTTAAATCCTGTTCCACTGTTCGTAAGAGTATGCCATTGTGTGCCAGTGGGAACAGATGACAGAATTTACAAAACCTCATACACACGGGGACTGGATGTAAAAAAAGTGCACAAGTGCTTATTCCATTATCCTCGATATAAAAGAATAAAATAAAATAAAATATAAAATGAACACACACACACACAGCCAACAAATCAAAAGCATCCTTAAACACACTGGAAATAATATACAGAGCTCCCATATATCAATCTAATGTTCAGTGGCTTGAATTACAACCAAAAAAACACCAACTCCAACTACAGCCACCAACTCCCATTCATCACCTCTGTTCCTGCAGCATGTGTTTACCCTTAGGATTCTATCCGTAGTTATCTCCTTCATCTTCCCAACAGCTGTTTATCTTTTGGAATAGACACACGCGCGTGCATTGCAGACAAACAGATGTGCAAACGCAGACGCACGATCTCATAAGCTCTACACACCTCGATATGCGCGTGCGTGGGCGCGCGCGCGTACACACGCACACACACACACACACACACACACACACACACACACACACACACACACACACACACACACACACACACACACACACACACACACACACACTGTTTGTTTGTTTGTTTGTTGTTGTTGTTTTTTAAAAAAAAAATTCCTGTTGCATTGCCAAATTTTTCGAGATTATTTTTTTTAACACCACATCCACATCTTCCGGGTGGTTTTTTTTTTTTGGAGGGGGGGGGGGGGTGGGGTGGGGATGGGCGTGTAATATCACTAAAAGTGAACAGACGTAAAATTGAAGTCAACAACAACACACACACACACGCGCACGCACACACACACACACACACACAAACACACACACTCACACACACAGATGCGCGTACTCACACACACATACACACACACTCACACACATACAATAATAATGATGAGACGACTACTACTACTACTACTACAACTACTACTACTACTACTACTACTACTACTACTACTACTACTACTACTACTACTACTACTACTATACTACTACTACATGAAATTTATACAGCGCTATATCTTGCAAAAAATACACCCAAAGATACGCGTACGCCCATATACACACAAACGCGCGCGCGCCTGCACATGTACATACACGTTCGTGTTTGCAAGCATAAGCATAAACATGCGCGCACCCACGCAATACTTGCAGACATGCAAACACACACACACACAAACAGGTAAT
>CM054149.1:34817829-34820329 GCA_028751875.1 Rapana venosa | reverse complement strand
GTTGTTTTTGTGGTTGTTGTGGGTGTTGTTGTTGTTGTCGTCGTCGTCGTCGTTGTTGTTGTTGTCTTCTTCTTCTTCTTCCACACTTTTGTAGGTTGTTTATTTTTTCTGTTGTTTTTATTTTCTTTTGTGTTTAATGAATTCCAGTTTGTTTTCTTTTGGGGCAGAATTGTAAAAAGGCCTTTATTGTGCCGAATTCTTTACCCATTAAAGATTCAATCAATCAATCTTCTTCTTCTTCACAAATGGGGATAAAATCATCCTACACACTTCGAACACAGGACCTTTCGCTTTCTGGGCAGAGCCCTTACCTCCAGACCACCGATCCGCCACTTTCTGCTTTCTTTTTCTTTCTTTCTTTTCTTTCTTTCTTTTTCTTTCCTTTTTCCTTCTTTCTTTCTTCTTCTTTCTTTCTTTCTTCCTTCTTTTTTCATTTCTTTCCTTCTTTCTTTCTTTTCTCCCTTCCTTCCTTCCCTCCCTCCCTTCTTCCTTCCTTCCTTCGTTCCTTACTTCCTTCCTTCTTTATTTCTTTCTGTCTGTCTTTATGTCTGTCTGTCTGTCTGTCTGTCTTTCTTTGTTAACTTTCTTTCTTTCCTTCTTTCCTTCTTTCTTTCTTTCTTTCTTCCTTCCTTTCTTTCTTTCTTTCCTTCTTTTTGTCTTTCTTTCTTTTTTCCTTCTTTATTTCGTCATTCCTTCCTTTCTTCCTTCCTTTCTTTCTTTCTTTCTTTCTTTCCTTCCTTCCTTCCTTCCTTCCTTCTTTCTGTCTGTTTTTTCTCTCTTTCTTTCTTCCTTCCTTTCATTCATTCATTCATTCATTCATTTATTCATTCATTCATTCATTCATTCATTCATTCATTCATTCATTCATTCATTCATTCATTATTTCTTTCTTTCTTTCTTTCTTTCTTTCTTCCTTTCATGCAAAAAAGCAAGGATGAACACTACAAAAAAACTAAACCGTTATTCATATCAGCGTTGTGAGGGCTATCGTAACAAAAAAACCAAGAAAACCCCAACCTGACAAACCTACCCAACATTTACGCCAGGATTTACCAGGGCCTCAGCTTAAACAAGTGTAGTCAATCATCTCCCTCACGCGTGTCTGTACAAGTCTAAGGGTTGGCATACCGGAGGCTTGTCAGTATAACAGCATCCTTACCTTCTGGAAATCCTAGACTAGGAATTCTCCCTCGTTTTTTAAAAAATAAAAATTCCTACTCTTTGTTTCTGCCTCGTTTCTGCTCTTTCTTGTCACCTCCTTCTTGTCTTTGTGGGCCATTGTGTGCCGGTGGGAACAGTTGACAAAATTTACTAATCCGCATACACACGGGGACTGGATGTAAAAAAGCACATGTGCTTAGTCCATTATCCTCGATAAACAAGAATAAAATATTTTTAAAAAATCATGTTCTGCCTTCTTTTGGTCTATCCTTCTGCCTTTTTTTTTCCAGAAAGACTTAAAAAAAAAAGATTCTCTCCCACGCTGAAGTCCGATATGATATGCCGGGCCTGACTTGTCAGGCGCTTAACGGCAGCGGCAACGCATTTTCCCTCATAATAATATGACAGAAACAACAGTTGCTGTCTCAGCGCTCCACGAAGAAAAAAAAAGAAAAAGAAACCACCACATAATACTTCGAAATACAGGACTTTCCGTTTTCTAGGCAGGTGCGTTACCTCTAGACCACCGATACACCACTTTCTTTCTTCTTACTTTTTCTCATCCAAAAGACTAGCACCTAGACCACCACGCAAGGTCGGGGAAAAATTTTGGGGGGCACGAAGGGGGATCGAGGGATCGAGCCACCCCACACACAGTTCGTACCCAGGATTGTTAACTTTTAAAACTTATTTATGTATTTATTTATTTATTCTTTTATATCGAAGATAATGCAATAAGCACTCATGTGCTTTTTTTAAATTTTTACATCCAGCCTCCGTGTGTATGCGGTTTTGTAAATTTTGTCATCTGTTTCCACTGGCACACAATGGCCTACTCTTCCGAAAAGCGGAACAGGATTTAACGTGTGTGCTCAAGATGTTCTGCATGCGTTCGAACACGGGGCTTCGGTTTATAGTCTCATCTCTCAGCGTTCTTCTAGGCAGGTGCATTACCTTTAGACCACCGATACACTTCTGTGATTATCTCCTGGGTTGTTTTTTGTTTGTTTGTTGTTGTTGTTGCCCAAAACTTGAAGAGTGAAGAACTGGTGTCCTCGTGCCTGTCTTGCAGGTGATCCAGGAGGGTCTGGAGCAGCTGCTGGACGCCTTCGTGGTGGTGTTCGCCATCAACGACCACGACTCTTTCCAGACGGCCCAGCAGCTGGTGAGGTACCTCCGCGTGGACTACGGCACTGACAGGGCCATCCTCCTGGTGGCCAACAAGATCGACCTGGTCCGCAAGAGAAAGGTCACCGCTGACGGTACGTCTTGTGATAGAGAGGTAAGTGTTGTGTGTGTGTGTGTGTGTGTGTGTGTGTGTTTGTGTGTGTGTGTTTGT
>CM054149.1:34797829-34802829 GCA_028751875.1 Rapana venosa | reverse complement strand
ATTATTCCAAATGTCGTTCGTATGCTCGCATAGAGTTTGAAGAGGAAGAGTTGAATAAGGAAGCGACATTTAGTTAATGTGAATGATTTGCGGCTATTCATAGACTTCTTTTGTCAACAGACATTATCTTCAATTGCTCTTGTGCACATCCAGTCCTTCCCGATTGGCAGAGCTGATGGATGCAAAGAATTAGTTAACATTTCATGTCTGTATTCTGTCACATTACATCTCAGAATTTGCTCATAAATTACGACACGTGAATTTCACTTGGATGTAATTTCTTTAACGAGCAAAACATTATTTTAAAAAAGCAATCGTAATTATCATCATCATCTCTATCTCTCTCATTCTCTCTTTCCCTTTTCAAACTAAAGAAATACAAATCACAAACACATTTAACATATACACACATAGTCGTTGAAGCACAAACACACAGACACACAGACACACACACCTAATAAACCTTGAGTGAACAGACGTTAAATTAAAGTACACACACACACACACACACACCACACACACACACACACACACACACACACACACACACACACACACACACACACACTAACACTAACTTACTAACTAACTAACTAACTAACTAACTAACTATAAGTAACTAGCTAACTAACTAATTATCTAACTAGCTAACTATCTAACTAGCTAGCTAACTAGTTAGCTAGCTAGCTAACTAACTAACTAACTAGCTAGCTATCTAACTAACTAATTAACTAACTAGCTAACTAACTCTAGCTAACTAACTAACTACCTAACTAACTAGCCAACCAACTAACTAACTAACTAGCTCACCAACTAGCTAACCAACTAGCTAACTAAATGACGAACTACTAGCTTACAAAACACACACTCTCTAGTGTATCATGTCACCACTCCGAACCCAAAAACGACAACGATGGAACAAGCGTGGAATAAGAAGACCATAATGCAACACCAGCTTCTCTTGTCTTCTTTTCTCTTCATCCTCCTCACCTGTCAGCAATACTGTAGCACGTGTGCTAGGTCTCACGCTAGGCGACACTCAGTCTGTAACTCTCTCTCTCTGTCTCTGTCTCTGTCTGTCTGTCTGTCTGTCTGTCTGTCTCTCTCTCTCTCTCTCTCTCTCTCTCTCTCTCTCCGTCTGGCTATCTGTCTGTCTCAATGTTTTTGTTTCTGTCTCTCTCTGTCTCCGTCTGTCTGTCTGTCTCAGTGTTTCTGTCTGTCTGTCTGTCTGTGTCTGTCTGTCTGTCTGTCTCTTCCTGTTTGTGTGTCTTTCTCTGTCTGTCTCAGTGTTTCTGTCTCTGTCTGAGTCTGACTCTGTCTGTCTGTCTGTCTCTATTTGTATGTCTGTCTGTCCCTGTCTGTTTGTCTGTTTGTCTGTCTGTCTGTCTTTCTGTCACTGTCTGTTTGTCTGTTTGTCTGTTTCTCTGTCTCTATCTCTCTCTGTCTCTGTATCTGTCTCTCTCTCTCTCTCTCTCTCTCTCTCTCTCTCTCTCTCTCTCTCTCTCTCTCTCTCTCTTTGTGGGAGCTAGAGGGGGGCAAAAATAGTGATGGATGGGGATGCCTGCCTGCTAACCAAGCATTCTGCTTCTTCTTCTTCTTCTTCTTTCTTCTTCTCTCTTCTTCTTTCTTCTTCTTCTTCTTCTTCTTCTTCTTCTTCTTCTTTTCTTCTTCTTCCGCAATTTCTTCGCAATTCTTCTTCTTCTTCTTCTTCTTCTTCTTCTTCTTCTTCTTCTTCTTCTTCTTCTTCGCAATTCTTCTTCTTCTTCTTCTTCGCAATTCTTCTTCTTCTTCTTCTTCGCAATTCTTCTTCTTCTTCTTCTCTTTCTTCTTCTTCTTTCTTTCTTCTTCTTCTTCTTCTTCTTCTTCTTCTTCTTCGCAATTCTTCTTCGCAATTTCTTCTTCTTCTTCTTCGCAATTCTTCTTCGCAATTCTTCTTCGTAATTCTTCGCAATTCTTCTTCGCAATTCTTCTTCGCAATTCCTTCTTCTTCTTCTTCTTCTTCTTCTTCTTCTTCTTCTTCTTCTTCTTCTTCTTCTTCTTCTTTCTTCTTCTTCTTCTTCTTCTTCTTCTTCTTCTTCAGACCCTTCCAGTGACCAACCCTCAGTTACATCAGGAATGGGTCATTTATTTCGTTCTCCACTGGCTCATTTAGTTGGTTGCAGTCTTGTTGCCAGAGTTGTGTCTTAGGACCGACATGTAAATGCTCTGCAGTCATAATTATCATCTCAAAGATGACTTTATGTTGTTGTTTCGGGGATGTGGGCATTGTTGTTGTTGCTGTTTTCGTTTGTTTAAGGTGGGTTGGGGGATGGGGTTGTTGGGGGTTTCTTTGGTGGGTGAGGGGGGGAGGGTGGCGGGGAGGGTTGTTGTTTTGGGGGGAGCAGGGGAGAGGGGAGTCATTTTGATTCAGAAGTTTCACTGACATTGCAGAAATTCCTATTTATTCTATTTGTTTTATTTTATTCTTTCATATCGAGGATAATGGAATAAGCACTTATGTGCTTTTTTTTTTACATCCAGTCCCCGTGTGTATGCGGTTTTATAAATTGTCATCTGTTCCCACCAACACACAATGGCCTACGCTTACGAAAAGCGGAACAGGATTAGACTTTGGCGAACGTGCAACCATCAGTTTGGTTTGGGGGTTGGGTTTTTTTTCGTTTTTCTTCACGACTGTCTGACTCCCTGCTACACTGGGGATTTGGGGGAATTTTTTTTGAGAATGAGTTTTTATCTTTAGTAACAAATTACAAACAGGCTGGGACTAAAGCCATATGACATAAAATGTTGTCAACTTTTAAAGTCAAGTCAAGGCAAAAACACTTTCATCATCCCATGAAGGGCAATTACAATACTGACAGGCAGATTGATACGGATAGTTATCTCAAAGGACACAAGAAAAATACGTTTCAAATTGATATGAACATTCCAAGAGAGCTTAAATAAATAAATATATATATATATATATTTATTTATTTATATATATCACCCATACACAAACCCAGGCGCGCGCCACAGACACACAGCGTATGCACGCACGACCCACACACGTACACAAACACACACACACACACACACACATACCACACACACACACACCACAACACACACACACACAACACCACACACACACACACCACACATGTAGGAATGCAATGTTGTTAAAAAACCACCTATAAAACCCCAACCATGAACATTGATTGGAAAAGACATATGAACTTATTATTTACGCGTGCACGTAAAGGAGAACTGAATCCTTAGGGCTGGGTTGTTGATGATCAGTCAGGATCCTGTAGTCAAGAGTTTGTGTAGGGCGTCCCTTAGTCATCCAGCAACTTTCAAATGAATGTGTGTTGCTGGCAACTGAGTTGAGTAGAGGTGAGCAATTTCCATGTGTGCTGTTAATATGTATGTGTGGTTCTTTTGTCTTAATAGGAAGTCCATGTTATGCATGTTCCCCTACTTGTTGTTTCTTCTCAGATAATACTATACTACTTAAATATAAAACGTTGCATAGATATTATGCCATCACGAGCTTAGATTATGGGAATACAACATTTTACGAAATTTTAGTTTTCTGCGTGGTTAATCTATATGCTTTTGACACACGCATTCAATTGCACACACACACACACACACACACACACACCACACACACACACACACACACACACACACACACACACACACCACACACACACACACACACACACACACACACATACATGCATGTGTACATGGAGGCACATGCACAAGCACTCAATCAAGCGTGGAGAGAGAGAGAGAGAGAGAGAGAGAGAGAGAGAGAGAGAGAGAGAGAGAGAGAGAGAGAGAGAGAGAGAGAGAGAGAGACAGACAGAGAGAGAGACAGACAGACAGACAGAGAGACAGAGACAGAGACAGACAGACAGAGACAGAGACAGACAGACAGACAGACAGAAAGACACACCCAGGAGCATGCATCAACTCAAGAACAAAAATACTAGCAGACACAAAAAGTACGGCATGCGTTCTTCAGTTGAGTGTTAGTGGCCACTGCAGGTCAGTCAACTAATGACGAACAGGCATGAGCAACTAGCTATGTCCCCCTTCATCATCATCATCACAGGCTGTCATAGCAAGGAAGACATAAAACAAAAACCACCACAGCCACACCACCACCACCACCACCACCACCATCATCATCACCACCACCATCATCATCATCTCCTCTGCACAAGCTTCAAGCATCTTCTTTTATTACCTGGCCTCCTTCCTTTCAGCGATACTACTCCCTTCTCCCCTGTGGTAGCATGCCTCACGCTGAAAGACACTCACTCACTCACTCACTCACTCACTCCGTTTGCTTCCCTGAGTGTCTGGGAGGCCAGGAAATAAAGGAATAGAATGATGGATGGGGGTGGAGTCTGCTGACTTGGGAGAAGGACTCTTCTTCTTCTTCTTCTTCTTCTTCTTCTTTCACTTTCAAGATAACCCTAAACCTAATCTGCGACGGAACAACAGAAAAAAGGGGATGATTTTTTTGTGCTTTAAAAATGGCTTTCTCACCTGTCCTTAAATGGTTTTCTTGTGAGGGTTTGGGATTTTTTTTGGGGGGTTTGCATGTCTAAATGTTAGAGTTTTGTCTTTGGGTATTGATGTTTATGCAGCCTTTAGTTAGTTATGTTTGTTGTGGTTTTTTTGGCAAGAGCTAGGGTGAGATTTGTGCATATGCAATCAGTTTGTCCACCATTAAGGTTTGTCCACCATTCTGACCTCTGACTGGGAATTGTTTAGTCTAAATTAAGAAAGGCAAGTGTTAAAGATGAGTACTTAATGAAGGGTGAAGGCTGCAAGAAAACTGTGGAAGTGTGACGATTTTCATATTTTCCTTCCCTAATGTCCATTGTCCTTTCCTCTCACATCTGCCAGTTTAACTCCCCTCACAGAACTTGTTGTTTCCGAAGCATGTTTTTAAAATGGGCCTTGGGCTGACCTCATACCACTTCATGCGTATCTAC
>CM054149.1:34785329-34790329 GCA_028751875.1 Rapana venosa | reverse complement strand
ACGCACACATTTCGTGGCATCGTTTTATCATCTGTAGAGACTGTCATGGATATGGGCTGGAGAAGGAGTGGAATAATGAATAACCTGTTATGCCCTCAGTCCCTTCCTCCTCTCGCACACACGCTCACCACCACCACATCATCCACACACCCATCATCATCATCATCATCATCATCATCATCATCATCACCGCACACCACCACCGCATCATCACTCGTCGCATCATCATCATCATTATCACCACCCCCACATCACACACCCATCACCACTGTCACTGTCTTCCCTCTCTCTGTTCTCATCATCTCATATCTCATCTCTATCCTCTGTCTGTCTCTGTCTGTCCCTCTCTCTGTTTGTCTCTGTCTCTGTCTGTCTAGTTGTCTGCTGTCTGTTCTGTCTGTGTCTGTCTCTCTATCTCTCTGTCTTCGTCTTCTGCTCTCTCTCTCTCTCGTCGGGGGGGGGGGGGGGGAGGAGAGGGAGAGCGGTGTGGGTATACTTGTGTGTTCCTGTCTGTCCTGTCTATCCTATTTTCTCTTGCTGTGCCATCCATCCCACCCCCACGCTCTATCTTCCACCTCCACCATTCCTACCCACACGTTTCACCCCATCATCTCTTTGTTTTATATTTCGCAATGGGATGTTGTCTACACTCACTCCTCTGCATGCAAAGCAGCGTTAGTTTTGAACTGTGTTGATTCAAGCAGCTAAAATTAGGCACTGAAGTTCTAACGAGGAAGTGATAGCGTTCATCCGATACCCTGCACTTCAGCCAAAGTGCTTTAACGTCTTGAAAGTGATGAGCGTAGTTAAAAGCTGGGAGGGAAAAATAGCAGAAAAACAAAATTTAAACCGTTTTACTTTATCATCTCTTTTTTTTTTTTTTTGGAAGGAGAGCGTGTGTGGGGGAGGGGGAGGGGGTGCGGTTACAATATGTGTGTGTATGTTTGTGTGTAAGAGAGAGAGAGAGAGAGAGAGAGAGAGAGAGAGAGAGAGAGAGAGAGAGAGAGAGAGAGAGAGAGAGAGAGCGAGAGGAATCTGTCTGTGTGTTTGTGTGCTGTCCTGTGTGTTTTTGTGTGCATGCGCTATCTGTGTATATGAGTGTGTCTGTGTTTATATCTACTGTGGGTGGGTGCATGTATGTGTATGTGTTGTGTGTGTGTGTGTGTCTGTCTGTGTAAATGACTGTCTTCCCCCCTATCTTCTTATTTCTCTTTCTTCCCTACCCAACGTTCACCCCCTCATAGCATCTCTTATTATCTGTTGGAGTGCGTGTATTTGTGTATATGTGTGTGTTGTGTGTGTCTGTGTGTGTTGTGTGTGTGGTTGTGGATGTGTTTGTGTGTGTGTGTGTGTGTGTTTCTGTGTCTTTTTTAAATGAGTGTGTGAGTGAGTGGGTGGATGTCTGTCTGTCTGTCTGTCTCTTTTCGTTTACACTGTGCCCCCCCCCCCCCCCCCCCCCCACACACATTTCCCATCTATCTTCCTCTCCTCCTTCCCTACCCACTCCTCTCCTCCCCCCTCCCCCCAACTCCAATCATCTCTTTTGCAATGGCAGTTTGTTGTGAACTGTGTTGATTCAAGCAGCTAAAATTAGGCACTGAAGTTCTAACGAGGAAGTGATAGCGTTCATCCGATACCCTGCACTTCAGCCAAAGTGCTTTAACGTCTTGAAAGTGATGAGCGTAGTTAAAAGCTTGGAGGGAAAATAGCAAAAATCATCTCTAGTCACTTTTTTAAGGAAAGAGTGTGTGTGTGTGTGCGTGTGTGTGTGTATGTGTGTGTGTGTGTACGTGTGTTGTGTGTGTGTGTGTGTGTGTGTGTGTGTGTGTGTGTGTGTGTGTGTGTGTGTGTGTGTAGGTTGAGAATTCTGATTGGCAGCAGCAAACAGAAGCGGTCATCATGTAGATAAACAAATTTTTTTTTTTAAACAAAACCTAATGTTGGTAATTTTCTGAATGAACTAAAATATAAATATGAAATGGAAAAGCTGGAGCATAGAAAACAAATGCAGTTTACTAATTTTCAGAAAAAATGGTTCCAGTACATCAACTTAGTAGAAACTTGAATACCATTTCAAAATATAAGAAAATTATGTATGTAATCTATAAATCTTGACTTGACAACGAAAATGATGATTGATTCTTTTTTTACTTTGTGTAGCTAGTAGTCTTGTACGCCTGTAAAAATGGACATGATGTAATATTGTCTGTACGAAAAATTAATTTGTTTGTTTTGAACTGTATATGTGTGCCAATCAAAAAGATTTTTTAAAAATATATATATATTTTTCGGGTAAGCTATACCGACGTTATCTAAGTTTTGTTGTTTGAAATACATAAAAACGACTCTAGCTTAGTATTATGTATTAGTATTATACCAGTCCTCTTCCTCCTCTTTCTCCTTCTCCTCTTCCTCCTCTTTCTCCTCCTCCTCCTCTTCCTCCTCCTCCACCTCCTCCTCATCATCATCACCACCAGTGGTCCAGAAATAACACACATGCATAGAAAACTAGCTATGCAGGTTCGATTCCTATTTTTGTGCCCAAGCTTTATGCCCCATCCACTAGAACTTGAGCGGTGGTCTGGGTACTAGTCTTTTAGATGAGACGATAAACTGAAGTTCCGTTTGTAACACACGTTCAACGCACGTAAATGAAACCAGTGTAAAAGAGACTTGACCGTGGCAAAATTCTATTGACAAAAAACCCCACCCTCACTATCATAGGGGACACAAATTCACTTAGAAATAGGAAAAAATAGAAATTAAAATAGGTGGAGCTGTCTTGTGGCGACGCACTGTCCTCACTTGAGAGCAACCCAATTAATTTCACGCAGAGAATTCTGCTGTGGTATTCATTTTCAATTCAGTTCTGTGAAAAGGTCAACGAAGAGGATATTTTTTTTAAACAGCTTGGTAAAGAATGCTTAACACATAGCACATATCCCTCTGCTATTTGCCATGTTATGAAACGCGCAATACAAAGCTGTTCCTGTTATTATTATTATTCCTTAAGTGCTGCAGATGCTGCACCGGAGCATAGGTTGGGCTGCCGTTAAGCACCTGACAAAAGTCAGGCCCGCACATCCGACTTCGGCATGGGAGATCAGTGAAAACTAATTTTCAAAATATATTCTTACACAGTTTCTGAATACAAGGAAACTCTCTGTGGTGAACATGTGTTTGAAAATGAACTTAAGAGTGTGTGTTTGTATTTAGACTGAGTGTGTGTTTGTATTTAAACTAACTGTAAACTCTATCTCTGTCTGAGACATAAAAAAATGTACTTTTTGAGAGTTGTGACCTCTTTACAGAATGTATGACATGCCCAAGGAAAAAACACTCGTGCAAACTCATTTGTGAAAAGTGTAATGTAAGCCAAATTCATACAGACTTTCCCAGCCTCCCCTAGCGCGTTTCATTAGTGCCACTAGACATTTGTAGAGAAGATGATTATTAGAAAACAGGGAGAGAGGACTGGTGGGAAGGAGAGGCAGAGAGAGAGAAGGGGGGGGGGGGGGGAGAGAGAGAGAGAGAGAGAGAGAGAGAGAGAGAGAGAGAGAGAGAGAGAGAGAGAGAAGGAGGGAGAGGAAGAAGAAGAGACATACAGACAGACAGAGACACAGGCAGACAGAGACAGAGTCTTGGAGACTGACTGAAACAGACATAAAAAAAAAAACAGGAAGTAAGAGCGAGTGAGGTTTTATTTTTATTTTATTCTTTCATATCGAGGATAATGGAATAAGCACTTATGCGCTTTTTTACATCCATTACCCGTGTGTATGCGGTTTTGTAAATTCTGTCATCTGTTCCCATCGGCACACAATGGCCTACTCTTACAAAACGTGGAACAGGATTTTAACGTGTGCGCAAGATGTTCTGCGTGCGTTCGGACACGGGGCCTCGGTTTATAGTCTCATCCGAAGGATGAGGGGAGTGAGCGAGCGAGGGAGCGAGAGAGAAAGAGAGAGATAGAGAGAAAGGTAGAAAGAGAGAGAGAGATAGATAGATAGATAGATAGAAAGATGGATAGATAGATAGATACATGGATAGACAGATAGATAGACAGACAGATAGATAGATAGATAGATAGACAGACCGACAGACAGACAGAAGAAAGACAGACAGACAGATATATAGATAGATAGATAGATATGTAGATAGATAGATAGATATAGAGATAGATAGATAGTTAGATAGAATTGACAATTGACACAATAATTATTGACACAATTTTTATTGAAAAAACGAGAGACAGACAGGCAGGCAGGCAGGCAGGCAGGCAGGCAGGCAGAGACAGAGAAAGCCCGACTGACCAACTGACCGACCGACCGACCGAGTGACCAACAGAGAGACAGACAGACAGACAGCCAGGCAGAGACAGCCATACATCTGTAGACAAGACACAGACACAGAGAGAGACGAAGACAGACGGAAAAGGAAGAGCTAAAGAAAAAGGCAGAACAAGAAAAAGGACCAGATAAAGTGGCTGGGTTTTGGTTTTTTAAAATTTTATTTTATTACCCAGATCAGCAGACGACTCACTAAACGCTATCCCGTTACCCAGTGATGGATGACCGTTCATCTACAGGCTTAAGAATCTGGTACCCTGCCGGAACTATCCATCTTCATTTCCGCAAATTGCTCAGACAGAATAATATGATCGGTAAACTACAAACATCACTTCTTGGTTTTCTCGAGGGGGAGGAGGGGGGGGGGAAGGTTGGAAGCTCAGAATTTCTCTATTCATTCCCCCTTGTTGGCAATTTGAGAGAGAGAGAGAGAGAGAGGAAGGAGAAAGAGAGAGGGAGAAAGGGGGGAATGGAGGGAGGGAGAGAGAGAGGGGGGAGGGAGGGAGGTAGAGAGAGAGAGGGAGGGAGGTAGAGAGAGAGAGGGAGGGAGAGAGGGAAGAAAGGAGGGAGAGAGAGAGAGGGTGGAGGGAGAGAGAGAGAGAGACCGGGAGGGAGGGAGGGAGAGAGAGCGGGAGGGAGGGAGAGAGAGAG
>CM054149.1:34762829-34780329 GCA_028751875.1 Rapana venosa | reverse complement strand
ATCCTCTTCCCCAACAAGGAGAGCAGCAAGAGCCACAAGGGCAAGAAGGCCCTGTGCAAAGGACCCAAGGGCTTCTTCTACAAGCTTTTCCGCAAAGGCGGCTCCAAGAGCTCCAAGAAGGACAAAGGGGTGGAGAACTTGATGGACTAGGTCCTGTCCTCCCTCCCTCCCTCCCTCCCCTGCACTCTTTCTTGGATGTCGTTGTGCTTCTGCCCTGGGCGAAGGGGGTCCTATTTTCCAAGGTGAGGCAGCTTCTGAAGCATTAATTCACAAGCGTGGAGAGGTAGTGAGGATGATGCTTCCAGGGACTGTTGTTTGAAGACGACAGATGGAGAACGAGTGGGAAAAAAACACACACACAAAAACTGGACACTTAATGTTCCAAAAAGTTTAATAAGGATGTTTTGGACAGACTTGTCCACAAGAGATGTGCTAAGCAGTGGGATACTGATGTGGTAGGGCTTGAACCTGTCTTCTTCAGGCTGCTTTAGGGGTGGCAGCTTGCAGTGAGTGTCCAGACAGAGACGAAGAGGTAGAAAACTCGGTGTGACAGACGTTGCAAGTTCGATCTCTTCTAAGACGTGTGTGTTGTGTGGGTTGTTGGTTTTTTTTCTCTCGGCAGGTGTGCTGTAGGTGTTGGATTTCTTGACCCGAGTGAGGACCTGTGTGGATTCTTCTACGCAATAAAGGATTTACGTGTATGTGTATGTGTGTGTGACTTGGGCCATGTGGTGACATCTATAACACGTGGCACGTTAAGACCTCCTCCTCCTCCGCGCAAAATGTTTTGTTGTTAAGGGGTGCCTCAAAGAATTGATAGTAGGAAATGCTTCACTGTTTAGGGAGACTATCGATTGCAAAGGACATTCGCTGCGTATGGCCTAACGGATTATCAAGTATTGTGCCAAATGCCAAAACACAATGTCTTGTGTATGATGAAACCCTTTACATATAATGGACTTCTTTACTTTGGGGAAATTAGGATTGCTCGTGGTATTCGTCGTGGGTTGTTTTCTTTCATTTCTTTCGACAAATGGATAGCGTATTGGTGTTTGTAGTCCAGGCCTGTTGCTGTGGTTAGTGTTACTGTAGATGTATATATACAAGTGAATTGGTTGTGCCGGCTTTGAACACCTGGGTCTAAAGTTCAGCTGTCACAGCAACACGCATAGCTGCTGTGGAAAACTAGCTTGGATTACGGTATTGTGTTTCTGTTATGTTCCTTACAGAATATATATAAAAGAGGTGGAAAACCTTGAAGTAACTTAAAAGCACTCTGACTAAATCATAGCGATGATTTCAGTAGCTTACATGCTTGGTCAAAATGTGATCACTATTTTCTTTCAGTAATTTTCGGTAAACAGTCCTACAGTTGATCTTTTTACTGCTTTTCTTCGATAACAGTAAATCAATGACTCATAGCAGGCGTTGCCCTGAATAAAGTAGTCAGATTTAAGCGTCCCTGTAGACAGCCTGAACAACAGCCCAGAACCAGTCTGAATTCTCAAGATAATGATGTACGCTCAGAATCTCTAAAGGTATTCTACAGCATGTCAGTTAAGCAATGATAATTTTGTGTTTTCCTGCCAATATGTGCATTGAAGTTGATTGTTTGGTTTATGGTAGAACAGGACCACACAGAACTGTTACAAAACCTTTCTTTTAAAATACTGATTGGCGGATAGCCCAGTAACATTCAGTGAAATCTATAAAAGTATTGCTCAGTTCGCTTGCAAGTCAGAAGTCTAGATCTGGGCTGTGCTAAGTTACAGTTTTCCCGCAAACAGCAAATAACGACTTATCACCGATGTAGTCACAAAAGTTGCCCAAGGGGACGGCATAGCTCAGTGGTCAGAACACTCGCTTTCCCCATCTAAGGTTAAGCAGCATCGAGCGTGGTTACCACTTGGATGGGTGACCGTTTGCGCGCCTTGGCTTCAGTACAGTCCCCCAGTTCACCCAGCTGTAAATGGGTACCTGCCTTTTCAGGGTCAGGGAAGGTAAAGCAGCAAGGGAGAGGAGATTGGCACCACCCTCAAAATGCTGGCCCCTTAAGAAAATGTGGTCACCGATGCCTCACTCCCCTACGACCACATAGGTTATGGGACACCTTTACCTTTTACCTCTGTGTTACGAAACCGTTTCAAGTCTGACTAAAAGCACACACACACTGTTGTTGGTATCGGGCTCAGTTCCTGTGACTTCAGATGCAACACTTCTTTTATCATTTTTTTTTTTGCTGTTGCTCTCCTGCAAAAAGTCAGTCAAAGCAATAACCCTGTGGAAACACTGCTTTTATGTTGGCAATACAACACGCTTTTTTCTTTTTTAGTCCGTGTATGTTATTTGACAGCAATATGCATGTATTTGCCGCTAGTTGTTTTTATTTTGTAAAGTTCAAATGTTTATTTAACGTGATGTGTGTTTACTTTTGACTGTTTTGCTCTTTTACTTTTTTGGCAAGGAATATATAATGTCTCAATGGCTGACAGTTGTTTGAGTTTGATTCCATTTGTTTGTGCTATACCATTTTTTGTGTGCATAATAAAGTACCATCTCAAAGTGCTCCATTGACCTCTAACATGTAATAGCACAAATGTGAAGAACAGTGTTAGCATTGATATACTTGATACCATAGATTATGCGTACCTGAGAGAGATAGAGAGAGCGAGACATACTGACAGACAGATAGAATAAATGAGTTAAGAATTGTATTTCCTCAGTGCTTGGCAGCCCAAACAGCATAGAAAAAAAGTTGTATTTAAAAAACCCATTGATGCCACATAATTCTTTGAAATGGCAGTTACAGCAAACAGTTTGTTTTGGTGTCACCATCCACGGAATTTCACAGAAAAAAATACCCTGCCCGTTACTGGTACATGGCTATCACCCAAGGTAAAACTGAATCAAGATATTGCAGAACTTTTCATTTGGGTAAAGCACGTGCCTGGATATCGGCATGCCATTGGTTCTTGAAGGCTCGATTCCCTGGCTTGAGGGTGACAAGTTTCTTGCCTTCTGAAACCAAAAAAATCTGTTGGTGCTGCTTCAAAGGATTTCTTTTTTCATTCTAAAAAAACCCCTACATGCATAAAAAACAGAACAGAAAAAGCCGTGCAAAAACAAGATTGACCTTATTTCTGGCCAAGTCTATTCAGAGCCACAAACCACACATCTCCATATATGGAGATGTATGGGTGTGGCTATGAATAGACTTTTAGTTCAGCATTAACACAAACATGAGCGCTATTGTAATCCCTTTAATAAAAAGAAATTACTAGTCAAATGACAACATAAATGCTACCTTTATTTTAACAAATAGTTAGTCATCATGGTGTCGTTTTCAGTTATAAATAAAAAAGAAGTAGAAAAGACACACGAAAACATAGCGATTTTCATCTTAATGGCTTTGGTGCCCAGGATCATTCTAGAACAAGAGGGTGGGATTCACACATCAGCATTTATGATTGTCCCAAGTTTGAACTACGCTTCAAAATAAATTGTTCTTTTATGTAACTATGTGCTTTGTACTTGCGTGTGCTTACGCGCATGCATGCTCGGGCACGTGTGTGTGTTTGTGTAATTATCTATAAAACAGCAGCTTTTTATCCATGTCTCTTTTCCCTTACCCCCATCACTTCTCTCTCTCTCTCTCTCTCCTCTCTCTCTCCTCTCCTCTCTCTCTCTCTCTCTCTCTCTCTCTCTCTTTTCTATATTGTAATGTGGCCTAATGCCAATGTGCAATTAAATCATTTCAGAGTTCAGAATTCTCTCTCTCTCTCTCTCGAGGACTGGATGTAAAAAAGCACATGGGTGCTTATTCATTATCCTCGAAATAAAAGAATTTGTCACTCTCATGTCATCTCTTCATCTCTCTCTCTCTCTCTCTCTCTCTCTCCTCTCTCTCTCTCTCTCTCTCTCTCTCTCTCTCTCTCTCTCTCTCTCTCTCTGATAAGCAATAGAAATGCTATACCAAAGAATGGCATCAAATTGCAAATCATTCCAAAACACATCACTCCTCCTTTTATTTATGAGGCTAATGCTATCCAAAAAAAAGCCTAAGAGTATCACTAGCCAGCTCTGAATTAATTCGACAGCAAAAGTCAATTTGAGAATGTTGAGGAGTTAAGTGCCCCGAAATGTATCCCTAAAATTTGAATTTTATCGATTGGCTTTAACTCTCAAAGACGCTGTTTGTCCATTTAAATAATAGTGTGTTTCATTTGCATCTGATTTGCCGATGTGGGGGTGTAAACTGTGTTATATGTGATAGATGTATATTAATCTTTTTTCGTGTCTATTGTTTCAGAATTAGACAATTTCAGACATTCTTGCTGTTGCTTGTATCTTTGATATTTTTTCTCAATTTGGGTTTGTATGTGTTGTTTTTTTGCTTGAAATAGTCAGTGTGTTTTGATTATTGTGTAAATAGTTGACTCTTTTGGTGTATCATATGTGCATTTATGTGTTTACATTTAGTGTCAAATGTAGTCCGCTGTTTTTCTGTTTTTTCTATTTATTACATTATCTCGCAGTTCGAGTGCTTTGGTAAGCTTTCTTTTTTTGTTGTAAAATATTGAAGCAATATAGACATGTAGGGATACTTTCTTTGTAGAGCTTAGAGAGCTTTTGAATTTTTTGAGTGAAAAGTTATATATCAATGTAGATCATTATTAGAGTACCACTACATACGTGTACACTTGTATGGTGCCTTTGTGTTTGTTTTATAGAGCAAAAACAAAAAAAACTGAAAGCTGTGATGATTGATGCATCCTAAGATACAAAGAACGGTGATATTACTCCTACGTGTCTTTGTGCAAATCTTAAACTTACACTTGTTAAAAACAGCACAGTAAGAGACACTGCTGGCATAAAAAAGACACTTAAGGGGAATGGTAATATTTGTCTAATGCAATTGACTAGTCTACTATTTTGAATTCTATACACTTTTTTGAAAAATAATGATTCCAAACATGTTCATGGTGTTGTTTTGTAAAAAGTATCGTAAATGACTGTTTAACACGATCTGAATTGTTTGTGTATCATTTATTACTTACTCGTGACTGGGAATTTTATAAAATGGTGGTTTCAGAGTCAGTAGTTTTGCATAATTTAAAACATTTTGTTTACCTACTTGTTGGTGATAAGTTTTCATTTGTAGGTTTGGGTGGAATTGTCATTGTCGGTGGTGATTTTTTTGCCCTTGGGCAATTGTGTGAATGTTTATCCTGATTCGAGCTTTAAAACTCAAGATCCCTGACTTTGATTTTGAAATAATTATGTGAGCAGTGGGTGTTTCTTTAATCAACAAGTCGATGTTTATTCTAGAAATAAGGCTCCATTAATGCTACCCACGTGTGCTGCATTTACCATAAAATCTAGTAGGGTGGTCAAGCAAGAATTGAGAACAAGAACCAAAAGTACTCAAGAGACGGTGAGGAAATGATGTACAGTGCAGAATCATGTACAGGAAACTATGGGCAGTTGTTTGTTCAAAGATGCAGAGTACGCTCTATGCAAATGAAGTAACGAAAGGTGGGGTTTTCGGTATCTGTGAATAGATAATAGAGTGAAATTCTGCAGATGGTTCTTTTCAAAGCAAGTTGCAAGGGGCGGGTTTATTGTCAACTTAAAACAATGTTCTTCATCGAACGCCCAGACAGCAACTATTATCGTCTGTCATATGAGCGAAAATCCGTTGCGCTGCCGTTAAGCGCCTGACAAGTCAGGCCCAGAGCATCCGGCTTTGGTGTAGGAGAGAATTGTTATCTAAGTCTTTCTAGACAAAAGGCAGGATAATGAACCAATAAAGTAGAAAATAGACACGAAAGAGGTGACAGGAAAAAACGGGAAAAGGCTGAAACAAAGAGAGGGATAGAAAAGGGGGGATTAAAATGGGACATGACATAACCCCATTATTTAAAAAAAGAGAAAAAAAGAATATGTATATATGTATATATATATATATATATATATATATATATATATATATAAAGACGAAATGTGTTTGTTTTTCTGTTGTGCACTATAGAACCGAAAACAGTATTTTGCTGTACTGTGTGGGATTCAATGAGATTTGGTCTGTAGCACAATGGAAGGGAAATGTACTGGCGTATATTTCGGGATTCAAAAGGCTTCGTTCTATCATGAAATTCGAGATGAATATAATTTCTTTTTATGTGCAATACAGAATGCATAAAAGATAGGTATCTTTGTGCAATACCTGAAAGAAATCCATGGTTGTTGTTTTCTCCCTAAAGAACACTTTGGAATAAAAAATATTTAACTGTGCAACAAGGCATCTGAGGAGAAATAATGTATATTTTATGCTTTGCTGCATACGACGAAAAAGAAAACTATCACAATATGTCGAACAAAAAGTGATAGAAGGGAACTATATTCTGCTGAACATTAAGAAATAGAAGACATTCGTTCTGCTGAGCAATATAAGGTGGGAGAAGACAGAATTCCATTTGACTGCAAGAAGAAATGGGAGGGAGATATATTTTGTTGCGCAATAAGAAATGAGGCCAGAAGCATTTTCTCTCGCAAAGTATCATGATGAAGAAATGTATGTAATTTAAACATTATAAGAAGACAGTAATTCTCTATGTTACACGTACAATAAATTAGGCATAAGAATACATTCTGTTGTAAGTGTCTGACAGAATAGAATGGATTCTTTCTGAAGACACTGACGCAGATGAAATTTTTCCTTGTTAGGGTATAATATATTAAAAAAAGAGTGAGAAGATTGTATTTCGTACAAACTATGGAAAATGAACAAGAATGGTTGAATATTTTGTAAATATACAAAACAGTAGCGGTATTCCAGTCTAAAAACAAAGTAGAGTAATTCTGGAACCAATCATGCAAACACAAACAACATGAAAATGAAAGATTCTGTTATACTGCTGCTGCTAGAAAAATCAGAAAATCTGATTCCCCCTTAATATTGCATGAAACACTGATAATGATCCGTGTTCCGTAAAACAATAATGATTTATAGATGACAGTATGCTTTAAATTAAGTGTTATGGGACGACGAATCTTGTTGATAAATCTTTTCTTTTAAAGGGTGATTGATGATGTCTTAAGGTGATAAATGTATGTGTAAGACAAATTCGACAATGTATATAACTTTGGTAAAGTAAAATGGTGTGTCCCTGTCTGTCTCAGTCTCTTTCTTTGTCTCTGTCTGCCTGTCTATCTATCTCTATCTTATTTTCTGAATAATACGTACACACACAGATACACACATACATATATACATATGTATAATGAACTTTCGTAAACGCAAAATCAGGCGTACAAGATGTTAATTCTGCGCTGCATTAATTAACCAGGAGTGAGGACTAGCAGAGTTGTTGTATAATATAATTATCTATCACTAAAGGTGTGTTGTGACTTGACCTGACCTGACCTGACCTGACAAACTGTATGTAATATACTCTGTGCAAATATCTTTTGATATAATAAACTGCATTGAAACGTGCTGTGGCTTTTCTGAGTATTATTTTGACAGAGAAGAGAGAGAGAGAGAGAGAGAGAGAGAGAGAGAGAGAGAGAGAGAGAGAGAGGAGAGAGAGAGAGAGAGAGAGAGAGAGAGAGAGAGAGAGCGAGCGAGCGAGAGCGAGAGAAAGAGAGACGAGAGAGCGAGAGAGATTAATCAATCAATCAAATTATTTTATGTAGAGGATAATGATTTTGCACTCATGTGCTTTGTTTTACATCAGTCTCCGCCCTTATCAGAGATAGAGGGACAGACAGACAGACAGACAGAGACAGACAGCCAGCCAGAAACAGACAGAGACAGACAGACAGACAGAGACAGACAGACAGGACAGACAGAGACAGACAGACAGAGACAGACAGACAGAGACAGACAGACAGAGACAGACAGACAGACAGATAGCCAGACAGCCAGACAGACAGACAGAAAGAGAGAAACAGACAGCCAGAGACAGACAGACAGAGAGAAACAGACAGCCAGAGACAGACAGACAGAGAGAAACAGACAGACAGACAGACAGACAGGCGTTTTCTTTAATTACCCTTGTGCGGGATGCAAACAGAGGGATATATACGTGATTCCTGCTGAAGGAATCCATTTGATATAAAGAATTTAAAAACTAAAAAAACCTGCTTCTATATCTATGGCTTTATTTTGCTTTATTTTAAACATTTTTGTTTGTATGTTTCTTTCTTTCTCTCTTTCTTTCTTTTTTGCTTTCTTTTTCTTTCTTTCTTTCTTGCTTGATCTCTTGCTGTCTTTTTCTTTCTTGCTTTCTTGCTTTCTTTTTTTCTTTTTCTGTCTGCCTGTCTGTTATTCTTTCTTTCTTTTTCTGTCTGTCTTTCTTTCTTCCTTTCTTGTTCTGTATGTCTGTCCGTCTGTCTGTCTGTCTCTCTTTCTTTCTTTTCTTTCTTTCTTTCTTTCTTTCTTTCTTTCTTTCTTTCTTTCTTTCTTCCTTCCTTCCTTTCTTTCTTTCTTTACCTTCTCTAATACGGAGCAGTCCACACCTGCATCTACACACCGTCTAATCGTGTCTTCTAGATTTCTTCTGTGAAACAGACCTGCCTTGGTTTTTAGAGAAAAGGCATACTCCCTCGGCAAAAAATCTATGTATTTAGGCATCTCTCTGCTCTTGTTCAGGTTACGTATTGAAGCGTGGAAGTTAACACTTAAATCTTACTGAAATATAGCCCTTAGAAACTTTTTTTGGTTTCGCGCACGCGCGCGTTCGTGCGCGCGTGTGTGTGTGAGTGTGTGTGTGTGTGTGTGTGTGTGTGTGTGTGTGTGTGTGTGTGTGTGTGTGATTTTATTCTTTTATTTCGAGAATAATGGAATAAGCACTCGTGTGCTTTTTCTCATCCAGTCCTCGTGTGTATGCAGTTTGGTCAATTTTGTCATCCGTTCCCACCGGCACACAATGCCTACACTTCCGAAAAGGAGAACGGGTTTTAACGTGTGCGCAAGAAGTTCTGCATGCGTTCGCACACGGGACCTCGGTTTATAGTCTCACCCGAAGGATGTGTGTGTGTGTGTGTAGTATAGTGTAGTGTCGTGTAGTGTTGTGTAGTGTAGTGTGTATGTGTGTGTGCGTGCGCGGGCGTGTGTGTGTGTGTGTGTGTGTGTGTGTGTTGTGTGGTGTAGTGTAGAAAAGTGTAGTGAAGTGTAGTGCTGTGTAGTGTGTGCGTGTGTTAGTGTGTATGTTTTATTTTTCATTTTTTCTATTTTTGGGGTTGTTGTTTTTTTTTACTTCTCCACTCTCTAATTACCCACTCTTTGCAAAGACGTAAACCTGGCGGGCAGCAGTTAACACACAAGTTCCATTAAGACCATTCTCAGAGCAGAACGTATATCTCTGGCTGTTACTGCTCCTGTGCAGCAGTATCGACCGGAAAAGACGGGATGATTTGTCTCCTCCTGACGAAACGCAAGGTCAACGGAAGCGGAAGACGAGTGCAGATGACAGGTGAGCTGCCTGGCCCGTCCATCAGTGTGCTTTATGTCTCAGTCTCCTGTTGCACTGAGGAACTACATTCATAGCGTTTGGGGTGGGGGTGGGGGGTGGAGGTGGGGGGGGGGGGGGGTGTCAGGATTAGCCTGGTGTTTAGAGCGTTGCGCATTGCGCTCGTGATCTGCTGCTGACCCTGGTTCAAATCCCAATTCAAGGGGATATTTTCCCCCTGGAATTAGCATCAGTGCCGACTCCACTCTCCCCAAAATTCATTCGGATGATAGTAGAAACTGATATCCCGTGTGTGAAGCACTGAGCATCTTGCGTACATGTTAAAACCCGTTCCGATTTTTGAAAGCGTAGGCTATTGTGTGTTGGTGGGAACGGATGACAAAATTTACAAAACCGTGTAGATACGGGGACTGAATGTGAAAAAGCACATGAGTGCTTATTCCATTGTTTTTGAAATTTAAGAATTTGGGGAAAAAAAAGTTTCTTGTCGACTGAGTAGGGAAGGAGAAGAAGAGAAGAGGGAAGCTGTTTTATTTATTATTATTATTTTTTTAATTCTTTTATATCGAGGATAATGGAATAAGCACTCATGTGCTTTTTTACATCAAGTCCCCGTGTGTATGCAGTTGTGTAAATTTTGGCATCTGTTCCCACCGGCACACAATGGCCTACTCTTCCAAAAAGCGGAACAGGATTTAACGTGTGCGCAAGATGTTCTGCATGCGTTCGCACACGGGGCCTCGGTTTATAGTCTCATCCGAAGGATGGTGTGTGTGTAGACAACCAAGCCGATTACTAGAGCCACACCAGGGCTATCATCCTGATTATCTTTGTAGAACTCCGCGCCAATGTACGATAGGGTATAATGCTGAGGTGGGTGTATTCCATTTGCATTCATGTTGCTTTTTTTGCCCATCTGCAACAGAAAAACACAGCTTTGATCATAATATTTCAACTTAGCCCAGACCAAAACTCTGCAGGTTATTGATTGAAAGCAAAGTGGCAAAGCCTACATTAAGATGCTGTCACGCTTTGAAGTTTGATATTGGCGTTTCGCTTTGGTCAATGGCAAGCAAACTCCTAGCACAAGAACTTGTATCCCTCGTTAACTAAACAATAAAAATCATGTTAAATCAGAGTATGTCTGCCTATTGGTAGGACATGTATGTTAGTCCGTCGTTTTCGACGATGACCTCCAAAACAGCAGAGGAGGCAGCTGCTGTTTCGGAAATTGGGCAGAAATTTGATTATAGTGGAGATGCCTTGCCCACAGTACATCCCCATTCTCTCGGCCAAGTGGGCATAAGGACAGTTAGCGTTGGAGATGTCCTCCAAAGGCCAACTAGCCCCCAGGGCTGCAGCACATAAAGACTGTGCAAGTCAAGCCTCCTAGTCAGAGAGTCATAGTCGATCACTGAAGACTAAGCTGTAAAGTGGAATTCCATGAGTGGAAAAGCAACTGGTCATACAGCCTCTCACTTTGCTGTTGCCCCCAGCGTCAATGGTTTAACCAAGAACTGTGAAAAACCCCAGGCGCTGATGGCATTGGTAGGACATACAAAATCGTAACAAATGCAAACTTCTCGTTCAATGTAAGCATTCGAATTCTGAATTCACAATGATGTTGACTACCTAGTTTTTACATTTCTCTGAATTATCTGCCTGATTGTCATTGTTACGAGTGTAGTCAATACATAATTGTGTGTGTGTGTGTGTGTGTGTGTGGGTGGGTGCGTGGGTGTGTGAAATAAGTCTGTGTTCTAGTCAACTGTCTTAAAACATTGAATTCATATATTGGTGTATGGTGTGGGTGTGCGTGGGCGTGTTCGCACACACACGTACGTGCGTGTGTACGTGCTGCGTATATGCGTGCGTAAAAATAAGTTTTTATGTCTTCTAGTCAATGGGTTTAAAATTGTGTTCACAACTGATGTGTGTGCGTGCGGGCGTTTGCGTGTGTGTGCGCATGCGCGCGTGTGTGTGGTGTGTGTGTGTGTGTGTGTGTTCGTGACATTTTATTTGAAAACCAATATGAAATATAGCTTTTGTGTCTTTGATATATTTGATGAGTATCAATCTGCCTGTCAGTATTGTAATTGCCCTTCATGGGATGATTAAAGTGTTTTTGACTGGACTTGACTTGACTTGACAATGTGTACAAGGTAATTCCAGGGTGTTATGATTAAGACAAAGTGCTTATTCTGAGGTGAGCCATTCTGATGTGAGCCCCACAGTGCCAATAATATGAAGACTGCTCAACATCCGCAACATGATAGTTCTATAAGCAAACAAGCCCAGTCCGAATATGGGGTGTTGGTAGCTCTGTTTTACTTAAGCACTCCCACCCTACGAACTATATACTAAAAAAGCTAGCACTTCAAACGTATAAAAGAGTAAATGCTATATACAACACTGAAAAACAGAATCAGTGTCCATCCAAGTGTTCACTCTGTTACTACCTAATCTGCAGATAAAAACTAACACAGGCAATGCATTTCTGACTGAGTGACGAACTTTCATGCAGTGTGTCTTGGGCAAATTGAATCTGACATAGCCTATTGCTCTCTGGGTCACAAACAGCATGTTGTATTTATCCATACCATCTGTTTCACCGGTCTTAGTTGACATACCCTTTTTACGACAGGTGAGTGATGGGTGATATTATGTGTTTGTGTATATGACCCCAGGTCGCAGTCTCACACGAAGCACAAGTATACGTACAGAGTTATCACTAATGTTCACCTTCACCTCCAACTATCCCGTAGACCAGCCCACCGTTAAGGCTGCCACTAAAGATTTTGCAACCAGCTTCCTCCACTCCTCGCGGTTCTCGGCTTTCTGTAGTATGCCGTTCCACTCAATGCCAGCCTTCTCGCTGATCTGAGTGTTGTCTTCACATTCTAATGTTAACTCCAGGGGGGAACATTTTACGTTAATCGAAGGCTTCGGTGGTGATTCAAACCCCTATATTCAGGTTAACGTTAGGTCACAAATCTTAGTCTCAAGCCACTTGCAAGACCACTCTGCCCAAATGTTGCTACAATGTGTTGAGTCAAAGAAGAAGAACAACAAAAAACCCACCTATGCACTGTTTGGGGGTGGACAGAGTGCTAGTCTCGGAAGGTAAACGTCTATGGCAAGAGAAAGAAAAAAAATAGACAGAGAGTCCTAACAAAAAGAGTAAACTCCCTCGTGGGGTTGCCGAGGGCTTATCACTATAAATAGCATCGCCACCTTCTGGAGATTCCGTGCTAGAAACTCCCTCTTTTCTATTGCTGTCTTTGTTTCGGCCTTGTTCCTTTTCTTCCTGTCACGTCCTTTTTGGTCTTATTTTCTACCTTCTTGGCCCATCCTTCTGCCTCTTGTTTTTTCCCCCTCAAGACAGACTGAAAAGGTAACAATTCTCTCCCTATGTCAAAGTCAGATGCACTGGTGGACCTGACTTGTCAGGCACTTAACGACAGAGCCACGCAATTGGTGCTTATCTAACAGACAACAACAATAGTTGCTGTCTGAGCGTTCGACAAAGAAGAAAAGAGCAGACGTCTTGGTATGAAGCTGCCAGGTGAACGGACTTGCTCCCTTTAAGTCTTGCTGGAGCTACTAGGACAATGCACTGTCTGCTTTTCTCGGGCAGTGTGCTGTGGGCAAGTTGACCCAAGTGGAGCCATTAGTTCCCTAGATGAGAATGCTGTTTTATACCGAAAGAGTTCCTAATGTGATGTGATGCGATGTTCCCATTGTCGAATGAGGAAGCAAGTGCGTCTCAAAGGTTGATGGAATTGTTGGGGGTAGGGTGTGTATGTGTGTTGTGTGTGTCGTGGTGTTTGTGTGTTTATGTGTGTTGTGTGTGTACTGTGTATGTGTGGTGTTTGTGTGGAGGGAGTGGTGTTATTTATATATCGTATTTATTTATTCTTTTATTTCGAGGATATGCACTCATGTGCTTTTTTTTTTACATCTAGTCCCCGTGTGTATGCATTTTTGTAATTTTTGTCATCCATTCCCACCGGCACACAATGGCTTACTCTTCCGAAAAGCGGGACGGGTTTTAACGTGCGCGCAAAATGTTCTGCGTGCGTTCGCATATGGGACCTCGGTTTATAGTCTCATCCGAAGGACTTTTGGGGAGAGTAGAGTCTGCACTGATGTTAACTCCAGAGGAAAAATCCTCTTAAACGAGTGTGTGTGTGTGTGTGTGTGTGTGTGTGTGTGTGTGTGTGTGTGTGTGTGTGTGTGTGTGTGTGTGTGAAGAGGGGGAGGGATACGGTGGTGGTGGTGGTGGGTGGAAACGTGCTCTTTTCTCCTGTGACAGGCTGAAGGGATGCAGACATGCTTCTCAGATTCTTGTGTAAATTGGATGAGGATGCTAGAGGACATTGTTTTCCAGGTTATGATCCGAGCGGTGTGTGTGTGTGTGTGTGTGTGTGTGTGTGTGTGTGTGTGTGTGTGTGTGTGTGTGTGTGTGTGTGTGTGTGTGTGTGTGTTGTGTGTGTGTATGTGTGTGTGTGTGTGTTGTGTAGTGGTGGGTGTTGTGTGTGAGGGTGTAGTGTGTGTGTATAGCGTAGTGTAGTGTGTGTAGTGTGTGTATGTGTGTGTATGTGCGTGTATGTGTGATGTATAAATACATGTTTGGATATGTGGCGTCTCTGTGTGTTGTGTGTGTGTGTGTGTATGTTGTGTGTGTTGTTGTGTGTGTGTGTGTGTGTGTGTGTTTGCGTGTGTTTGGTTTATTGTGACAAATCTACTAATCTTGCTGTTCATGCGTATATATGTGTGTCTTGTGCGCACACATTGTGTGGTCATTCTATTTGAGCGATTGGAGCCATGATGCTTCTTTGCATTTTCTGTATATCAAAACGATCATCCTTTTGCATTTTCGGTACACAGCCGCTTTTCCTCTTGCTAAAGTTTCACAAGTCCACGGTATGCGCTGTCTGAGGTCAAGACATTGCGTGCTTCAACGACGATTGGCCTGATGCTCTGCAACGTATATAAAACCGAATCTTGAAAGCACAATCAGCTCAGTTTTCTCCTTTAAGTCACAGAGAATCCCGCAACTGTAGCGCTGCGCCCCTTCACCCTAAGATTTGTTTGCAATCAGTCTTTCTAAATTGCCAACGTGCATGAGTCAACAGTGTGATCATACATTCTACAGTTGTGTTAACAGTCATTGGTTAATGCTTGATACCATGGCAGCGGGACGGGATAGCTCAGTGGTCAGAGCATTTGCTACCCCCAAGCTAAGGTTAAGCAGTACTGAGCGTGATTACCAAGTGAATGGGTGACCGTTTTAAGCGCCATGGCTTCAGTACAGTTCCCCCCAGTTCACCCAGCTGTGAATGGGTACCTGTCCTTTTTACGGTCATGGAGGTAAAGCAGCGAGGGAGAGGAGATGGGCGCCGCCCTCAGTATGCTGGCTCCTGGAGAAGTTGAGGTCTCTGACACCTCTCTCCACAACGATTTCATAGGTTATGGGAACAGTTTCACCTTTACCTACCATAATAGACTCCTGGATAGCAAAAAAGTGTCAAATATTTAAACAGATGTTTATTGAGAGAAGAAATACATTGCACACAAATCCATTTACGGCAACAACAAGCTAACAGCTTATAGCGTGCGCCACCATCAAAACAAAACGAAATCTTTGATTTTGCAACTGGATAACATGTGATAGTCACACACAACAAAACCATACTTGTGGAAAAAGTGTAATAAGTAAAGCAAAGACATTAGTTTTTATTGATCTTGCTGCCTTTACACTTCTGCAAATCGGATATTATTGTTTTGCCAACATTTTATATGTATTTAATCTAGTTTTCAGTGCAAATCAGAAAGTGAACGTTTAAATCAAGCTACACCAAATACTATTCAGCATGACTTTACTGGCATGACTTATGAGGCCGATTGTCCTGTAGTTTTGGCACTGCTGGAGATTTCCTTTCTTGGGGAGAGTGATGATGAGTGATTGGGTCCATGGTGTAGGCCACTCTCCGGTCTGCCAGATCTTGTTGCAGATACTTGTAAGGATGTCTGTCACTGCTTCTCCCCCGTGTTGGATCAGCTCTGCTGGGATGTTGTCGATTCCTGCTGATTTTCCTTTCTTCAGCGATCTAATTGCTACTTCTACTTCCTCGCGTAGAATTGGGAAGTTGTCTTTATTCGATGAGGCTTGGCTTGCAAGTACGCTGGGGTCGCCTAGCGTCTGATGGTTGTAGAGTTCGGAACAGTATTCCGTCCATCTGTCAACGATTTCCTTCTTTTCTGTTAGGCAATTCCCTTCTTTGTCCTGGATGTTACTGAATCTTGCCTGTTTCTGTTTGGTGAGCTCTTTCACAATCTGGTATGCTCTTCTGCTATTATTCTTTGTCAGGCTCTCTCCGATTTCTGTACATTGTTTCTCTATCCATTTCCCCTTGGTCTTCCTCATGTCTCTCCTGATCTTCTTGTTTACTTCTCTGTACTCAAATGATCCTGTAGTGTTCTTGCTCTTCTTCAGGTCTCGTCTTTTGTCACACATATTCAAGATTCATCTGTGACCCATGGTTGTGTTTTTCGGCGATATTTGCCAAGGAGTATGCTTGCTGTCTCAGTCATCACTGTGTTAAAACTGGTGGTCATCGTTTCGGCATCTTCTTCAAGTGCCAGCAGTGGTGCGAATTTCCCTCCTATTGTTGCTTGGAAGGACTCAGCGATGGTGGGGTCCTTCAGTCTGTCCAGGTTGAACTTGAGTCTGGTGTTCTTTGTCTTATTGATCTTCTTCAATCGGACTCTAAAGTTCAGGAGCACGAGGTCATGATCATGGGCAGCGATCACAGGCAAACTTGTCATAGACAGACTTGTCACAGACTTGTCACAGGCAAACTTGTCATAGACAGACTTGTCACAGACTTGTCACAGGCAAACTTGTCATAGACAGACTTGTCACAGACAGGCATGTCACATATTTTCACAGACTTGTATAGAAAGATTTATCACAGGCATTCTTGTCCTAGACTTGTCAGATACAGACTTGTCATAGACAGACTTGCCACAAACTGACTTGTCACAAATTGACTCGTCACAAACTGACTTGTCACAAACTGACTCGTCACAAACTGACTTGTCACAGACTTGTCACAGACAGACTTATCACAAACTCGTCACGGACTTGTCACAGACTTGTCACAGAAATGAGTTGCACATCTTCTGTTTGACTGCAAGATATATTTTTGATGAAACTGTTTCTTCCATGCAATGAGTTGATTGTAGATTAAACTGTTTTTACTTGCAATTGATGTTTGTGCGCATGCGCGCGTGTGTGTGGTGTGTGTGTGTGTGTGTGGTGACATTTTATTTGAAAACCAATATGAAATATAGCTTTTGTGTCTTTGATATATTTGATGAGTATCAATCTGCCTGTCAGTATTGTAATTGCCCTTCATGGGATGATTAAAGTGTTTTTGACTTTGACTTTGACTTTGACTTTGATTAGCCTACAGTGTGTACGGATATGCTATCCAAAGCTGATCCAGGGGTTATTAAAGGGGGGAGTAGGGAAACAGGAAGAGAAATTCAAATATGATAAAAACGCACGTGAAATATTATATCTATCTATATGCTATGATGTTATGTATGTATCCATGTATTTATATACATAAAATCATACACGTATATGTACATATAATTATTAGATAGACATACAGACAGACGTACCGACGGACGGACGGATAGATGGATAGACAGATAGACAGACAGACAGACAGACAGATAGATAGAGAGATAGAGAGATAGATAGATAGATAGATATAGATAAATAGATAGATAGATAGATAGATAGATAAATTGACAGATAGATAGATAGATAGATAGATATATAGATAGATAGATCGATCGATAGATAGATAGATTGATTGATTGATTGATGTGGGTGTATATCTGTGTCTCTGTGTGTAGGTATGTAGGTACGTATTTATGCTTGGTTTATCCTCACACTTTGGTATAGATATCTCCCATTGATGTTGGCAACACACACACACACACACACA
>CM054149.1:34750329-34757829 GCA_028751875.1 Rapana venosa | reverse complement strand
TGACTGACTGACTGACTGACTCTCCGAATAAATGAATGAATTAATTAATTAATAAACGAGTGAATGAATGAATCAATGAATAAATGAATGAATTAATTAATCCTCAGTTAAACAATACAAATTCTTCATGCACATAAACAATGCATGGTCCAGAAAATGGAGAAAAAAAAGAAGAATGGTAAAAAAGATCGAGAAGAAGATCAAGGAAGAAGAAAGAGAAAAACAACAAACAAAGAACAGAGAGACCAAAGACAGAAAGACAGACAGAGACAGAGACAAGAACAGATAGACAGACACAGACACAGGACTAGACACAGAACGAGACAGATAGAGACACACAAACACACAGAGACAAACACACAAACACACAGACAAAACACAGACACACACACACAGAGGAATCTGTTAGCAGGGCAGGAAGAGAGGAGACGCCCGATAGAGACACACACAGACAGACAGAGACAGACAAACACACAAAAAGACACACAGACACACTCATACAGACAGGGATCTGTTAGCAGGGCAGGAAGAGAGGAGACGCCCGATAGAGACACACACAGACAGACAGACACACAGAAAGACAACACACAGATACACAGAGATCTGTTAGCAGCACAGGAAGAGAGGAAACGCCCGATAGAGACACACACAGACAGACAGAGACAGACAAACACACAGACAAACACACAGCCACACACACAGACACACAGACACACAGACACACACACACAAACACACAGCCACACAGACAGACACACAGAACAAACTGTTAGCAGGCAGGAACGAGAGGAAACGCCCGATAGAGACACACACAGACAGACAGGACAGACACAAACACACAGACAAAACCACAGACACACAAAAAGACACACAGACAGACAGAGATCTGTTACCAGGGCAGGAAAAGAGAGAAGAGACGCCCACCAGTCTGGCTGACAGACATCATTCAGAAACACAATAACCAGGTCGACGTGTTGGTGCTTCTTCATTATCATAATTTGTTCCACACCTAACCTCACACCCCCTACCCACACCCACACATCCATCCCCTAACACTCTACCCTCTCCCCTTACCCCCTTCTTTCCTCCCCCCCCCCCCCCCCCCACCTCTACCTCACTCCCTCTCATACGCACTAGGGACGTAGGGGTATAATTATCCTGTCTTACTGTTGAACTCTTGCCCCCTATCTCATTATGACGGAGAAATGGAACGGAAGTGTACTAAATCTGTCTCTTGTGACAAAAGAGATTTCCTTTTTTTTACCCTGGCCTGACCTAACGATGCTGCTGGCTCAGTGCATGCGGTGCATATGTACCGCCATTGTGATTTTGGCCTGAAGTCAACATCAGTACATATGCACTAGTATGACAACACACACACACACACACACACACACGCACGCACGCACACACACACACAGCACACACACACACACACACACACACACACACACACACACACATTTCCTCTGGAGTTGACATCAGTGCCGACTCCACTCTCCCCAAAAGTCCTTCGGACGAGACTATAAACCGAGGCCCCGTGTGCGAACGCACGCAGAACATCTTGCGCACACGTTAAATCCTGTTCCGATTTTCGTAAGAGTAGGCCATTGTGTGCCGGTGGGAACGGATGACAAAATTTACAAAACTGCATACACATGGGGAATGGATTTTTTTTAAAAGGCACATAAGTGCTTATTCCATTATCCTCGATATAAAAGAATAACACACACACACACACACACACACACACACACACACACACACACACACACACACACACAGCCATCCCAACATAAACATTATATGTGGGTGTACCTTATACATGTTCATCACTCTGTTGGAAAGCGTGCCTCTCTCTCTCTCAATCTTATAATTGCCCTCTCTCTTTTCCAATTTGACTTTGATCTTGGTCATCAGGATGCTTGAAAATGTTTGTATAGATAATCTCTATTTTGCCAGTACCGTAATGCATTCGTACTAGGCCTATTGGACGGAAGGAAGCTGCGAACGCACGCGGAACATCTTGCGCACACGTTAAACCCTGTTCCGCTTTTCGTAAGAGTAGGCCATTGTGTGCTGATGAAAACAGATGACAGAATTTACAAAATCGCATACACACGGGGAATGGATGTGAAAAAAAACACATAAGTGCTTATTCCATTATTTTCGATATAAAAGAATAAAATAAAAATAATAAATAAATAAAATAAAAACTAAGTATTGCTTTTCTTGTATCTGTTACTCCTACTTTTACTTACTGTCGTTTCCGACTTCCTTCATTTTTTTTTTTTGGTTTACCCTATCTGACTGATGTTTTTCTTTTTCTTTTTCCAGCGTCCATCCTGCCTTTTTTTCTTTTTAAACTAGAACCATATTTATCGCTATTAACTATGTAGTATTCGTAGAGTTTATTTTCAACACATTGGTGAGTGTCTGAAGAATACAACAACTGTTTTGTTATTTTGAAGTTGTTTTCTTATTTTTTACACACACACACACACACACACACACACACACACGGACACACACACACACACACACACACACACACACACACTACAACTATTCTCAGCTTCTTGACCTTGCTCCAAGACTTGCCTGATCTTGAACTCTCGCCCCTACCCCACCCCCCCCCCCTCCCCAACCCCCTCCCCCTCTCTCCACCCACCTACCCACTCACCCACCCCCTTTCCCACCTTTTGGGGCCTCTCAGAACTAAAAAAAAAAAAAAAGGGGCAGCAAACCTTTCTCTATTGTTAGGAGAGCTTTTCCCCCCGCCACCGCCAGATGGCGCCTACTGACTGCATGCAGCGCATACGTCGCCATTTTGATTTTGCGTGAGGTGAATGGCAGTAGGCCTAGCCAGAAATTGCCACATAAACGGACAGCCGTCTAAATATAGCTGAATATTCATGTTCAGGGTTTAAAAGATTCTGATTTTTCATTTGTGCTGCTATAGTTGCTGGATCCAATAATAATTCCTGTTGGATGTTGACATTTTTCGGAAAATTGAGGGATGTGGGCAAGGGTGGGGTGGGGGGGGGGGGGGGGGGGAGTGTATATAAAAATGAGGTCCAATATTGTTCATCATTTAATGTTTGTTTTTTTCTTGACTTTTCTTTTGTTGTTGTTGTTGTGATGTTTTTTCTGATCTTGTTGTTTGTTATTGGTTTTTAGGAATTTTTTTTTCTTTTGCTATCAATTGTTTGGCGTTTTCTTCTTTTTTCTGTCTCACATGGTCACGTTTGCCTTTGTATGTGTGGTTGGGGAAGGGGAGGGGCTTTTCATTTAAAGAAAATTGTCCCTCTTTTTGTGATCTCTCCCCCCCTCCTTCTCCACTTTATTGGTTCCCAGCTTTGTTTCTTCTTCTGTACTTTGTTTTGTTTCTTTATACTATATAATCTTATTTTTCTTTTCCTTTATTTTTTGAGATTTGTTGTTGCTTTGTTTCTTCTCTTGACACTTTTCATCTACACATTCTTCAGGCTGCCACACCTGTTAAAAAATCTCCTACCTGCTTGCCAACACTTTGGCAAACCAAGAAAGCTCCACGTGGTCTGCTTTTTCTGATCTTTTAGTTGGCTCGGATACTTTAGACACACCCTGCTTTTGGGGGGCTTTTTCCTCCCAGTGGCCAAAGAGAGAGAGAGAGAGAGAGAGGGGGGGGGGGGGAAGACGGGGTGGGTGGGTTGGGGGTGGACGGGGGGGGGGGGAGGGAGAAAGACATACAGACAGACAGATACAAAACCAGAGGCAGACAGAAACAGACAGACAAAGAGATACAGACTTAGACAAACAGATTGAGAGATAGAGAGAGGGGAAGACAGACATACAGACAGATATACAAAGCCAGAGGCAGACAGACAGAGACAGACACAGAGATACAGACTCAGACAAACACACAGAGAGAGAGAGAGAGAGAGAGAGAGAGAGAGAGAGAGAGAGAGAGAGAGAGAGAATAAACATAGCCATTATTTCAAACAACGCTGTAATGACAAGCTCTTTACGGCTCTCTTAATCAACGTTCTTCATTACACATACGCCTCTTCTCTCATACACTTAGGATACACATGGTGATCATTCACCTCTCTACACTTCTGTGTTGTTGGGTTTTGGTTTTTGCCCTGGGCATTGTCTGGTTTTGAAATCCATCTATCTTCTGATATGGCACCAAAGGAACAGCGGCATTCTGCCGTTTCCGTTGCTTCTTTCGATGCTTCTGTCTTTCCTTCTGTCTCCCTTTTTGTTCTGTTTGTTTCTTTGTTTTCCATAATATTTTGTTGATTATTTACTTAGTCATTATCTGCTATTTTTGTACGGCATGTTGACTGAACCTCTCTGGTGAACTTGGTCAAATAATCCAGTCGGGTTACTTTTTATTGGATTATTTTTGTCGAAGTCATTTTCAGCCGTATTTAATTATGGATTTATTTTTCAATGTTCCTGTTTTGTTTCACTTATAAGCTCTTTACTACCCTTTTCGTATGTCCCATGCGCTACATTAGAGCCAAACCGGGTTATCTCCTTCTTTGAGAGCACTGGAGATAACCCGCATGCAGCCACTTAATTTTCTTTAGAATCTGAAACACAAAACGCAAAACTGAAACATACTCCCCTACCAACCCCCCCCCCCCCCTCCAAAAAAAAAGAAGAAAAAATCACGAAGAAGGTACAAAAGGAACTTTTAATACAACAGAACCACACAAAAAAGCCCCAAAAATGTTATCACAGGAAAATCACTTTTCTAGCTAAATAAGACACACATTGTAATCATTCTGTTGACGTAATTTGTTCTCTCAGCTAGTGGCACGCTGTTATAGAGGAGAGAGAGAGATAGATAGATAGATAGGAGAGAGAGAGAGAGAGAGAGAGAGAGAGAGAAGAGAGAGAGAGAGAGAGAGAGAGAGAGAGAGAGAGAGAGAGAGAGAGAGAGATTTTGCTTTTCTATTCAAATATTAACAGCAAAGCCTACATCCTAACCCTCTGATGCTGCCAACTCCATTTCCTTAGAAATTTCAGACCATCAGCTTCCTGCATGCTCTAACCTGCATTGTGAACTCCTGTCAACTTCTGGCGCGTGTCCATTGTCTTCCCAAACGTCCCGTTGTCTGGTATGATCAGACCCCACCTGATAATAATCAACTCTCATTTAAAAAGAAAAAACCAACAAAAACCCCACCTGCACACTTTTTTTCCCAGTATCGTATGTTTTTTTTCAGGCTGATTTTAATCTTTGTTTCTATCCCGCGAACGTGCACCTTTGATGAGGGCTGGAACCTTTCATCTCTTTGCTTCAAAGTTGTTGTGTTCAACCCCTGTGGCAGCGATTTCACTATCTCCGCTGACGAATTTGTTCATTGCTGTTTGTTTCAAGTATATTTTGGCATTTCAGTAACTCTTTGAATTATTTAATTCCATTTCTCGTAGCTTACCGAAGTTCGCATATCAGTTTGTTCCGGTAAATTACATCAGGAAAATTTACTCAAACTTTGACTTCCCGAGGTAAGTGATGTAAGTTTTTAATTTCTTAACATTTTCCCATAACCTTTACTTTTTCTTGTTTTCTTTTACCGTTTTTTTTTAATCTTTTTTTCCCTATGTCTTGTTTTCTGTCTTCCATTTAGTTATCTTATGTCATGGCCCTTTTGTTTGTTATTGTTTTTCTCTCTTTCAATCTTTGTTCTTCAGCCGATTCCTTCTTCTGTCTTTAATCCGTGCTATCAGCTTGATATCTGCTGTCATCTACGAGGTTTTCTTTCTCCTCTCAAACATCTAACGTTTTCCCAAACCACCTGCCTCTTGAAACAGGCCCTTACTTGCCAAAGCTGCGTGTGCTTAAATTAAGAAGTTCTATTTTGAACTCAACACACGGAACGGCAGACTTGGTGCATTGTCTTTTGCAAGCAGAGATGGGAGAGAGACAGACAGATAGACAATCACACAGACAGAGACAGAGACAGAGAAAGACAGACAGGCTGGAAGGCAGACACACAGACAGAGACGAACAGACAGACAGAAAAAGACAGGCAGGCAGACAGACACACGCACACAGACAGACAGACAGAGACACAGACATACAGACAGGCAGGCATACAGATATACAGAGAGATAGACATACATACAGACAGACAGAGAGAGACAGAGATAGATAGACAGAGACAGACAGACAGAGACAGATAGACACAGTGACAGTGAGACAGGCAGACAGACATAGAATAAAGTCAGAAAATGGTGTGTGGAAAAAGAGGTTGTTATGCACCTTATTTATCTATGTATTTATGTATTGATTTCCTCATCTATTTTTAAAAAAAGATTATTCAAATTCTTTTATTTTGAGGATAATAACTAAGCACTCGTGTGGGCTTAATTTTTTTTTACATCCAGTCCTCGTGTGCCTACAGTTTTGTAAAATTGTGTCGATCCATTTCCACCGGCACACACGTTTTTGTTTTTTTCAAATGGCATACTCTACTGAAAAGCGGAACAGGTTTTCAATGCGTACACGAGAGATGTTTTGCGACAAAAAGGAGGCTACCAAAACAGACATGCATACTACATAAGTCAAGCAGAAAAACAACTGCAAAGTAGCGGCACAGGGAGAAGGCGAGAGGGAGGGATGGTTAAGGATGAAGAGAGCCGTTTTATTTATCCTTTTATTTCAAGGATAATGGAACACGCACTTGTGCTTTTTTTCAAATCGAATCCTCGTGTATATGCGGTTTTGTAAATTTTTTGTCATCCGTTCCCACCGGCACACAATGGCCTACACTTCCGAAAAGCGGAACGGGTTTAAGGTGTGCGCAAGATGTTCTGCGTGCGTACGTGTTCGCTCAAAGGGCCACGGTTTATAGTCTCATCCAAAGGACTTTTTTTTGGGGGGGGGGGAGAGGGGGGGGAGGTGGGGAGGGGGGGGGGGAGGGGGGGGGGGGGGGGGGGAGGGGGGGGGGGGGGGGGGGGGGGGGGGGGGGGGGGGGGGGGGGGGGGGGCGGGGTGGAGAGCTCTAGGGTTGGGGGGGGGGGGGGGTTCTTTGGGTGAGGGTGGGGGTTTTGGGTGGCATTTGTGAAACAGAAAAGTGTGTTTACCGAATCTGTGTTGGGAACATTTACATGCTAAGGTGGTTGGGGAAAAAGGGGTGGGGGTGTGGACGAGGGGGGGGGGGAGGTGTTTGGGGGGGGGGGAGGGGGGTGGGTGGGGAGGGTGGGGGGGGGGGGGGGGGGGGGAAGTGGAATCGGTACTGATGTTAACTCTAGAGGAAAAATGTTCTTAAACGGGATTCAAAGCCAGGTCGGCAAATCACGGAGCACAATGCACATTGCTCTAACCACCAGGATATCTCTCCCTGGGATAGAGGCAGTTGAATGCTCCTGACTCGCCCTGTTTTGTGCTTGGCGATTTTAACCACTGTGATTTAAAACATGCTCTTCCTTCTTTTAAACAATATGTGACTTGTTTTACCCGTCAACACAAAATTCTTGACAAATGTTTTGGGAACATTTT
>CM054149.1:34747912-34749829 GCA_028751875.1 Rapana venosa | reverse complement strand
TAATCTACGCTGCACACGTTTGTCAGTTAGAGTAGACACATACTGTTTCACAATACCAGTATCAGAGTCATCCACTGTGCAGCCAACTGTCTGCTCTTCCTGCACATCAGACACCTCAGAAGACACACCGATCTTGCTGTCTGTTGCTGAATCACACAGTAGATCAAGTGAATCTGGTGTGGCCGAGGCATTCAATTCACTGCTGACACACAGTTCTGTGTACACACTGGTTTGTTTTTCTTCTGTTTCCACATCGAGCAGGGAGTCAATGTTACACAAGACCGGCTCTTCCAAGACACTGTCATTGTCACATTGGTGACTTGCCTGTCTTTCTTGGTGTTGTCTGCTTCTTTGAACATCGCGACGGATTTGACATGGGGGCTTTTTGCGATAGTACTGAACACGGGAGTTACAGTTCAGCACCGGGTCCGCCATTTCTGTTGACACTGACTTGTCAGCTGGCTTCATTCGCAAGACGAACACAACGCTGCCGCTCTCCCCTGCGACTTTCCAACTGGATACGACGTTGTCGATCAGCAGGGCGTTTAAAGTTGTTATTACAGTTGCTGGAAGGCCAGTAACTGACATTTTGAAGCTAAAATGCAAACATTTGCAGCAGCTTACTAACAGCACACCTTCAGTTCTCCGAGAGAGAGAGGGAGAGAGAGAGAGAGAGAGAGAGAGAGAGAGAGAGAGAGAGAAGAGAGAGAGAGAGATGAACAACACAAAGATGCACAGTACAGCTCAGGCTGCAGCTGATCAATGTCCTGTGAAGAGCTCATCACGGGTCCTGAAGACTCCAAAGGCACACACAGAGGGCTAGATGAAACAGCTCCTAGGGCCGGGCTACCGGCAAGAGGAAAGAGGCACAGTAGGCTAGAGACAGACAGACAGAAAAAGAGGAGATGAAGAGTAGAAGGAACAAAAAAATAATGATAAGCAGAAATTGTGTGTGGGCGTGTTTGAGGGTGGGGGTGGTTGTGTGTGTGTGGTGTGTATGTGTGTGTGTGTGTGTGTGTGGTGTGAGTCTCTGTGTGTGTGAGAGAGAGTCTGTGTGTGTTATATGTGTGAGAGAGAGATTCTGTGTGTGAGAGACTCTGTGTGTGTGTGTGTTTGTTTTTGTGTGTGTGTTTGGTGTGTGTGTGTTTGGTGTGTGTGTGTTTGGTGTGTGTGTGTGTGTGTGCTTGGTGCGTGTGTATTCGGTGTGTGTGTGTGTGTGTGTGTGTGTGTTTATTCATTCCTTAGTGAGAGCTTCGGGGTTCAGCAGTGACGAGATTTTGCGAATGCAACCTTTTGCCCACCTTTCATTAAGGTAGCTGCCTTCCTACTTCGGGAATGTCTGTACACAACACCAGCGCGCATTGTTGTGGCTGTTGTTTTTATCTTCATCCGTGCCTACCGGCACACATTGGCCTACGCATTGTTTTCGGAATAAACGAAAGTAAATAAAGTGAAAAAAAGAATAAATGACCAGCCGCCACGGTACAGTAGTTGGCGCCTGGGGTTATGGACTGGAAGGTCATCGGTTCCCATCCCTTTAAGACAAAAAGGGATTTGTTTTTACTCCGACCGGCTCCCACCTAGACTGAGTTTACTAAGGACTCGTTGGAAATACTGGGACCACACAGTCGAGCTTCATCCACTTCAACGGATGCAAACTATTCTGAGAGTGTTGCTCAAAGTACCTGACCAACATTGCAAGTGTCTGTATATCTACGGGGCCCGTCTGACGCCAGGATATGTTTTGATAACATACGTAGTGTGATGCGACCTCAGTTTCGGTTTCCTCAAACACTTCTTCTGTGCCTGTGGTGAGTTTGTTTCACAGATTTCCGGGGTTGGAGATTAGTGTTTAAAGGTCTGTTGGAAGGACGTTGTGGTGGTGGAAGTCACCCTGGATGGGCGTCTCAAGTCATT
>CM054149.1:34735412-34742912 GCA_028751875.1 Rapana venosa | reverse complement strand
GCAATCATAATTATAAGCATAATGAAAGACTTCATGCTTAACGCCAATCCAACAGCTTTGTCGGTCAGACTTTTCTTTCTTTTTCAATCTGCCTCATCACCTGTGAAATTTCTGTCCCGCTGTCCCCACGCCCCTTATTGCAAACCCTCTGCCCCAGCCAGGCTCGTTCTTTCGCATCCTCAGAGACAGAACGAAGTCCACAAGACAGCTATCAATGTCACACCGCTGTGGGGCCACCAGCCAGAGGGGCCCTGCACTGCTGCTTGGTCACTTTGAGACTGCATCCATACAGGGGATGAAACTCCACTGTGTAGTCACAGTCTTACAAAGAACCTCATAGAAATTCACTTTGAGTAGGAGCCGGCCAGCGTTTGAAAAATCCTTATGAATGCAATGGGATTTGAACCATCGACATATCAGTCCGTAACTCAAGGCGGCTAACCACTGCGCAGATGGGAGCTGGTTATAGTATGCATCTAAATACATCCCCAATATAACCCTCTCCAACTCATCGTTTCACACCTGCAGCCTCCCATTGTGGCTTAAGGAGAAAAACCCACAAAGGTCTGACCTTCATCTCACATCAGATTTAGTTAACAGCGCTAAACTGGATAAAATGCAAACGCCGCCATCTTGACCTACAATGACGTCAGAGGTAGTGCCCCCGTGGACTTGCCAGACAATAACACAGATTTCTAAATATAACCATCGCCGGTGTATATCATACATATTTCAAAGTCAAACAGTTTACCGTCTACACCGCCATCTTGATCTAGAATGACGTCAGCGGCAGTGCCATGCACTGACAAGGTTATACACAGCCTCCTAAAGATAACGAACTGCCTGGTGTGTATTTATACATGTACCCGATTAAACAGTTTACTATAGTCTACCGCTTGCTTCCATCACAGCAATTTGTTTTTTATTTTAGGTGAGGGTGTTCAGAAATGGGTGGACGTGTTTCTTTGAACAAGCCGACCAGACTTTGCTCTTTCTTTCTTTCTTTCACCAGCCGTGTACCAATCTATCAATCCCTCCATTTATCTATCCCTTTCTTTAGAGTAGTAGGCCAGCCAGCAAACTGTTGCCTTCTTTTTACCAGCATCTGTCGACTCGTCCGTCAATTCGTTCGTCCGTCTGTCCATCGACTTGGCTGTCTGCCTGCCCACGATCCCTTCTATAAGATAAACAAAAGACTACCGAGTGTGTCCGATACCTAACTACCTTAATGTCTACCTAACTATCTGCATATCTACATGTTTCCCTGTATAACTAAATAGCAATCTATATAACTACAAGTTAAAGTACACATGAATAAACCCTCTTTCAAAATAGCTATTAGACAATTTTTTTAAATGACAGGTTTTGACAGCTTAAAAGAATATGCGTAACTGTCAAAAAATGGTCAGATGGTAACATGCACTAACAAAGAGGTAGGTGAATGGTGATAACGGTTATCACTCGCGCGTGCACACACACACACACACACACACACACACCATGCATACACATACATAAGTGCTTATTCCATTATCCTCGATATAAAAGAATAAAATAAAATTAAAAAAAATAAAATACACACATACACACGCAAAGTAGCAAGGCACTCATGACATCTCATTACAGAAGGAGAAAAACGAAAGTGAGAAGGGGGAGAAAGGGAAAGGACGGAAGAGGGGGCGGAGAAGAAGAATTGCGAAGAAGAAGAATAGCGAAGAAGAACAATTTCAAAGAAAAAGAATTGCGAAGAAGAAGAATAGCGAAGAAGAAAAATTGCGAAGAAGAAGAAGAAGAAGAAGAAGAAGAAGAAGAAGAAGAAAAAGAACAACAAAAACAACAACAATTACAAAGAAGAAGAAGAATTGCGAAGAAGTAGAACTACAATTACAACACCAACAACAACAACAACATCATCATCATCATCATCATCATCATCATCATCATCATCATCATCATCATCATCATCATCATCATCATCATCAACAACAACAAATAAACTGTCAGAGGAAGAAGACAAAAAAGAGAGCAGCACAGGCTGATGGAAGATAACAGAAGACAGATGTGGCTGGCAGGAGAAAGAGAGAGAAAGAAGGAGATCGGGGAGAGCATGGTGCTGAAGAGGCGCAGGAGGGTGATTCGCCCAAAGCACTGGCTGGAAGGCTTCATGGGCTGAGTTAGTTATGCCCCTGTACATCTCCTTCCTTCCATTCCTTCCTAGCTCTTGTCCAACGCAGCCCCATTGCTATCCCCACCCCACCATCCCCCAAAAAAGTAAAAACCAACACATACACACGCACACAAGCACACACGTACATGCACATACACGCACACACACACACACACACATGCGTGCACGTGCAAGAGCACACACATACACACATGCGTGCACTTGCGAGAGCATGCACGCGCGCACACACACACACAAACACACACACACACATACACACACAGAATTCTTTAATCATTCCCCATACCATACTCTCAACCTGCCTTTTCTTTCCAAAAATAATCGCCAGATCTTGAACTCTCGGCCTTCTCTTACCCTTGGACCAGACCGAACTAAGGGCGGTAAATCTTTCCTTTTGCTAGAACGGCCTGCCTAGCTGAGCTGTCGCCTCCAGATGGCGCTGCTGGGTGCTGTGCCAACGCCGCCATCTTAATTTGGCCGTGACGTCAATGGCAGTGACCAAAGGAATACACAGCCCTCTCCAGATTGCTACTGGTGTATATACCAAGCCGTTCAGGGATAATCTGTTTACTGGACTGTCAGCTCTGCTTGCAATAATCCTTAAAGGCTGATGGCAATGTGAGGAAATGGTGAAGATGAGATACCTTTCTGCTGCTTTTTTGTTGGACCTGTGTTCTCTTCCTACAAGGAGACGGGATAGCTCAGTGGTCAGAGCACTCGCTTTAGCCAAGCTGAGGTGAGCAGCATTGAGTGTGGTTACCATGTGGATTGGTGACTGGTATTGCGCCTTGGCTTCAGTACAATCCCCCAGTTCACCTAGCTGTAAATGGGTATCTGCCCTCTTTAGGGTCAGGGAAGGTACATCAGCGAGGGAGAGGATATAGGCACCACCCTCAATATGCTGGCCCCTGGAGAAGTTGAGGTCACTGACATCTCTCTCCCCAACGACCGCGTATGTTATGCGAACACCTTTAGTTTTACCTTTACCTCTTCCTACGCTTCCTTTTCTGTCTAATCATACTCCTCTATTTCTTTAAAATATCCATCCTCTTCCTCCAAATCATTCACCTTAACCACCCCTCTCTGTGTTTTTTCTTTTATTCTTTCTTTCTACCTTTTCTTTTTCTTCATTTTGTGTCATTGTATGTCTTCCATTCTCTTTCAGCCTCTTCATGTCACCTCTCCCCGTCTCTTTGCTCTACCTTGTAATGGTCATCAAGTCAGATTGCTCCCTTTCTTTCTTGCCCCCTTCATTGCTATTGAGGGGTCCTGTACTTCATCAGGATGGTGGTACTCAGAATCTGTTCTGGACGGTTTGTGGGAGAGAGCTACAGTGGCGACAAGTTGATTTATGGCTCATTTCATCTTGGCCTCGGGATAGAGCGAGAGAGAGAGCTAGAGAGCAAAGCGAGAAGCGTGGAGAGTGAGAAAGAGGAAATGGGAGGGAAGTGGAAGGACTACAGACAAAGATGGAGTGATTAGAACCAGGCGTACGTACTAACTGCCTGACTGACTGAGTGACTGACAGATATACAGGCAGATGAGTGTTAGTTTCAACACTGAAGGCTGCCAATATAACTGTCATGAAACTATCGCCTGGTGAAATGAAATCGATTGTGTTAAATTATATATGTATTCTAAATTTCAGAAATTGCATTTTCAAGATCTCCCCACCCTCATCCCCCGAGAAATGTAAACAAACTGTGGCATACTCATTTTCTTATTCTGTTTTAGTCCATCATCTATTTTTTTGGATTGCCCTTTTCTTAAAGACATGTACATAAAAAAGGAGGTTGATACCAGATTAAAATAAGGGAAATTAAGTGTGTATTGCTTGATTCTTAGCAACACATAGCATCAATGATTACTAATGTCATTTGCCATTTAACAAACGGAAGACTGTTAAAGTACTTATTTTATATCATGAAAATGTCCCTGTCTAAATCACCTTCTGGTGAATAGTCATGAAACCAAGGAGAAAAAAGGCAGACCAGCACACACAGAGAGAGCGAGATAGAGAGAGAGAGAGAGAGAGAGAGAGAGAGAGAGAGAGAGAGAGAAGAGAGAGAGAGAGAGAGAGAGAGGGAGAGAGAGAGAGACGGACAGACAGACATACAGACAGAGACAACTACATAGATAGACAGAGAGACAGAGACAGGAAAAGACACAAGAGTAGAGGATGAGGAGTAGAGAGAGAAAGAACACGAAAACGAAAGAAAAACAACAACAACAACAGCAACTGCAACAACAAGAAGAACAAGAAGGACAAGAAGATGGCCAGAACAAGACAAAAAGAGCAGCACATGCTGACGAAAAGAAAACAGAAGGAAAAAGGTTGCAGAAAAAAGGAGGGAAAGTATGAAATCAGGTAAAAGGAAAAATGGTGCTGAAGAGGCACAGGAGGGTGGTGATACGCCCAACACACTGGACTCCTTTCAAGGCACTAGCCTATTTTATAAGTGGGCTGAGTTGTGTATGCCTCGCTACTGCCTCTCCATCGTTTTATTCTTAGCTCTCACCACACCTGGCTATGCATCACTTCTAAACCCCAGAAAAAAACAAAAACATGTACGCAAGGTAACACTAGGGTGCACGAGAACATGTGTATACGCGTATACGTGTGCGCATGCGTGCGCGTGCACAAGCGCGCGCGCGCACACACACACTTACACACACGCATATACACACACACTAACACTTGGGTGCACGAGTACATGTGCATTTGTGCACACACACACACACATACATACATACATACACACATACACACGCGCGCGCGCACAGATATCTGATATAACTTTTTGGTGGAAGGACGTTAAATTAAAGAACTAACACACGCAGATAACCTAGCTACACAGTTCTATTGGATATATTCTACAATTACACACGTTGATTAAATTCATGCACATATGCCCTCCCACCCCCTTTTTATTGTCTAATATCGTTTATTTCGACTCAGTTTCAAATTGATCAAACACACACACACACGCACACACACAAAACACACACACACACACACACACACACACACACACACACACACACACAACACACCACATGGAGCATTATTCGATCACCCTCCACACTCTTCCCGCCTTTTCTCTCTCTCTCTCAACAGTAATTGCCACATCTTGAACCCTCAGCCTTCTGTACTGCCCTCAGTCGAGATGAAAAACAAAGGGCGGTAAATCTTTCCTTTTGTTAGAACAGCTTGACTGAGCTGTCACCGCCAGGTGGCGCTGTTGGGTGCTTGTGCCAACACAGCCATCTTGATTTTGGTGCGATGTCAATGGCAGTGACCAATAGTATGGAACACGCCACTTTCTCCAGATTGCTACCGATATGTGTTATTAAGCCATTTTAGGGATAATAATTATGTTTATGGATTGTCAACCTGATGGTGATGTATCTTGAAAAGGTGACAGCGTTGTGAAAAAGCTGTGAGCATTTGGGGGCTTTAAGTGTTGTGTTTGTTTTCTTTGTTGTTTTGTCATTTCTTGTTCTCTCCCTTGTCGTATTCTTGTTCTTCTTTCGTAATTGTTCTTTCTTTTTCTTCTTTTCTTTCTTCTGCCTTTTCTTCTTCTTCTCCTTTCTCCTCGTCACCTTCATCCTCCCAAACCATAAGTTCCTCCGCTCCCTCTCCCTTTTTTTGCTCTCTCTTTTCGTCTTTCTGTCTTTTTATCTTTTTATCTATCTATTTACTTATGTATAATAATAATAATAATAATAATAATAATAATAATAATGTATGGAATTTATATAGCGCTGAATCTTGTAAAGCAACAAATCAAAGCGCTCAGATTTCATTTCATACCACTTTAAGTCACGGCAGATTTCTCTCCGTGAAATTCGGGCTGCTCTCCCCGGGAGAGCGGGAGAGCGCGTCGCCACAAGCGCAGCGCCACCCTTTTTTTTTCTTTTTCATGTCTGCAACTGTATTTTGTTTCCCTATCAGAGTGACTTTTTTCTAAGAATTTTGCCAGGGACAACTCTCTTGTTGCCGTGGGTTCTTTTACGTGCGCTAAATAATTACGTGTAACACACGGGACCTCGGTTTATCGTCTCATCCGAAAGACTACCGCCCAGACCACCACTCATGGTCTAATGGATGGGGGAAAAGTTTCCGGTCCAAACGGGGTACGAACCGCCGCACACTTCAGACCCGGACTTTTCGCTTTCTAGACAGGCGCGTTACCTCTAGACCACCGATCCACTATGCATCTATGTATGTATGTATCCATCTATCTATCTATCTGTCTATCTGTCTGTCTGTCTGTCTATCTATCTATCTATCTATCTATCTATCTATCTATCTATCTATCTATCTATCTATCTATCTATCTGTCTGTCTATCTATCTATCTATCTATCTATCTATCTGTCTGTCTGTCTGTCTGTCTGTCTATCTGTCCATTCATCCATCCATCTCTCTATCTATCTATCTATCTATCTATCTATCTATCTATCTATCTATCTATCTATCTATTTATCTACATATCTATCTATCTATCTATCTATCTATCTATCTATCTGTCCATCTATCTATCTTGTTTATTCAATCTATCTTTTCTTCATCCTTTTCTCAACTCTTTCTACTTTTCTGTCTTTTATTTTCCTTTGGCCTCTTCATCTCCCTTTTAATTCCTCCCAGACTCCATCCGCTCTTACCTGCTAATGATCATCAAGCTGCTTCCCTTTTCTTTATTTCTTTCTTTCTTTCTTTCTTGCTTTCTTTTCTTTCTTTCTGTCTGTCTGTCTGTTTGTCTGTCTCTATGTCTGTCTGTCTGTCTTTCTTTCTTTCTTTCTTTCTCTCTTTCTATCTATCTGTCTGTCTATCTGTCTTTCTTTCTGTTTCTCTATCTGTCTCTCTTTTCTTACTTTTCTTTCTCTCTTTCTTTCTTTTTTTCTTTCTTCCTTCCTTCCTTTCTTCCTTCCTTCCTTCCTACCTTCCTTCCTTCCTTCATTTCTTTCTTTCTTTCTATCTGTCTGTCGCTCTATCTGTCTTTCTTTCTGTCTGTCTGTTTCTCTGTATTTCGTTCGTTCTTTCTTTCTTTCTTTCTTTCTTTTCTTCTTTCTTTCTTTCTTTCATTCTTAATTTTACTAGAAGAGCTCTACTCAACACAATCTATTCCGGGCCGTTTGTGGGAGAGAGAGAGAGAGAGAGAGAGAGAGAGAGAGAGAGAGAGAGAGAGAGAGATAGAGCAGCTTGGACACACCTTTCTTTATAGCCCTTTCATCTTAGTCTCAAGGTAGAGGGTTATTAAAAGAGAGAGAGAGAGAGAGAGAGAGAGAGAGAGAGAGAGAGAGAGAGAG
>CM054149.1:34717912-34730412 GCA_028751875.1 Rapana venosa | reverse complement strand
AGCGGAACAACATCAGGATCAAATTTGACCTCGAGAAGCTGAAGGACCCAGAGGTAGTAGAAATTTTTCAAGCAAGGATAGGTGGAAAGTTTGCAGCACTCACTGTGATAGACTCAGACATAGATACACTGACGAATAGTTTCAATACAGCAGTGACTGAAACAGCAAGCGAGCTTCTTGGCAAACACCGACCAGCCAAAAAACCATGGGTCACACCTAACATCCTACAACTATGCGACAAGCGCAGAGAGTTGAAGAAAACGAAAAATGAAACAAAAGAAAGAGCAGAACAATATAGGGCAGTCAACAAAAGAATAAGGAAGTCCATGACGGAGGCAAAAGAGAAAAGGATCGGTGAACAGTGCCAAGACATTGAAGAAAACATCAAGAAAAACAATAGCAAGAAAGCATATCAGCTGGTGAAAGACCTGACTAGCACAAAACAGGGAAAAGGTTTAACAATCCAAGACAAAAATGGGAAGTGTCTCACTAACGACCAGGATATTCTGAACAGATGGACAGAATACTGCTCCGACCTGAATAACTATAGAACCGTAGGAGATCCAGAAGTCCTTAATGTACCCGCAAGCAAAGACACAGACAGTCACCCTATCCTCCGAGAAGAAGTGGAAAAAGCAGTTAGATCGCTGAAAAAGGGGAAGTCAGCAGGGGCTGACAACATTCCAGCTGAGTTGGTTCAAGCTGGCGGGGAAGCCATGATCAGCGCCCTACTAAGAATCTGCAACAAGATCTGGCAGACAGGAAAATGGCCAACACCATGGACACAGTCACTCATCATTACCCTCCCCAAGAAAGGAAATCTACAACAATGCCATAATTACCGCACAATCAGCCTCATATACCACCCAAGCAAGGTCATGCTGCAGATAATATTGAATAGACTGAAGCCACAAGCAGAGACCATCATTGCTGAGGAACAAGCAGGTTTCAGAGCAGGGCGCAGCACAACAGAACAGATATTCAACCTCAGAATACTATGTGAGCGGTACCTTCAACATCAACAAGACCTTTACCATGTATTTATCGATTTTAAGAAGGCATTTGACAGGGTGTGGCATGCATCTTTGTGGGCAACCATGAATTTGTACAGCATCAATGCAAACCTGATCAGTCATCAAACAGCTGTACAGCGAGGCCACCAGTGCAGTGTACTACAACAACAACATTGGAGAATGGTTTGGAACAACAGTTGGATTATGGCAGGGCTGTCTACTCTCACCCACTCTTTTCAACATCTTCCTTGAGAGAATCATGGTTGATGCACTGGAACATCATGAAGGATCAGTCAGCATTGGTGGCAGAACGATCACAAACCTCCGCTTCGCAGATGACATTGATGGAATAGCAGGATCAGAAAAAGAGCTTGCCAGCCTAACAGAACACTTGGATAAGGCCTCCAAAACATACTGCATGGAAAATCAGTGCAGAGAAGACCAAACTGATGACTAATAACACCAACGGCATTAGCACTGATATCAGGGTTAATGACCAGAAGCTGGAAACAGTTCAAAGCTTCAAGTACCTGGGAGCCATTGTATCCGACCAGGGATCCAAGCCAGAAGTAGTATGCAGGACTGCACAGACAATAACAGCTTTGTCAAACCTAAACACCATCTGGAGAGATAAGAATATCTCACTTATCTCCAAGATCAGACTAATGCGCTCCCTTGTCATATCCATATTTCTGTATGCCTGTGAATCATGGACCCTGACTGCAGATTTGGAGAGAAGAGTACAGGCGGTGGAGATGAGATGCTTTCGGAGACTCCTTGGCATCTCCTACAAAGACCACATAAGCAACAAAAGCGTGCATAACAGAATCCATCAAACCATTGGACCCTATGAGAACCTTCTAACGATCGTGAAAAAGCGTAAACTTAAATGGTATGGGCATGTCACAAGATCCAAAGGACCTGCAAAGACAATTTACAAGGCACTGTCCAAGGAGGAAGAAGAAGAGGCAGACCAAGGAAGAGCTGGGGGGATAACATCAGCGAATGGACAGGCCTAGAACTCAACAAAACCCTGAGAAAGGCAGAACAGAGAGAGGAATGGAGGGAACTGGTTGTTGAGTCTTTGAGGGTGCCCCCACGGTCGGCAGACTACGGGACAGATAGATAGTAAGATTATCATTATTACTATTGTTATTATTATTTTTATTTTTATTGCTATTATTGTTGTTGTTGCAGTTATTATTATTGTTGTTTGTGTTGTTGCTGCTGTTGTTGTGTTATTATTATTATTATTATTATTAAAAATATGGTGATGGTGATGATAATGATGTAGATCATTGTTATTTTTTATGTTATCATTATCATTATATTATCAGTAGTAATAGTAGTATTGTTATTATTATTATTGTTATTATTATTATTATTATTGTTGTTGTTGTTGTTGTTATTATTATTATTACTATCATCATCATCATCATCATCATCATCATCATCATCATCATCATCATCATCATCATCATCATCATCATCAGTCTTTCGGGAGAGAGACAGAGAGACGATAAACCGAGGTCCTGTGTACAAAACGTACGTAGAGAGCGGAAAAGAAGCTATGGCAACAAACAGAATTGTCCCTGGCAAAATCGTGTCCCCCAAAAAAGCCACTTTGCTAGAGAAACAAATAGCACATGCAGACAGGAAAAGAAAAAAACTATATTGATGGGTAGTGCTGCTGTTCTGGCGATACACTCTCATTCAAGGAAATAGCTGCCTGAATTTCACGCAGAGAAATCTGCTGTAACTTAGAGTGATATAAAAATACAAATACAAATATATACAAAAATTAAATATACAACCCCCTCAAAAAAAAAGAACAAACCAATTTAGCATACTCACATATGCTTACACAAAGGGATGAGGCACGCGCGTGTTTTCGCGCGCACACACACACACACACACAACACTCCTCTCCTCTCTCTCTCCCTCTCTCTCTCTCCTCTTCTCTCCTTCCTCATCTCTCTCTCTCTCCTCTCTCTCTCTCTCTCTCTCTCTGAAACATACAAAATTTCAAAACCGCATACACACGGGGACTGGATGAAAAAAGCGCATGATTGCTTATTCCATTATCCTCGATATAAAATAATAAAATTTAAAAGAAAAATTTAAAAATCTCTTTCTTTCTGTCCTGTCTGTCTGCCCTGACCTCTCTCTCTCTCCCCTCTCTCTCTCTCCTCTCTCTCTCTCTTCCCTCTCCCCCTCTCCCTTCTCTCGTTCTCTCCCTCGCTCTCTTCTCTCAAGATGTTCCCCATTTTTATGACTTTATCAGTTTGGGCTTTTTTTGGTTTTTTTTTCTCTTTTTTCTTTTTTTCTTTTGGGGTTTTGTTGTTTATTTGTGTTTGTTTTTCTTTTTGTCCTTGTTTTTTGTTTTGTTTTGTTTTTTTGGTGGGGGTATGGTTTTTTTCTTTGTTTGTTTTGGTGGTTTGTTGTTGTTGTGGGTTGTTGTTTGTTGTTTTTGTGGGGTGGGGTGGGGGTCTTTTATTTGTTTTGTTTGTTTGTTTTCTTAAGGTTTTTTTCCCCTTCTTTCTACTAGTGAGAGGGGGGAGTACGGGTTATTATTAAGATGTATCTCAACGGGGGGGGGACTGGATAAAAAAGGCACATGGGGTGTTTATTCATTATCCCGAAATAAAAGATTTGTCATGTCTCCTCCCTCTCCTCTCTCTCTCCTCTCCTCTCTCTCTCCTCTCCTCTCTCTCTCCTCTCTCTCTCTCTCTCCTCTTGCCGCCTGTCTATGTCTGTCTGGCTGTCGTCTGTCTGTCTGCTGCTGCTGTCTCTCTCTCTCTCTCTCTCTCTCTCTCTTCTCCTCTCCTTCTCTCTCCTCTCTCTCCTTCTTCTTCTCCCTCCCTCCCTCCCTACTCCCCTCTCCCATCTCCCCACTTCCCACTCCCTGCCCGCCAAAATCGACAAAACGAAGTATTGCCCCATCTTCAACTCACACCCTTCCCTGCCCTCCCCCCCCCCCCCCCCCCCCACCCAGTCCAGATGAAACCCACGGGGGGTAAATCTGTCTTTGTTTTAAAGTATAGCTTGACTGAGTTGTCACCGCCAGATGGCGCTGGTGTGTGGTGTGTGGGTGTGTGTTTTGGGGGGTTTGTGTGTGGTATGGGGTGTGTGTGTGCGCGCGCGCGCGCGCCGTGCCGCCATCTTTATTTTAGCGTTGATGTCAATGGCAGTGACCAAGAGAACAAAACCAGCCTTCCCCATACTGTTACTGGTGTGGGGTGTGTGTGTGTGTGTGTGTGGTGTGTGTGTGTGTGTGTGTGTGTGTGTGTGTATGATGTATGTGTGTGTGTGTGTGTGGTGTGTGTGTGTGTGACATCAGCTCTGCTTGCCATAATTCTATTGGTAATGTGAGAGAAAGGTTTATTTAAATTTTCTTTTATATCGAGGATAGAGGAATAAGCACTCATGTGCTTTTTGACATCCAGTCCCCGTGTGTATGCGGTTTTCTAAATTTTGTCATCTGTTCCTACCGGAACACAATGGCCTACTCCTTCGAAAAGCGGATCAGGATTTAACGTGTGCGCAAGATGTTCTGCATGCGTTCGCACATGGGGCCTCGGTTTACAGTCTCATCCAAGAGTTTGTGTTATCTACTTTTTATCTATTGTTTCCTTTTATTTCTTGTCACCCTGTCTCTCCTTCTTCTCCTTCTTCTTCATCTTATTCCTGCCTGTCTTTGACCTCAGTTGACTCTTCTCCTCCTCCTCCTTCTTCTTTGCAATTCTTCTTCGCAATTCTGCTTCTTCTTCTCAATTCTTCTTCTTCGCAATTTCTCTTCTGCATCTGCATCTGCAATTCTTCTTCGCAATTCTTATTCGCATATCCTCTTCTTTTTCTCGCAATTCTTCTTCCTTCGCAGTTCTTCTTCTCTTTGGAATTCTTCTTCGCACATCTCTCACTCAATCTTCTTCTTCTTCTTCTTCTTTTTCTCTTCTTCTTCTTCTTCTTCTCTTCTTTTTCTCTTCTTCTTCTTCTTCTTCTTCTTCTTCTTCTTTTTCTTCTTCTTCGCAATTCTTCTTTTTCTTCTTCTGTGCATTCTTCTTCTTCTGTGCAATCTTTTTCTTCTTCTTCTTCTCCCTTTTTTCCCTTTTTCTTCCTCTTCTTCTTCTTCTTCTTCGCAATTCTTTTTCTTCTTCTTCTGGCATTCTTCTTTTTCTGTGCAATCTTCTTCTTCTTCTTCTTCTTCTTCTTCCTTTTTTTCTTCTTCTTTTTCTTCTTTTTCTTCTTCTTCTTCTTCTTCTTCTTCTTCTTCTTCTTCTTCTTCTTTGTCGCAATTCTTCTCTTCTCTTCTCTTCTTCTTCTTCTTCGTTTTTCTTCTTCTTCCCTTTTTCTTCTTCTTCTTCTTCTTCTTCTTCTTCTTCTTTGTCGCAAATCTTCTTCTCAATTCTTCTTCACAATTCTTCTCGCAATTCTTTCTTGCCAAGTCTTTAGCCCTGCTTGCAATAAACCCTGTCATCATTGCGAGAGAAAGGGTGAAGGTTATCGGTCTTCTTTTCTGTTTTGTTGTTGTTGTTCTATATCTTCTTTTCTCTTCGTCATCATCCTTCCGTCCTTCTTATTCCACTTCTTCTTCTTCTTTGTTCTCTCCTTCTCCTTAATTGTGTCCTTCTCTTCTTTTCTTTCTCTCTTGATGTCTTCCGGTCTTTTTCCCCCAGTCTTACTTAACTTCTTTTTCTGTTTTTGACTTTCTTCTTCAGCCTCTTTCTCTTTGGACTCTCTCTCTTTCTCTGATGACAGAATTCACAAATCCGCATACACACGGGGACTGGATGTAAAAGAAACACATAAGTGCTTATTCCATTATCCTCGATATAAAAGAATAAATAAATAAATAATTTCTCTCTCTCCTTCTCTCTCCTCTCTGTCTCTCTGTGTCTGCTCTCTCTGTCTCTGTCTGTCTGTCTGTCTGTCTCTCTCTCACTCTCTCTCTCTCTCTCTCTCTCTCTCTCTCACTCTCTCTCTCCTGCCTGCTGATAATCATTAGATTGCCCTCATTCTTTCTGACCTCTTCGCCTATACTTCACCAGGTTGCTGGTACTGAACGCATTCGTTGTTGTTGTTGTTGTTGTTGTTTTTGCTGTTGTTGTTGTTTTTGCTGTTTTATCAATGTTGTTGTGTGTTCCCCAACTTTTACAACCTAGGGGTCACCCAGAACATGCACTCTGACTCACTCATCCTACCTGGGAATCACTGTGAGATAGGAAGTACACCGGATGAGAAGTTTGCGTGTATAGGCAGCCATACTCCGACTTCAGAGGTTTTTCCCCCTCCTTTAACAAAGGAGAGTGCAGGTTGTAATGTTAAGAACTTGTCATGGCTGAAGGCAAATCTCACCACAACGTTTTACAACGTAACAACATTTAAATGTAGGACCTTGGCGGTTAGCTGACATCAATAACTGACAACAGCTTTTGGCCTGGGCCAGAATACAGATTCAACTCTGGGCTGATGATGGGAGAGACCAACAGCGTGCATGCATAGCCCATGGTTTGTTTGGGGTTGTTTATTTTTCAGCCTTGAGGGGGAAAATGAGAGGGAACGGGAGATAGGGAAGTAAAATAGAAAGGAGAAGAAGGGAGGGGGGGGAGGGAGGAGAGAGGAGGAGAGAGAGAGAGAGAGAGAGAGAGAGGGAGAGAGAGAGGAGAGAGAGAGAGAGAGAGAGAGAAGAGATGAAGAAGAGAGAGTAGAGGAAAGTAGAGAGGGGGCAGAGGGATGAGAGGAGCGAGACAGAGAGAGAGCGTAGATCTTTGACTTTCTCAGACTGATAGACTGACTGACTGACTGACCGAATGAGTGAATTAATGAATGAGTGAATGGCAGACTATCTGACTGACCGACTAATTGCAAAAAGAAGTCAGACCTACATACTTTTTCCATATATATATGTGTGTGTGTGTGTGTGTGTGTGTGTTATGCATGCATGCGTGTGTGGAAGACTTAATATGACTGGCAGTGCAGATAACCAAGAACTACTTTACTTGCACCGAGAGTGTCGCCAGGTTATTGAGTTGGTAAAGTGTCTGGAAGTTAGTTATGGTCTTACATAAAGCAGAGTGTATGACAGATTTCCCTCCCTGTTGCTAGTGCTTTCTCCACCAAAAAGCGTCAACCAAAAATCTACGAAATTGCCTATGTTTGATTGGCTTGTATAATTCAAGCAAGCCTTAGTAATATCTGTCTTTGTCGTTTCCTTTTCCGTCACAAAAACAGTCCGATATATATTGTTAGTACCGCTACTAGTAGGCCTAAAGTTGAGAGCAGAAGAAATAGCATAGATCAGATCTGCATCTGCAATAGCAGCAGCAACAGCAGTATCAGTATCAGCAGGAGCAGTAGCAGCAGCAGTAACAGCAGCGGCCGCAGTATCAGTAACAGCAGGAGCAGTAGCAGCAGCGGCGGCAGTATCAGTAGCAGCAGTAGCAGTAGCAGCGAGAGCAGTAGCAGCAGCAGCGAGGGCAGTAGCAGTAGCGGCAGCAGTATCAGTAGCAGCAGTAGCAGCAAGGGCAGTAGCAGCAGCAGTAGCAGTAGCAGCAGCGGCATCAGTGTCAGTAGCAGCAGCAGCAGTAACAGCAGCAACAACAACAACAACAATAGCAACAGCAGGAATAATATACCCAGTAGAGACAGTTACAAAAACAGGAGAAAAGCAGTAATAGTACAAGCTGTAGAAAACATGCATGGTTTTCAGATAAAGCACAAGCGTAGAGGTAGACAAACTACTACTAGGGGGTGAGAGGACGAGCAAAAACAATGGCAGTAGCAGCAACACGAATCATTTTAGGAATAGTAGCAGCAGCACCGGTAATAATAAAAAAATTATTGCTGGTAGTAACAACAGTAGCAGCAGCAACAACAGCAGCAAAGAAGCAGCAGTCATAGTATCAGTAGCAGCAGTAGTGGTAGAAGCGGCAGTATGAACAGTAAATCTAGAAACAGCAGCAGCTGCGGTAGTTATAATTATTCGTGGCAACCGGAGTAGCATAAATGTACAAGCAGCAGCAGCAGCAATAGTAATCGTAGTTGTAGCAGTGTAAGCAGCAACAGCAAAAGTACTCTCTCTCTCTCCTCTCTCTCTCTCTCTCTCTCTCTCTCTCTCTCTCTCTCTCTCTCTCTCTCCCTCTCTCCTCTCCTCTCTCTTCTCCTCTCTCTCTCTCTCTCTCTCTCTCTCTCTCTCTCTGATATATAGAACTCCCGATCAAACCTTTGTTTCAGATAAAAACCCAAACCTCTGGCTCTTTTAAGAAGCAAGTACTCCCTTTGGCTACCAAGGGTTACATACTTTTTAAAAAGAATAAAATATCAAAAAGATAATTAGCAGAAATGGGACTTGACATTTGCACGTTTGCAGAAATGTGAGAAAGTTAATTAGCAGGCTTGCTGATCCGATAATTACGAGGGCACACAAGTTGGCAACACAACTTATGTGAAGAGTTCCAGAATATATATATATATATATATATATATATATATATATATATATATATATATATAAAGCTGTTGCAGAAAGTAGGGCCACTTAAAGGGAGGATGGTATTGACGTGACGCGGACTGACGCCAGAACAGGCAAACAGATTTATCTTATTTGCAGATTTTTAGTTTCTCTGTTTAGACAACTACTGCTTGCTGCCTTATTGTTTCTATTACTGTTGCTATAGCTGCTGCTGCAGCTGCTGCTACCATTACTACTACTATTACTACTACTATTGCTGCTGCTGCTGCTGCTGCTGTTGTTGTTGTTGCTGCTGCTGCTGCTGCTACTACTACTGTTAACACTACTACTTCTTCTATGACGACACATGAAATTGATAATATTAGCAATGATGATAATAATAATGATGGTATAGTAATAATGATGATGATAATAAGTTTATGATTATAGCGATATTCCAGTTGATGATGCGATGTGATGTGTGGATGTATATATGATGAAGACGACGCGAGAGGACGAATGAGGATGGATGATATCTCAAAAGGTGTAAAAAGCTTGTCTTGTAAGCCTAGTCAAAACATACACATATATACACATACAGAGAGACAGAGAGAGAGGAGAGAGAGAGGAAGAGAGAGAGAGAGGAGAGAGAGAGAGAGAGAGAGAGAGAGAGAGAGAGAGAGAGAGAGAGAGGAGAGAGAGAGAGAGAGAGAAGAGCGAGACAGTCAGGCAGACAGAAAATACTCCAGCTACAAACTGATACATTCACCAGCATGCAAGGGTACTCTCTCTCTCTCTCTCTCTCTCCTTCTCTCTTCTCTCTTCTCTCTCTCTCTTCTCTCTCTCTCTCTCTTCTCCTCTTTCTCTCTCTCTCTCTTTTCTCTCTCTCTCCTCTCTCTCTCTCTCTCTCTGCTCTTCCTCTTCTCTCTCTCTCTCTCTCTGTCTCTCTCTCTCTCTCTCTCTCTCTCTCTCTCTCTCTCTCTCTCTCTCTCTCTCTCTCTCTCTCTCCTCCCCCTCTCTCTCTCTCCTAAAGTTTCTAGTGCTGGGAGGGACGGGACTGTCACTGTCTCCCGAGACCTGATTAGGACACTTTTCCAAATTAAAGCATTCTGCATTCACACACACACACACACACACACACACACACATCTGAATGCCAACAGACAAGGGACGAATGCAATATATGGGCACCCCATGGCTATATTCTTAACGATCTAGATAGGACAGATGTGGGATGAACTGTCCGCCGAAGGCTTTACCTGACATTTTTACACTTTGAGAGTTTGAAAAGATTACAGCGATGAGGAGGGAAGAGTGTATAGGGAAAGAGGGGGAGAGAGGAGAGAGAGAGAGAGAGAGAGAGAGAGAGAGAGAGAGAGAGAGAGAGAGAGAGAGAGAGAGAGAGAGAGAGAGAGAGAGAGAGAGAGAGAGAGAGAGAGAGAGAGAGAGAGAAAACTCGAACTCGAACTCGAACTCGAATTCGAACTCCATTGGCCCATACATGAAGGGGGTTGCCGAACTGCTTAGTATTTTGATGGGGGGAAAAGCAATAGTAACGACAAAATGTTATGTATAACATAAAGTCAGCTACAAAAATATGATTTAGGATAACAATGTCGAGAGAGAGAGAGAGAGGGAGGGTGGGAGAGAGAGAGGGGGGGTGGGGTAGGGAGGGAGACAGAAGACGAGTAGAGAACAGCAGACAGAGACAGAGAACAGAGAGAAGAGAGAGAGAGAAGAGAGAAAGATAGAAGAAAGAGACGAGAGAAAGAGGAGAAGAAGAAACAGCAAGCAGACAGAAAATACAGACAGACAGACTGATAAGACAGAACATTATCTTTACTCGAGGCTATTACAGTAAACTTTCTCTGTGGATTGAAAGAAGGAAAGGAGAAAAAACAAAAAAAAACCTGAATCACCGTCAGTTAAAACCTACGATCGATGCTTTACACTACTTCCTACAGGGGACGTTAGGCAAAACACATGTTCTGTGAGTAATCTCCCTGTTGTCGTGGAGTGTGTGAAATAGTGAAAATAAGAAATAGTGGCTAAAAATAACACGCCTAAGCTAAAGATTTTGGGGGGTTTAACTACATACAGAATATATGTTAAACGCCAAGGCAATAGGTTAAAAAATAACAATAAAAGTCTTTATCTAAACACAAAAAGAACTGTTATTTCTGGAGGTTTAGCTGTAAATTCGCGCTTTTTTTTATCATTTTCATTTTAGGAGAACAAAATAAACAAGTGAGAGGAGAAAAAGAAGACAGAAAATTGGACGTAAAAAAGACAAAAAAATTGAAAGCACGCAAAATTCATACAATCAAAGATTCATACAGAAAACACAGACACGCTGAAAAAGCTCTTTTTTTTTAGACTAGTAAAAAGTTACAAACCAAACTGCGAAAACAGAGTTATCCGAAAAGCTGAAAGAATAAAAAAAAAAACTTACTAAGGACAGAAAAAACGATAGAGAAAAATAAGCAAAACAACAAAAATAACCCACCATACATAACTACACAGACTCGCAAAAATCTCACATCAATGAAAACAAATATCCAAACATACAATCCACTGTAAGATGGCTCAAAAAATAAATAATAATAATAAATAACCGGTGATATCAGTGACGTCAATACATCAACATCAACAAAAAAAATCAACAACAAAGACTGATGTCTGACATGACCCAAGTAAAGGGGAAGGCACACAAAATGTATTCCTGCAAGTAATCGCCCTTTAAAAAACAACAACATGGCGCTGACGAGGCGTCTGGGAGGTTTTTTTTGCAAGGAGGACAAATGGCTGCCAAAAACTGAGCTAGAGAGGATTTTTTGTTAGTCACGAGCAGACTAGTTCATCATCTCCTAAGTGATGGCCGTTTTATAATAATAATAATAATAATAAAAATGGAATTTATACAGCGCTGTATCTTGCACAGACAAATCAAAGCGCTTACGCTCAACTCATTCTTACACAGCCATGCAACCAATAGCAAGTAATAGATTCTAACAAGTCCAATTTCACACAACAACAACACACACACACAACACACACACCACCACCACACACCCAGCGTTATACACTTTGGCAGGGTGATGGAATTTTTGGCTGTTGAAAAGCAGGGATAGCTATGAAATGAAACAGGAGAGGAAATTCTTAGGTTTGAAACAAATATGTCTTGAGGCCGGATTTAAAAGTGTCATAAGAAGGTCTTTGGCGAAGAGAGATAGGGAGGCCATTCCAAATTGATGGACCAGAAACAGAGAAAGAGCGACGGCCAACAGTGGACTGGCTGAATCTAGGTGTTTGTAAACACAATGAATCTGCAGCAGAGCGAAGGGAACGAGAAGGGGTGTAGACGTGGAGACATTCACAGAGGTAGAAGGGTGCTGTTTTGTGGAGACATTTGTATCAGAGAGTACTGATCTTATAGGTTATTCTTTGTGGCACAGGCAGCCAGTGGAGAGATCGCAGAGATGTTTTGACATACATCTGTACCTTGTAATTATACAAACTAACTTTTCTTGTTTTGATTTACGCACATATTTCCCTCGTTTCTTGGCTAGATCCCGGAGATGTGCCAATGGTGAGGTTTTGCGTATGCGACTGGGTGGTTTTTTTTTTTGCCCCACGGTTAAGGTAGCCGCATTCCGACTTTAGGAATGGTTTTTGTTGATAGAAATTTACTGGGAACTCATCTTCCTGGAGTAGTTGGGACTTTGAGATAACAGAAGAAAAGCTGAGAAGAGGAGAGAGTGGAAGAAATTGGACACGTAAAAGAGACTGATAGTAAAGAATAGGAGAGAACAAAGCAAAAGGCCGAGAGAGAGAGAGAGAAGACAGACAGACAGAAGACAGACAGACAGAGACAAACAGACAGAGAGACAGTCAGACAGAGACAAACAGAGAAAGAGAGACAGACAGAAACAAAAGACAGGGGAAGAGAAGAGAGAGAGAGAGAGAGGAGAGAGAGAGAGAGAGGAGAGAGAGAGAGAGAGAGAGAGAGAGAGAGAGAGAGAGAGAGGAGGAGAGAG
>CM054149.1:34705412-34710412 GCA_028751875.1 Rapana venosa | reverse complement strand
CTCAGGCTGTGTCTATGTATGACTATCTTACTGTCTGTTACCTCAGGCTGTGTCTATGTGTGACTACCTTACTGTCTTCTACCTCAGGCTGTGTCTGTCTATGTGACTACCTTACTGTCTGTTACCTCAGGCTGTGTCTCTGTGTGTGACTACCTTACTGTCTGTTAACTCAGGCTGTGTCTGTGTGTGTTACTACGTTACTGACTGTTACCTCAAGCTGTGTCTGTGTGTGTTACTACGTTACTGACTGCTACCTCAAGCTGTGTCTGTGTGTGTTACTACGTTACTGACTGCTACCTCAAGCTGTGTCCGTGGGTGTGACTATCTTAGTATCTGTTATTTACATGTCCTTCTGCCTGTATGTCTGCGGTGTGTCTGTCTGTCTGTCTGTCTATCTCTCTTTCTGTCTCTGTGTCTGTCTCTATATCTCTGTCTCTGTCTGTCTATCTCTCTTTCTCTTTCTCTGTCTCTGTCTGTCTGTCTCTGTCTCTGTCTCTATCTCTCTCTCTCTCTCTCTCTCTCTCTCTCTCTCTCGCTCTCTCTCTCTCCTATCTGCTGTTTTGCTGTTGTTGTTGTTTTTGTTGTTGTGTGTGTGTATGTGCGTCTGTGAGTCTGTGTACCTGTGTGTATGTGTGTGTGTGTGTGTCTGTGTGTGTATGTGTGTTCGTGCATGCAGAGGCACACAATCCTGCGTACACAATCTTACTGACTGATGGTAATGAAAGTACCCACATACAAATCAGAGCCAAAGTGTTCCGCTAATCCCCCTGTCTAGGCCTATATACCAGTGACGAGCTTGTATACAAATCTACTTCTATTGAGTTTCGTCGGCAATAAACAAATTCTGCCAAGTCAAAAAAGTGGGACTGGTAAGGTTAGAAGACTCGCTATGTTTACCGATCTTGTTATGTACACATGAAAGTTCTGTGTGTGTGTGTGTGTGTGTGTGTGTTGTGTGTGTGTGTTCTTGTGTGTGTGTGTGTGTGTTGTGTTGTGCTGTGTGTATTGTGTGTGTGGTGTGGTGTGTGGGGGGGTGGGGGTGGGGGGAGGGTGTGTGTGTTGTGTTGTGTTGTGTTGTGGAGTGGTGGTGGTGGTGGTGGTGGTGGTGATGGTGTGTGTGTGTGTGTGTGTGTGTGTGTGTGTGTGTGTGTGTGTGAGGTGTTGCGTTGTGTGTGTGTTGTTTTGTGTTGTGCAGTGCATGTGTGTGTGTGTGTGTGTGTGTTTGTGTTTGTGTGTGTGGTCAGGGCGGGGTGTTGTTTGTTTTGTCTTGGGGGTCACTTTTCTTCGTTTCTCTACTAAATCTTCAAAGTTCAACAATGGTGAGATTTTTGCGTCGCCACCGTCTTTCGCCCCCACCATATAGGTAGCCGCATTCCGATACGGGAACTTTTTGTGTTTGAGTTTAAGAGCATGGTGGCGAAACAGTCATCACACATGTTACAGCTATCTGTCAGAAGATTTGGGAGACAAAACAGTGGCCAACAGAATGGACACAATCACTCATCATACCCCTGCCCAAGAAGGGGAATTTACGCCAATGCCAAAACTATAGAACAATCAGCATCATCAGCCACGCCAGCAAGGATCATGCTCAAAGTTATTTTGAATCGACTCAAGAAGGAGGCAGAAGAACACTTTGTAGAGGAACAAGCTGGGTTCAGGGCAGGCAGGAGCACAATCGAACAGATTTTTAACTGCCACATCCTGATGGAAAAACATCTCCAACATCAGAGAGACCTGTTCCACAACTTCATCGACTTCAAGAAGGCTTTCGACAGAGTATGGCACGAAGGCCTGTGGCAGGTCCTCAGAATGTTTGGCATTGAAGAATGACTAGTGCAAACCATTCAAGCACAATATAACACCGCAAGCAGTGCAGTCCTTCTGAACAATCAGGTCGGAGACTACTTCAAAACCACACTTGGGGTCCGACAAGGATGCCTGTTATCTCCAGTCCTGTTTAATCTGTTCTTGGAAAACATTATGAGAGAGACCCTCCATGACTTCCACTCTACCATCTCCATTGGCGGCAGACCCCTCAACAACTTGCGGTTTGCCGATGACATTGACCTCATGGGCGGAAGTAACACAGAGCTGCATGATCTTACGTCCAGACTTGAGAACAGAGCTGGAGCATATGGGATGGAGGTGAGCTCGGAGAAAAGTAAAGTACTTGTGAACAGCACGAGCAACGCCACTGCTAAACTTTACATGAACGGCCAGCAAATGGAGGAGGTAGACGCTTTTAAATACCTTGGCGCTACACTCACAAAGGACGGGCGATCGACGACAGAAATCAAAGTCAAAATAGCCATGGCAACATCTTCCATGACAAAACTCACCACCATATGGAAAAGTAAAGAGATCAGTTTCCCAATCAAACTAAAGCTCTACAAAGCCCTGATTCAGACTATCCTGCTGTACGGAAGTGAAACCTCGACATTGACTGCTAAAACAGCAAAGCGAATCCAGTCATTCGAAACAAAATGCCATAGAAAACTACTGGGCATATCCTGGAGAGAACGAAAGACCAATGAATTTGTCAAGAGTCAAATAACACGGCTGGCAGGTCCACAGGAACCCCTTCTCACCATCGTCAAGAAGAAAAAGCTGACATGGTTCGGCCACGTCACCCGCCACAACACTCTGCCAAAAACAGTACTGCAGGGAACACTCGAAGGTGGCAGAAAGAGGGGAAGACAGAACAAGTCATGGATGGACAACATCAGAGAATGGACCAGGATGAATGACTCGGCACTACTGCGCAGAGCCGAGGACCGAGATGGATGGAGGAGGCTTACCACAGCATCGTCTTTCGTGTCTCCCCCACGACCGCCAAGGTCACGGGTCTGATGATGATGATGATTAAGATCCCAGTGTTACCTAACTTGATTCCGTCTGTGTTGAACAAGAAGGATGTCTAGATTTAAGGTTGGCAGATATAACAGGCAAATATGCAGACAGATTGTTTAAAAAGATATGCAAAAAAGACATGTATCTTTTCTCAGTATCACTTACACACATACTCAGACTTACACACACACACACACACACACACACACACACACACACACACACACACACACACACACACACACACACTCACACACACACTCACACACTCACACACACACTCACTGACACACACAAACTCACACACACACACACTCACTTACACACACATACACACACACACACACACACAACACACACACACACACACACACACACATACACATTTATATGATTTAACAATTTCTTGACTGTAATCGTCAGGTCTAAAAAACCAAAAATAAGCGAGACAACTCTGTGCAGTGCTGTTTGCATGATTTCCCTTTGGATCAGGGCCTCAGACGCATGGTGGTGGTTCGTTTTGGAGAAGAGTTTTGTTTTTATGGGGTTGTTTTGTTTTTGTTTGTTTGTTTTGTTTGTTGTTTGTTCTTGTTGTTGTTTGGGGATTGTGGGTCATCTAATCGCTAGAAAGCAACTTTCTGAACAAAAATAAATGATTAGAAAAGATGGTGATATTCAATATCATTGCTTTAGTCTATGTGGGTCTTTCAGCCTTTGTATCTCTCTGTTTCTGCTTGTCTTTGTACCAGTGAGTTTGTCTGTCTATCCCTAATTGTTTCTTTGTTTGCCTGTCTGAATGTCTGTCTGTTTGTCTGTCTGCCTCTGTTTGTTTGTCTCTCTGTCTGTCTGTCTCTCTCGCTGTCTCTCTCTCGCTGTCTCTCTGTCTATGTCTGTCTGTCTGTCTGTCTGTCTCTCATGGGGGACGGGATAGCCTGGTGGTTAGAGTGATGTATCCGTGATATTCTGACCCGGGTTCGAATCTCGTTCAAGAGGATTTTTCTTCTGGAGTTAACATCAGTGCCGACTCCACTCTCCCTAGAAGTCCTTCGGATGAGACTATAAACCAAGGTCCCGTGTGCGAACGCACGCAGAACATCTTGCGCACACGTTAAAACCCGTTCTGCTTTGCGGAAGAGTAAGCCATTGTGTGCCGGTTGGAACGGATGACAAAATGTACAAAAAACTGCAGAAGCACATGAGTGCTTATTCCATTATCCTCGAAATAAAAGAATAAAAAGTCTCTATCTCTCTATCTTGGCGACTTCAACTTCCATTTCGATAACCAGTCTTCTCCTGATGTCAAGCGTCTTTCTCTTTCTCTGTCTAACCACTCTCTTTCCCAGCTGGTGAATGAACCAACTCACAGATCAGGTCATACCTTAGACTGGCTCATTACCGATGCTTCACAAGATCTCGTCACATCTGTATCTGTCACTAATGAACTGGTTTCTGATCATTCTGCCATTCTTTTCTTTCTCAACATCGCAAGGCCTATCAAAAAGAAAAGCGTGTCACCCGTCGCAATCTCAAGGCCATTGACATTCAATCCTTCTCTTCTCAAGCAGCTGAACGCCTATCACAAATCCCTGATCACGCTGACCCTTCTGAACACTACAACACTGTTCTTAGCCAACTGCTTGACGAGCATGCACCTCCCACTGACCGTGTCCTTCCTGATAGGCCCTGCGCCCCATGGTACACTCACGATATCCTGGTCGCAAAGCGCAAACGCCGACAACTGAAGCGGCAGTGGCGAAAAACAAAAACTGAAATAAACAAACAGCTCTTGCGAAAACAAATAAACAAAGTCAAAACCCTGATTCATTCTGCAAAGACAAACTATTACTCTGCTCAAAATCTTGATGCCACGTCCATGAAATCTCTTTTTTCCCTCACATCAACCCTCCTGGGATCTGCAAAAGCAAGCCCAATGCCTACTGTTCACAGCACCTCTGAACTTCCTGCTATATTCTCTTCTTTCTTCTCTGATAAAATCCGCAACATTCGCTCCAGATTGGATCAGACTTCTTTCTACCCTATGCCTCCTGATCCCCAATTCTCTGGTATTCCTCTCCGTTTCTTTCACCCAACAAGCGAGAAAGAAATCAAGACGATTCTGAAAGAAATGACAATAAAATCATGTGATC
>CM054149.1:34692912-34700412 GCA_028751875.1 Rapana venosa | reverse complement strand
CTACCCAAGGGTTCTTGTTTGCCAGCCATTGCCTCGATCTGCTGCCAGACGTAGTCTTTGGGTTTTGGGGTCTCTGTAGGTGATGTTCAGGATCCGCCGAGGCACTTCATCTCAAAGGCTTGAATGCGACGTTCTAAATCGGCAGTAATTGTCCATGCTTCACAGCTGTACAAGGCAATGGATGTGACGGTGCCTTGTAGAGTCTGACCTTAAGTGTGGGTTCTGATGTTGTGGTTTCTAAACACTTTCGCCAGCTTAGCTTTGGAGGAGAGTGCCACAGCAAGTCTGATCTTCACCTCTTGTGTGCTCGTTGCCTTCTTTGGTGATGACTGCTCCAAGGTACTTGAAATTTTCCCCCAACCTCCTCTAGTGTCTCGCCACTCATCTTGATGCTGGTGGGAGTGGTCGTGTGGTACTGTTCACTGGGATCTTGCTCTTTTCCCGTGCTGATCTCCATACCGTGGCATTGGCTGATGTTTCCAGTCTGGTGGTGAGATCCTGGAGTTCTTCTTCACTGCGGCCCATGAGATCAATTCGTCTGCGAATCGAAGATTGCAAAACTGGCCTTCCTCCTTATTGTGATTGTGGTCTTGAACCCAAGGAGGCCTCCTGCATGATGTTCTCCAGGAACACGTTGAAAAGAACGGGGGATAGGGGGCAGCCTTGTCGAACTCCAACGAAGTCCGGAAGAACTCCCCCGATTTCTCCACCAATGAGGACTGCCTGTGGGAGCTGCCCATACAGCGCCTGGATGACTTGAATCAGGTCCTCGTCGAAGCTATAGTCTCTCATGACTTGCCAAGAGCTTCTTCCCACACTCGATCGAAGGCCTTTTTGAAGTCAATGAAGTTGTTGTAGAGCTGTAGCTGATTTTTGGAGATGCTTCTCATGAGCATTCTGATGTTGAAGATCTGTCGACAGTGCTTCGACCTGGTCTGAATCCTGCCTGTTCTTCTGATAGGATTTCTTCTGCTTGTGGTTTCAGTCTGTTCAAGGCAATGCGTAGCATAACTTTGCTTGGATGGCTTATCAGACTGATTGTTCTGTAATTTGGCACTTCTTCAGGTCTCCCTTCTTTGGAAGTGGAACTATGATGGATTGGGTCCACTGTCGCCATCAAATCAACTCCAAAGAAGGACTTTCTCGTGATCCAGGGCGACTGGAATGCCAAGATCGGACCTGACGCTTATGACCAATGGCCAGGGACAGTAGGCCGTTTTGGCGTGGACGAAACTAATGATAGAGGTCTCAGACTTTTGGAATTCGCAAGCAGCCACAATCTACTGTCGCCCAACAACCTTATACCCCCACAAGACATCAAGAAGAACGACGTGGCACTCACCAAATGGAAGAAAACATAACCAGATTGACTACATCTTGGCCCCCAAAAGATTAAGTCAGCATCAACAAAGCCCGACAAGAAGTTTCCCTGGCGCTGATATTGGTAGTGACCACGACATGGTACCATGACCCTACAGATCAAGCTGAAGACCAAGAACCAGAAGAGAAATCCCCGTCCTGCGGTTCAACATGGAAAAGCTTTAAGGACCCCGAAGTCGCTGAAATCTTTAAAGCTGAGATAGGGGGCAGATTTGCAGCATTGAATTTCCTCTCAAGATGACATCAACAACCTCACTGAGACCTTCAGCAAGGACCATTTAGGGGACAGCGCTGGAGATCCTTTGGGGAAAAAAGAGGAAAAAGAACCAACCGTGGGTTACCAACGATATCCTGGACCTGTGCGACCAACGTAGGGAGCTAAAGCTAGTGAAGAACCAAAACCCAGAAACGGCCGAAGAGTATAGAACAGTCAAAAGGTCAATCAAGAAGAAGATGAAATGAGGCCATGGGGAACTGGATGTCAGAACAATGCTCCAAGGTTGAGAAGGCAATGGCGAAAGGAGACAGCAAAGAGGCGTACCAACCATCAAGGGACTAACCAAGTCCCAGCAGCCAAAGACCTCCGTTATTGAAGACAAAGAGGGGGCAGTCCTTTTCCCGAGAGCGCCATATCATGAAAGATGGACAAATATTGCGAAAACCTGTACAAAAAACAAGCTGAAGGCTGCGAAAAAAATTCACGAGCAAGATCCCAGACCATCAGATCCTGAAAGCACACAGGTGCTGGAGAAAGGTAGAAGAAGCAGTAAGATTTCCCTGAAAGGAGGCAAGTCACCAGGGATTGACAACATCCCGGGTGAGCTCATCAAGAACGGAGGCCCAGAGATGATCAAGGCATTAAATCATCTGCCCAAAGCATCTGGACCAGCAAAGAGTGGCCTGAACAGTGGACCCAATCCATCATATACAAACACAAACACACAAACAACACACACACATTGTATTCCATTATCCCCGATAAAAAAAAAAAAAAACCACACACATTAAAAAAACACAAACTTTACACACAGACACAAAACAACACACACACACACACACACACATACACACACACACACACACACACACAAACAACACAAACACATTTTTTTATGACAACCTCCCTCAACTTAGCTCTACATCAAGAGAGAGAGAGAGAGAGAGAGAGAGAGAAGGGGGAGAGAGAGAGAGAGAGAGGGGAGAGAGGGGAGAGAGAGGAGGGGGAGAGAGAGAGAGGACAGACAGACAGACAGACAGACAGTCAGAGACAGAGACAAAGACATGCATACAGACAGACAGAGCAGTGACAGAGACAGAGACAGACAACTGTCAACAGTAATTTCAGCATGACCTCCCTTTGCATCAGAATCAGGGACGTAGTCATCAATCACGTTTATCTCCCTTTTCGCTGCAAGACTGTGTGATCCAGCTTCTAAAAATAGATGAAGGGGCTCAAATGATGGTGGGGGGGAGTTACTGTTATTATCTCTGTCAATCTCCGTCCGCCTGCTTGTCTTTATGTGTCGGCTATTTTATGATGTGTCTGTGTTTCTGTTTGTCTGTTGGCTGTTGAGATGTGTCTTTATCCCCTATAATGTTTGTTGGCATCTGGCTTCCTCTTTCTTTTGATTGTCTGTCTATCTGCTTGTCTGTCTGTTTGTCTGTCTGTTTTTCTGTCTGTTTGTCAAGTGACTGTCTGTCTGTTCCCGTCTGTCTAGCTCTCTCTCTCTCTCTTCTCTCTCTCTCTCTCTCTCTCTCTCTCTCTCTCTCTCTCTCTCTCTCTCTCTCTCTCTCTCTCGCTCTCGCTCTTTCTCTCTCCGACATTCCCTCTCTCGTCTCTGTCTCTGACTCTTTCTCTCTGTGTCTTTGTTTGTCTCTGTCTCAGTCACTGTTTCTGTCTCTCTCTCCCTCTCTCTGTATTTGTCTCTGTCTCTCTCTGACTGTCTCATTCTGTTCTCTGCCTCTCTGTCTCTGTCTCTCTCTGTCTCTCTCTCGTCTGTCTCTGTCTGTCTGTCTTGTCCTGTCTCTCTCCTCTCTCTTCTCTCCTCTCTCTCTCTCTCTCTCTCTCTCTCTCTCTCTCTCTCTCTCTCTCTTTCTGTGCTAGCAGCGACTTGGCTTTGAGCTAGATAATCATGATTCTGAATGAAGTCGTGAGTTCGAACCTAGGTCAAAACAGAAAGGAAATGTAGCAGCAGAAGTACATCCAGAACTGAAGATTCAGACGCCCACGTTAAATCCTGTTCCGCTTTTCGTATGAGTAGGCCATTGTGTGCCGGTGGGAACAGATGACAGAATTTATAAAACCGCATTTACACGGGGACTGGATGTTAAAAAGCACATAAGTGCTTATTGCATTATCCTCGATATGAAAGAATTGTTAAAAAAAGAAAAAAGAAGAAGTCGTATGCGCTGGGCCTGACTTGTTAGGCGCCTAACGGCAGCGCAAGGCATTTTCGTTCAGATAACAAACACCAATAGTTGCTGTCTGAGAGTTCGATGAAGACGAAGAAGACGAAGATATTAGTACCGGCTTCAATCTCCCGAAAGTCCTTCAAATTGAGGCCATAAACTGAGGTACCCTGTGCAAATGCACGCAGAATATCCTGCGCACTCGTTCCGTCTTTTGGAAGAGTAGGCCACTGCGTGTAGGTGGGAACAGTTGCCAGCTGTTTGAGGTTGTTTTTTTCCAGAAGCACGTGTACATTGGTGTCGTGTTTGATCATCCTCAAAGTCATCATGCGGCTGCTTTAGTGGTGGGTAAAATGTCACGATGCAAAAATCTCACCATTGGTGAACCTCGGAGCTCTAGCCGAGGAACGAAAAAAGAAGAATTGGGAAGAAGAAGAAGAATTGCGAAGAAGAATTGCGAAGAAGAAGAAGAAGAATTGCGAAGAAGAAGAGAAGAAGAAGAAGAAGAAGAAGAAGAAGAAGAAGAAGAAAGAAGGAAAGAAAGAAGAGAAGAAGAAGAAGAAGAAGAAGAAGAAGAAGAAGAAGAAGAAGAAGAGAAGAAGAATTGCGAAGAAAGAATGGAAGAAGAAGAAGAAGAAGAAGAAGAGAATTGTGAAGAAGAATTGTGAAGAAGAAAAATTCGTAGAATTGCAAAGAAGGAGAAGAAGAAGAAGATTTGTGAAGAAGAAGAACTGCAAAGAATTGCGAAGAAGAAGAATTGCGAAGAAGAAAAATTGCGAAGAAGAAGAATTGCGAAAAGAAGAAGAAGAGAAGAAGAAGAAGAAAGAAGAAGAACAAGAACAAAGAAAAGAACAAGAACAAGAAGAAGAATAGCGAGGAAGAATTGCGAAGAAGAATTGCGAAGAACAAGAAGAAGAACAAGAAGAAGAACAAGAAGAAGAACAAAAAGACCAAGAAGAACAACAAGAAGAATTGCTACGTCCCTGAAAACCTTTCTGTTATCCACCTGTTGCATGAGTTCCATTCCTCTGGTCTTTCTCTCATTTTGTGTTTTTATCAGTCGCAACAAACTCTTCCAGACTCGCCCTAACCTGAGGGAGGTCATCCAATCTATGCAAAAAACAGAAGGGAAGAAACAACACACACACACACACACACACACACACACAACACACACACACACACACACACACACACACACACGCAGAGGCGACTCATACATAACCCACATTCATTTCCTTAAAGGTGAGGGAACCCCATGGTGTGTGACTTATGATGTGCAAAATAACCACCAAGCATCTGCTTCTGCATTGCTGAGATATCCAGAATATTAGACGCAAGTTTTTTCTTTGTTTGTTGGGGTTTTTGGGTTGTTGTTTTTTTCTTTTGTTTTTGTTTTACTGCAGATTCATTAAATATCCTGATTGATGATGTTCCACACACCCCCCCCCCCCAAAAAAAAACAACAACAAAAAACAACGTTTGAAATTCCAAGAGAAGCTACCATTTGCTTATTGGAATGAGTTAAGATGTCATTGTTCTTTTGCTATGAACAACGTTGTTTTGTGATAACGCAGGTATAGGTTTGGTTCCATTTTATATTATGTCCTTTGTCCCACAATGCGGTAGGTGACTGTCCTGAGTTGACCTTTATGATTGTCTAGGGCCACGATACAGCGATATGGGGGGGCGGGATAGCCTAGTGGTTAGAGTGATGCATTCGTCATCTGCTGACCCGGGTTCGAATCTCGTTCAAGAGGATTTTCCCTCTAAAGTTAACATCAGTGCCGACTCCATTCTCCCAAAAAGTCCTTCGGATGAGACTTTAAACTTAGGTCCCGTGTGCAAACGCATGCAGAACATCTTACGCGCTCGTTAAAACCTGCTCCGCTTTTCGGAAGACTAGGCCATTATGTGCCGGTGGGAACGGGTGACAAAATTGAAAAAACTACATACACACAGGGACTTGATGTAAAAACAGCACACGAGTGCTTATTCCATTATCTTAAAAATAAAAGAGTAAATAAAATAGATAAAAAATAACATACAAAAAACGACAGAAGAGCTGGTTCTGAGCTTCATTTAATCCTTATATAGTCAAACAGTTTAATCTGTAGTGTTTATTCCTTATCGAAATGACAGCCCTGATGTAGATGGCTTTAGTGGTTGGTGGGGGGTATAAACAATATCACTGGACTAGATTGGATTATCAATTATTAGTTCTGTCTGTCGTTGATTGTTTTGTGCTCGTGTTGTGTTGTGATGATAACTGTATTGTGTGGTGTAATGATATTGTGTTGTGACATGGTGTGATATGGTGTAGTGTGGTGTGGTTGTGTGACCACGGTGGTGTGGTGGTGGTGGTGGTGTGTGTGTGTGTGTGTGTGTGTGTACGTGTGGTGTGTACGTGTGTGTTTGTGTGTGTGTCTGTGTGTCTGTGTCTGAGTGTGTAAATGCATGACTGTATGCTTTCCCATTTTTGTGTGCACGCATGTATGCATATGTATATATCTATGTGTGTGTCTGTGTGTGTCCGTACATGCGTGCGCACGTGCGTGTGCACACGTTTGTTGTGTGTGTGGGGAAGGGGGCGTGAGTGTATGTATGCTTACCTGTGTACGCACGCACGCTCTTGTGGACTCGCATGCGTGCCCACCCATACACGAACAACGTACGTATGCAATATCCCTCACCACGAACGAATAAACACCGAGCAAATTGACAAGTGCACCCACTAGGCATCAGGCCAACAGCGCGATATCCCCAATCCACCTGTATGTAGGTATAGCTAGGGGGGGCTATATTTGGGAATCAGAGAGGTATATAGCCTTATCATAATTTTATTGAGTTTCTCCTGCAAATAAACAGTTTTTCCGCCTGTGCCTAAGAGGTAAATCGGTAAGATGGGATGGTATACCAACCTGCCGTTTTATCCATCTTGTGAAAACACACCGAGAAGGGCTTTTTCCTCAATGTGTCTTGAGAAAGCTATGCGTAGGATTTAGATGATGACGCCGCTGTTGTGTTGAGTGAAAGGAACAGGGGAGTGTTTGATGAATGATTGATAGCAACAGAACGGAAAGAGGAAAAAACTAGACTGACAGAAGGGATGTATAACAGACAATACATATGATAGGCATACGCATACACACACTCACAAACGCATTCACATGCAAGCACACGCCGCTACACACACCACACACTCACACAAATCACACTCTCCATCTCATCTCTCTCTCTCTCACTCGCTCTCTCTCTCTATCACACACACACACAAACTATCACACTCACACACAAACCTCTCTCATCACACACACAGACACACACACACTCACACAAACCTCTCACATCTCTCACTCACTTCTCTCTCTCTCACTCCTCTCTCCTCTTTCCACCTCTCTCTCCTATCACCACACACACACACACACACTCACACACAAACATCTCTCCTCTCTCACACACACACACACACTCACACAAACTCTCTCTCTCTCTCTCACTCACTCTCTCTCTCACTCTCACTCTCTCTCTCTCTCTCTCTCTCCTCTCCTCTGGTAGATCTCAAAAAGCTTTTGACACAATGACCACACAACTTCTCATAAAAAAACTAAAACCTGTACCATTTCTCTACAAATACCTTACAACGACTTGCTTCCTATCTAGAAAACAGGCAACAGGTGTCTCAATAGGCACGACATACATCCACCTACA
>CM054149.1:34677912-34687912 GCA_028751875.1 Rapana venosa | reverse complement strand
TTGAGTGAAAATTTCATGGATATTTGAAATGTTCCCTTTTTGTTAATTAATTGATAATAATTATGTTAACAAATTATGTGTACCCTTTGACAATGTTTAGATGTTTATCTTTAATGACTTATCAAGTTAGTTGTTTATTTTTCTTGGCTCTGTGTTGTACTTGTTCTTGTTGTGTTAGGTCTGTCTGTTTCTCTTTTTTTATCATCTGTTGGATTGGTTTTATCCTTCACTATTTGTTTGTTTGATTGTTTTTTTTGGGGGGTTTTAAGGTTTTTTGGGGGGTGGGGTGGGGTATTTTTATGGTTTTCTTTATATTTGCTTGCTTTGGGGGGGTGGGGGGTTGTTGGGGGGGGGGAGCTGTTTTGAAAAGGTTAATTTCCCCTTGTTTTTATTGTGAGCTGTATAAGTATTAGGGTTATTATTATTAAGAGTATCCCTAACGGCGGACTGATGTAAAAAAGCACATGTGTGCTTATTCATTATCCTCGAATAAAAGAATTTGTCATTGTCATTTCATTTCCTCTCTCGCACACTCTCTCAAACACACACACACACACACAACTCACACACAAACTCTCTCTCTCTCTCACACACACACACACACACACACACAGCACACACACATAACACACACACACATATTGACAGCGTTCTCCCGAGTAAAGGCAAATTTTCTCTTCTTTTATTAAAAAAAGAAAAAGAAATTGAAAGCGAGACAACTGCCACAAGTAAATTTTAGATTACTTCCCCTTTGATAAAATTAATCCTGTTTTTTGAAAATGGAGAAAGAATCAAGATGAGGATGCAAGTCAGTCTCTCTCTCTCTCCGCCTCTCCTCGCTCTCTCTCATCTCTCTCATCTCTCTCTCTCTCGTCTCAAACTCTCTCTCTCTCTCTCTCCCTACCCTTATAATCTTTGTTATTGAGCCTTATTGGTTCCTGTTGTTCATCCTTGTTATTACTTTGTGTTCAGTTTGAAACTGAGTTTACGTCAGAGCTTAAAGTCGTATCCGTTCATAGAGAGCTTTTTTATTTTTTTTTTATGTTAGATGCATCATGTGATTTTTCTTGAATTTATTTGTATTTACAAAAGAAAGTCGTGTATAATCCCCCTTGTCAATAGGCCACATTGGGCAATGACAATAAATTGGTCAAAGCGTCAAAGCTCTCTCTCTCTCTCTCTCTCTCTCTCTCTCTCTCTCTCTCTCTCTCTCTCTCTCTCTCTCTCTCTCTCTCTCTCTCTCTCTCTCTCTCACACACACAGTTTTTCTGCGTCTGCTTGTAAAAAAACAATTCCTTTCAAATTACTCTTTCCATGTCCATGCTTGACTGTTGTGTGTCCATGTGTGTGTGTGTTTTGTGTGTGTGTGTGTGTGTGTGTGTGTGTGTGTGTGTGTGTGCATAATGTTTCCACATACGCACTTGTGTGAGTGTATGTGTTTATGTGCGTGTGTGTGTGCATGTACCTACATTCGTATATTTCTACGCTGTGGATAGTAGATAGTCTGTGCGTGCATGACTGTATGTGTGCATGCGTGTGTGCATAATGTTTGCACATACGCACTTGTGTGCCTGTGTTTGCGCATTCACCTACATGGGTATGTGTCTTTACGGTGAATAGTATGCGTGCGTGCATGACTGTATGTGTGTGCGTGCGCAGGCGCTCACCTGAGTGTGTATATGTGCACACACATACACGCGCGCGTGCGTTCACACACATATGTCTCTATGTATAAATATTATGTGTGTATGTATGTATGTATGTATACATGTATGTATGTATGTATGTATGTATGTATGTATGTATGTATGTATGTATGTGTAGATGTATGAATGTATGTATGTATGTATGTATGTATGTATGTATGTATGTATGTATGTGTACACGCACACACACCCGTTCAAGGGGATATTTTCCCCTGGAGTAAACTTCAGTGCAGACTCCACTCTCCCCCAAAGTCCTTCGGATGAGAATATAAACCGAGGCCCCGTGTGCGAACACACGCAGAACATCTTGCGCACACGTTAAATCCTGTTCCGCTTTTCGTAAGAGTAGGCCATTGTTTAGTACTTTAGATCAGTACTCTCTGTTACAAATGTCTCCACAAAACAGCACCCTCCTACCTCTGTGAATATCTCCACCTGTACACCCCTTCTCGTTCCCTTCGCTCTGCTGCAGATTCCTTGTGCTTACAAACACCTAGATTCAACCAGTCCACTGTTGGCCGTCGCTCTTTCTCTGTTTCTGGTCCATCGATTTGGAATGGCCTCCCTATCTCTCTTCGCCAAAGGCCTTCTTGTGACTCTTTCAAATCTGGCCTCAAGACATATTTGTTTGAAACATAAGAATTTCCTCTCCTGTTTCATTTCATAGCTATCCCTGCTTTTCAACAGCCAAAAATTCCATCACCCTGCCAAAGTGTATAACGCGTGTGTGTATGTGTGTGTGTGTGTGTGTGTGTGTGTGTGTGTGTGTGTTGTGTGTGTGTGTGTGTGTGTGTGTGTGTGTGTGTGCGCGTGCATTTGGACTTGTTAGAACTATTACTTGCTATTGGGTGCATGACTGTGTAAGAATGAGTTGAGTGCAAGCGCTTTGATTTGTCTGTGCAAGATACAGCGCTATATAAATTCCATTTATTGTTATTATTATTTATTATTATTGTGTGCCGGAGGGAACAGATGACAAAATTTACCAAAAAACCGCATGCACACGCGGACTGGATGTAAAAAAAAAAGCACATAAGTGCTTATTCCATTATCCTCGATATAAAAGAATAAAATACATTTTTTTCAAAGCATGTGTGTGTGTGTGTGTGTGTGCGCGCGCGCGCGTGCGTGCGTGCATGCGAGAGTGCGTGCGTGCGTGCGAGAGTGCGTGCTTGCTTACACCTACTACGCGTACATGTGTGTACATCATGTATAAGACTTTGAACAGAATAATGCAGCACGTAGGCCCACGTAAGTAAGTACATCTCTTTGACATGGAGCCAAGATATGGTATCACAAATACACCTGTGCAGGCCTATATTGGGAGCAAGTTGTATAGAAAATATAGCTTTTATTGAGTTTCGTGGGCAATAAATTGTTTACGAGAGTGAAGTAAGTATAATATGGGAATGTTTAGGAGACTTGGCATTTCTGTCTACCTACCTTGCTAAACACACACACATGCACGCACGCACGCACACACACGCACACACATCCACACGCTCGCGCGCACGCACGCACGCATACACACGCACGCACGCACGCACGCACGTATACACACACACACATCCTTCGGATGAGGCTATAAACCGAGGTCCCGTGTGCGAACACATTAAAACCCGTTCCGCTTTACGGAAGAGTAGGCCATTGTGTGCCGGTGGGAACGGATGAGAAAATTGGCAAAACTGCATGCACACGGGTATTGGATGGGAAAAAAGCACATGAGTGCTTATTCCATTATCTTCGAAATAAAAGAATTAATAAAAAAAAAAATAAATAAATAACACACACACACGCACGCACGCACACACACACACACACACACACACACACACACACACACACACACACACACACACACACACACACACAACACACACAACACACACACACACACACACACACACACACACACACACACACAGCTAGAGTAAGGGTTTGTTTCTGTAGGGGCGTTGAACAGAGTGATGTCGTGGGACAGCAATGCTGATGATGTACATCACTCTGATCCCGCTTGTGTCGATCGGAGAGTAGTTTACTAATGTAAGTTTGACAGTCGGATAAACATCTTTCTCTCTCTCTGTCTCTCTCTGTTTGTCTCTCTCTCTGTCTCTCTCTGTGTCTCTCTCTCTGTCTCTGTCTGTCTGTCTGTCTGTCTCTCTCTCTCACTCACTCACTCTCTCTCTCTCTCTGAAATGAAGAATAGCGAAGAAAAATTACAAAGAAGAATTGCAAAAAAAAATTGCGGCGAAGAAGAAGAATTAAGAGGAAAAAGAATTTCTAAGAAGAAGGAGAAGGAGGAGGAGGAGGAAGAGGAGGAGAGGAAGAATTGTGAAGATGAATTGCTAGGAAGAAGGAAAAAAAGAAATTCAAAGAACAAGAACTGCGAAGAAGAATTGCGAAGAATTGCAAAGAAGAAGAAGAATTGCGAAGAAGAATTGCAAAGATTGCGAAGAAGATTGCGAAAGAATTGCGAAGAAGAATTGCGAAGAATTGGAAAAGAAGAATTGCGAAGAAGAAGAATTGCGAAGAAGAAGAATTGCGAAGAAGAAGAATTGCGAAGAAGAATTGCGAAGAAGAAGAAGAAGAAGAAGAAGAAGAAAGAAGAAGAAGAAGAAGAAGAAGAAGAAAAAAGAAGAAGAACGAAGAATTGCGAAGAAGAAGAAGAAGAAGAATTGCGAAGAAGAAGAAGAAGAATTGCGAAGAAGAAGAAGAAGAAGAAGAAGAAGAAGAAGAAGAAGAAGAAGAAGAAGAAGAAGAAGAAGAAGAAGAAGAACAAGAAGAAGAACAAGAAGAAGAACAAGAAGAACAAGAAGAAGAAGAAGAAGAACAAGAAGAAGAAGACGGAGGAGGAGGAGGAGGAGGAGGAGGAGCTCGACGACGATGACAGCAGCAACAACAACAACAACAACAACAACAACAACCATGTACCATAACAAGAAAGAACAACATTTTTTTTTAAACAAGAAGAGCCACAATTATTATTGTTTGTAAATCCTGTTATTGAGATCAGATAAACTGTGACTATTTTCGACCCAAAACGATGTACCTGACCGTCTAAGCAACAAGTGGAAAAGATGCAGGTTTCGTGGTTTTCCTATCACAACTTACGTTCCCCCCCTCTTGAGGAACGTGGAACATCAAAGAGACGATATCAGTTGATATATGTTGGCTGCAGACATCACCATCTATTTCCAGGAGCAGAGATGATTTCGAACTGATACCATAACAAATTATTATGCTCAACATTTTTTGTTGTTGCTGCCGCTGTTGCTGCTACTGCTGCTATTCTTATTTTTATTATTGTTTCTTTTTTTTTTCAAATTTGAAGATATATATATTGTGCAGCATTTTTTGAGAAACCTATTTAGAAGACCAGCCCCCCCCCCCCCCCCCCCCCCCCCCCCCCCCCCACACACACATGCACGTACGCAAACACACATACAAACACCCCGTACGCACACACGCACTTACACATACACACAAAACACACGCACACCACACACCACACACACACACACACACACACACACACACACACACACACACACACACACCAACGTGAAATTAAAGAAAGAACACCAACTGCATAGTTGTATAGTGGTGAAGCCAGGTAAGCATTCTTTTGTTTACATTTACTTTCAGCAATCCAGAAGTGCTGCTGCTATGCATTGCGGGATCTTTAACACGCATAAAAAATAGTGAGTATTTTAGACAGATATTTAGTTCGAGAAGAAAGTTATTGGCAATATGAGTGAATACGAAGTTTTAAAAATGATGATATAAACAAGCAAGGGAACAGTGTGTATGTGTGCGTGTATGTGTGCGTGCGGGTGTGTGTGTGTGTGTGTGTGTGTGTGCGTGCGCGCGCGTGTGTGTGTGCGCGTATTTATATATAAGAACACACGTGTGCTTGTGTGTGTATATGTTTGTGTATGTGCATGCGTGCGTTCGTGCCTGTGTGTGTGCGTAAATGTGTGTACTCATGTATGCGTGTAGCAATATATGCAAACAATTTTGCATGTGAACGTGTATGTGTGTTCATATATATGATGGGCATACGCTTCCACACATATGAAACCAAAAATGCGTGCGCGCATGTACTTGCGCAAAGCTACACACACATACACTACACTACACTACACTACACTACACACACACACACACACACACACACACACACACACACACACACACACACACACACACACACACACACACACACACACACACACACCCCCACACACACCACAACACCACACACACTCACACACACATCTGTCATCTGTTCTCACCGGCACGCAATAGCCTACTATTTCGAAAATCGGAACAGGTTTTAACGTGTGCGCAAGATGTTCTGCGTGCGTTTGCAAACAGGACCTCGGTTTACAGTCTCTTCTGAAGGATTTGTCAGCAATTGATATAGCAAAGTGCCAAAGCTTATTTTGAAACTGGTCCTTTTATGCTATGAAACCCTATGTTAAAACCGTTTTCACCCATTACATGCTCATGACATACGATTCAAAGCCTGTATTCTCCAGTAAAAGACTAACAAAAAAAGTCCTCTCAAGTCGGAGTATGGCTACCTGTATAGTGGGATTCACTGTTCACTGTTCACTGGTCCCGTAACCCGCCAGGGTCGTAGGGGCGCTGTATGGTGGTCGAACGGTGGACCAGCTGGCTCCACTTAGCGCGGTCGTGGGCGAGTGCCTGGGTGACACTGAAGTCCTTCCCTGTCCAATCACGGATGTCGTCGGCCCACTTTCTCCTCTGTCTGCCCCGTCTTCTCTTCCCCTGGACTGTTCCTTGCAGGATGGTCTTTGCAAGTCCTTCTGAGCGTGTTACGTGCCCATACCATCTGAGTTTCCTCTTTTTCGCCGTGGTCAGTAGGTCTTCATAGTCCCGCACTTGTTGAGTGATCTTTCTGCGGACTTCATTGTTGGTGTATAGTGGGATAGTCGAGAATAAAACCAAATATTCAAACATCTAACCTCTATTAAAGAACAAAAAAAATCCTCTAGAGTCAGAGTATGGCTGCCTATAAGGTGAGATCGTCGACAAAAAAAGCCAAATATTCAAACATCTAGCCTCTATTAAAGGACAAAAATTCCTCTGAAGTCGGAGTAGGGATGCCTTCATGGCGGGATAATTGAACAACAACAAAAAAGCAAAATAGACAAACTTCCCATACAGATGTGGTGTACTTATGATCTCACAGTCATTCTCAACAGAAAGAATGCCTGCATTTAACATCAGTACGACTCCACTCCTCCCACAAAAGTCCTTCTGATGAGACTATAACCCGTGGTCCCGTGTGCAAATGCACGCAGAACATCTTGCGCACACGTTAAAACCTGTTCCGCTTTTTGGAAGTGTAGACCATAGTGTCCTGGTGGGAAAGGATGACAAAATTAACAAAACTGACATACATACGAGGACTGGATGTAAGAAAAAAAACACCCAAAAAACACATGAGTGCTTATTCCATTAACCTCGAAATAAAAGAATAAATAAATAAATGATGTGAATAAATACATAAATCAATTCCTGTTCTGGATGATTTCCAAGAAGTTAAAGCACAAAAAGGCCTAGCAACAACGAAATAAAAAGTTCGCTGACAAACAAAAAAATTTCAGATTTTGATGCAATCTATTATCTTTTCTCCCCCTCCCCCTTCCACTGCCTCCCTGGCTCCTCATCTCCCCCCCCCAGCTACCGACCACTCACCACTTCCCGAAAAGAAAAAGCAAGAAAAACAATAGTCTGCTCGTTTCGTTTTCCTCTTCAGAAAGCTGACCATTTTAAGACATCTTGTTTTTTAATTTTTATTTGTCTTGCTTGAGTGTACTTCAGACACAATTTCCCTCGGGGAATTTGAACTGAGACAAAAATAGATTTTAAATGAAGAAACTGCTTTCTCCTCCCCTACTTTTCCTCCAAACCCCCGCCCCCCTCCCTCCTCCTTCTCTACCACCACCATCACCACCACCACAAAAGAAAAAGAAAAAAAAAAGGAAAGAAAACGCGCTGAACAAAATTAAACCCTTATTGCTATTTTTCCAGGAAGCAATATTTTAACAGCTGTTAGACTCTCAGTATCTTTTTCACTTGTTTTGGCTGAGAAGGGAGAGGAGGGGGGGGTGGGGGGGGAGAGAGGGAGAGAGAGAGAGAGAAGACAGACAGACAGGCAGACAGACAGACAGACAGACACAGACACAGACAGAGAGAGACAGAGAGATATCTATTCTTTTATTTTGAGGATAATGGAATAAGCACACATGTGCTTTTTTATCTAGTCCTCGTGTGTATGCAGTTTTGTCAATTTTGTCATCCGTTCCCACCAGCACACAATGGCCTACTCTTAGGAAAAGCGGAACAGGATTTAGTGTGCGCGCAAAATGTTCTGCGTGCGTTCGCACACGGGACCTCGGTTTATAGTCTCATCCGAAGGACTTTTTGGGGGAGAGTGGAATTGGAACTGATGTTAACTCCAGGGGTAAAATATCCCCTTGAACGGGAATTGAACCCGGGTCGTCAGATTGCGAGCGCAATGTTCTAACCACTAGGCTATCCCGCCCCACTGCGAAGAAAGAGAGAGAGGGGAGAGAGAGAGAGAGAGAGAGAGAGAGGGGGAGAGAGAGAGAGAGAGAGACAGACAGACAGACAGACAGACAGAGAGACAGACAGACAGACAGACAGACAAAAAGACAGAAAGACAGAGAGAGAGACAGACAGAAAGACAGAGAGACAGAAAGGACAGAAAGACAGAGAGCGACAGACAGACAGAAAGACAGAAAGACAGAGAGCGACAGACAGACAGAAAGACAGAAAGACACAGAGAGAGAGACAGACAGAAAGACAGAAAGACAGGGGAGAGACAGACAGACAGAAAGACAGAGAAAGAGACAGACAGAAAGACAGAAAGAGAGAGAGGCGCAGGGACAAAGTGGGGGAAGGGGGGGAAAGTAAGGGGGAAGGTGATCGCATGGATTAGGGGAAGGAGAGGGGCTTCAGCCACAGAGCAAAAAGATAACCTATGCCCATTTACAGCATATGCTCTCCACTAAGTGTGTTTGTTTATTTGTTTGTTTGAAAGTAATATGTTGCGTATGCGACCATTTTTGCCCCACAATAATTAAGGTAGCCGCATTCCGATTTTGAGAAAAGTGGAGGTTAAAGCAAGGACTGAACCTGCAATTTGTCAGTTTTCAGATGTAGGCATCAAACTTTAGACCACTGATTCACTATGTTGAGAGGTTGTTTTTTTTTCTTAAGATGTTAAATACTAAAACAACAGACAGGAAAAAATTTTGATGATAGCAGTTTATTTCCTCTATTTCAGCCCCACCACTCTCCTTGAAAGAAAACCAAACACACAAACAAAAAGACGTCGTTATCAGTCCGCACCAGAAAACTAAGACGTTTCAAGAGCGTTATATTCATCTTCGCTTACTGTGAAGCGAACTTGAGACACAATTTCCTCAGACCGAAATAGATTTTTAAGGAAAGCAGCTGTCCCTTCTCCTTCTTCAAACACCTCTCCCCCATCTCCCCTCTTTAAGAAAACGAAGCAGCCAAAGCGAAAATAAACCACCATCAGTTTGTTCCACGAAGTGACGCCATCTAAACAGTTGTTCGGAGGGCCTAGTGGTTAGAGCGTTGTGTCGCGATATGACGGTCCAGGATCGAGCCCGGGTTCGAGCCACCACAGAGCACGCCCGCCGTTTGAGCGGATTTTCCCTCTGGAGTTAACAATCAGACAAGGAGACGATGGAGCGACTCGTGGCTGACACCCTGCGAGCCCATGACCTGTCACTACATCAAGCCTCCCGCCTTGCTGCAGACAGACGACTGTGTCTCCCCGCGACGCCGAAAGGCACCAGCGGCAGATGAAAGAAAGAAAGAAGAAGAAGTTAACAATCAGAACTGATTGCACTCCTCCGAAAATCCTGCTACGGATGAGATTATAAACGCAGGCCCCGCCCGTATGCCAACTTACGCAGAACAAGCCTATGCACACGTTGAAACCTGTTCTGTAGGTTTTTTTAAAAGAGTAGACTATTCGTGCTGGTAGGAATGGATGACCAAAACATATTGTTTTAAAAACGCATGTACATGGGAATGGTGGTCTAACGTCATTCCCGAAGTCGGAATGTGGCACCCTTAATGGTGGGCAAAGGCCATGCATACGAACAAAAGCTCAGCAAAGGTGAACGACCGAGCTCTAGCTTAAGACCACCCCCCCCCCCCTCACGAACCCCTCCCCCCCCCCCCCCCCAACCAAACAAAAAACA
>CM054149.1:34632912-34672912 GCA_028751875.1 Rapana venosa | reverse complement strand
ACACACACACACACCAAGACCTTTGTGTGCTGGGAGGCTCTGTGTCTACACTATACCATGAATGCATCTGTGCCACATACTTGACTTTAAAAGCAAATTCGTCAACACTTGCCCCTCCAGCCATATCACGCTCATTCCATCATCACCCCTTGCTATAAAGTGTGCTTGAGCCAGACCCTCTTCAGTGCATTTGGCCTGAGGCAAGGCAAGGGACAGAAATAGAGTTTGATGAAAGTGATGGCGTCTAGCCCATTCCAACCAGTCCCCCTCCCCCCTCTCCTTTCGTTTCCCTTTTGCCTCTGAAGAAGAAGAGAAGAGAAGAAGAAGAAGAAGAAGAAGAAGAAGAAGAAGAAGAAGAAGAAGAAGAAGAAGAAGAAGAAGAGCGAGGGAGAGAGAGACAGAGAGACAGAGACAGAGAGAGAAAGAGAGAGACAGACAGTCAGTCAGTCAGTCAAACAGACAGACAGAGAGAAAGAGAGACAGGGACAGACAGACGGAGATAGAGAGAAAGGCAGACAGACAGAGGCAGGGGCAGACAGACAGACAAAGGTAGAGAGAGTGAGAGACAGACAGACAGACAAAAAGACACAGGGAGAGACAGATACAGAGACAGGGGTACACAGAGAGAGAGCCTTTGATCCTTGGAACAATTTATTGCCATTGCCCAATGTGACCTATCAACAAGGAGGGTTATGTGTGACTTTATTGTGTGAATACAAATAAATACACACAAAATTAGATGATGCATTTAACGTTGTGAAAAGAAAAGAGCTCTTTATAAATGGGCATGACTATAAATTCTGGCATCAACTCTGCTACAAGCTGTAGATAAATAATCAATATTTAAGAATGAACAACAGGTAACAATAAACAATGACTAAAAATGATAACAAGAACACGCTAGAATGCTATATTCGACCATCCATTCAAATTCTATGTACACTTTTCATTAAGTGCTCTTACTGGAGATTACTGTAATACAAATATATTTAGTTGTGTCATAAACACAAATACACACACACATACACACACAGATAGAGAGCCAATAAGACAGACAAACATCAAATCAACCCAAATCAACTCAAATCAAAATCATTTATTGTGAGAATAATGAATGGACTCATGTGCTTTTTTACATCCAGAGATAGAGACAGAGAGAGAGAGAGAGAGAGGGATACACAGAGACATAGACAGAGACAGAGACAGACAGACAGACAAACAGACAGACAGACAGCACACTGACAGACAGATAGACAGAGGGTTGGGGGGCGAATTTCCAACTAAAAAAAACTGCACTGTTATCATTAGGGTTCAGGAAGTGAAGACATTTAAACAGCTGTTAAAGCCTCAGTATCTCTTGCACCTTTTTTGTTGAAAAAGGGAGTGAGGGATGTGCTCTTCCTCTCTCCTCCTCCCCCCCCCCCCCCTCTCTCTCTCTCTCTCTCTCTCCCTCTCTCTTTACCCCCGTTTCTTCCTTCTCTTTCCTATTCCACTTCTGTTTGTTCTGTTATATGCCCTTGTCCCTTCTGTGTTTGTCTCTGTCTTTATCTCTGTTTGTCTCTCCCCGTCTCTCTGTCTATATCTCTCTGTGTCTCTCTCTCTCTGTTTGTCCCCGTCTTTCTCTGTCTCTGTCCCCCCCCCTCTCTCTCTCTCTCCCTCCTTCTCTCTCTCTCTCTCCCTCCCTCCCTCTTCCCCTCTCTCTCTCTCTCTCTCTCTCTCTCTCTCTCTCTCTTTCTCTCCGACCCCACCTTCCCTTTATCTCTTATGTCCTTCTTCCCCCTTTTTTCCCGTCCCTCCTCTCCTTCCATGTGTTATTTTCAAAACATGATAACATCACAGGAACTAACTTTAGACTGGCAGAGAATGTACAAAAAAATCCCAGACAACTTTCCTTAAAGTACATCAGGCTGTTTCAGTAAAGCCACCCCCAGCGTTTTCCCTGCTCAGTGTGCTGATTGTTATGTATGTCTTGTGCTGCTGCTGCTGCTGCTGCTGCTGCTGCTGCTGCTGCTGATGATGATGATGATATTACAGTGTGTGCAGTCTGCAGTCTGCTGATTCCAGTCCCTGTTCTGGAACCCTGCCACCCAGGCATAGTGTAGTGACACTGAAAAGTCAGCGTGGGTGTTTTATTGGGGGGTATGGGTTTTTTTTGGGTTTGCTGTTGTTGCTGTTGTTGTTGTCATTGTCGTCATCATCGTTGTTTTCGTGGGAATAAATGTGTTAAAATCTGAGAAAAAATCAGCTAGGGTTTGTTTTTTTTTTTGAGGGGAGGGGGGGGGATATATTCTAACATTGGGGTTTTTTGTTGCTTTTTTCCAGGAAGGAATCTATAATGATGTGTCCTAAACTATGTAAAAGGTCATGTCTATGTCATATGTTATAATTAGTTATTTTTTGTTATTGAGAAATGAAGCTATATTGATTTAAAATCAAAACAAAACAGAAATCAGTTTGTGTGTGTATGTGTATGCAGGTATGTCTGTGAGTGCATGTCTGCATGTACATGCATGCATGCGCGTGAGTTTGTGTGTGTGTGTGTGTGCATGTGTGTGTGCATGCCTGCGTGTGTGAGTATGTCTCTGTGTGTCTGTGTGCCTGTGTGCGAGCATGCACATATGTGTGTGCATGCACTAGCTTCTGCATACATACACGCATGTATGTGTAACAAACACACACACACACACACACACACCAAGACCTTTGTGCACTGGGAGGCTCTGTGTCTACACTATACCATGAAGAAATCTGTGCCACATACTTGACTTTAAAAGCAAATTCGTGAACACTTGCCCCTCCAGCCATATCACGCTCATTCTATCATCACCTCTTGCTATGAAGTGTGCTTGAGCCAGACCCTCTTCAGTGCATTTGGCCTGAGGCAAGGCAAGGGACAGAAATAGAGTTTGATGAAAGTGATGGCATCTAGCCCATTGCAACCAGTCCCCCCCCCCCCCCTCTCTCTCTCCTTTCGTTTCCCTTTTTACCTCTGAAAGAGAGAGAGGGGAGAGAGAGAGAGAGAGAGAGAGAGAGAGAGAGAGAGAGAGAGAGAGAGAGAGAGAGAGAGAGAGAGAGACACACACACAGAAACACACAAAGAGACAGTCAGACAGACAGACAGAGACAGAGAGAAAGAGAGACAGGGACATACAGACGGAGATAGAGAGAAAGGCAGACATACAGAGCTAAGGGTAGACAGACAGACAGACAGACAGAGGTAGAGAGAGTGAGAGACAGACAGACAGAAAAAGACACAGGGAGAGATAGAGACAGAGACAGGGGCAGAGAGAGAGAGAGCCTTTGATCCTTTGAACACTTTATTGCCATTGTCCAATGTGACCTATCGACAAGACGGGTTACACGTGACTTAATTGTATGAATACAAATAAATACAAGAGAAATCATATGACACATGTAACGTCATGAAAAGAAAAGAGCTCTTTATAAATGGACATGGCTGTGAATTCTGGCGTCAACTCTGCTTCAAGCTGTAGACAAAACAATCAATATTCAATAATAAACAACAGGTAACAATAAACAATGACTAAAAATGATAACAAGAACACAATAGAATGCTATATTCGACCATCCATTCTAATTCTATGTAAACTTTCCATTAGGTACACTTACCGGAGATTACTGTAATACAAATATCTTTAGTTGTGTCATACACACACTCACACACATACACACAAACACAGAGAGGCAGACAGACAGACAGACACAAAATCAACCCAAATCAAAGAAAATCAAATTCATTTACTGTGAAAATAATGAATGGACTTATGTGCTTTTTTACATCCAGAGACAGACAGACAGACTGACAGACAGACAGACTGACAGACAGACAGACAGACAGACAGATAGACAGAGGGTTGGGGGAACTTTCAGCTAACAAAAACGCACTGTTATCATTACGGTTCAGGAAGTGAGGACATTTAAACAGCTGTTAAAGCCTCAGTATCTCTTGCACCTTTTTTTGATGAAAAAGGGAGGGAGGGAGGGAGGTGCTCTCCCTCTCTTCCTCCTCTCTCTCTCTCTCTCTCTCTCTCTCTCTCTCTCTCTCTCTCTCTCTCTCTCTCTCTCTCTCTCTCTTTCTCTGTCTCTCTCTCTCTGTCTCTGTCTGTCTGTCTGTCTGTCTGTCTGTCTCTCTCTCTCTCTCTCTCTCTCTCTCTCTCTCTCTCTCTTTACCCCGTTTCTTCCTCTCTTTCCTATTCCGCTTCTGTTTGTTCTGTTATATGCCTATGTCTCTTCTGTGTCTGTCTCTCTCTTTGTCTCTCTTAGTCTCTGTCTCTCTCTTTCTCTCTGTCTCTCTGTCTCTCTCCATCTCTATCTGTCTCTGTCCCTCTCTCTCTCTCTCTCTCTCTCTCTCTCTCTCTCTCTCTCTCTCTCTCTCTCTCTCTCTCTTTACCCCGTTTCTTTCTCTCTTTCCTATTCCGCTTCTGTTTGTTCTGTTATATGTCTTTGTCTCTTCTGTGTCTGTCTCTCTCTTTGTCTCTCTTAGTCTCTGTCTCTCTCTTTCTTTCTGTCTCTCTGTCTCTCTCCATCTCTATCTGTCTCTGTCCCTCTCTCTCTCTCTCTCCCTTCCTCCCTCTCTCTCTCTCTCTCGCTTTCTCTCTGACCCCACCTTCCCTTTATCTCTTATATCCTTCTTCCACCTTTTTTCCCGTCTCTCCCTTCCTTCCATGTCTTATTTTCAAAACAAATGATAACATCACAGGAGCTAATTTTAGGTTTGGCACAGAATGTACACAAAAAAACAAACCAGACAACTTTCCTTAAAGTACATCAGGCTGTTTCAGTAAAGCCACCCCCAGCGTTTTCCCTGCTCAGTGTGCTGACTGCTATGTATGATTTTTGCTGCTGCTGCTGCTGCTGCTGCTGCTGCTGCTGCTGCTGCTGGTGCTGCTGCTGCTGCTGCTGCTGCTGCTGCTGCTGCTGATGATGATGAGAATGCTGCTGCTGCTGCTGCTGCTGCTGCTGCTGATGATGATGATGATGCTGCTGCTGCTGCTGCTGCTGCTGCTGCTGATGATGATGATGCTGCTGCTGCTGCTGCTGCTGCTGCTGCTGCTGCTGCTGCTGCTGCTGCTGATGATGATGATGATGATGATACAGTGTGTGCAGTCTGCAGTCTGCTGATTCCAGTCCCTGTTCTGGAACCCTGCCACCCAGGCAGAAGTGGAGTGACACTGAAAATCAGCTTGGGTTTTTTATTGGGGGGAGTATGAGGGCTTTTTGTTTGCTGTTGTTGCTGTTGTTATTGTTGTTGTCATCATCGTTGTTGTTGTTTTCGTGGGAATAAATGTGTTGAAATATGAGGAAAAAATCAGCTTGGATTTGTTCTTTTTTTGGGGGGGAGGGGTTATGCTCTAATTTTGTTTTTTTGTAGCTTTTTTCAGGAAGGGTTCTATAATGATTTGATGTAAGCTATATAAAAGGTCATTGGTATGTCATATGTTATAATTAGTTATTTGTTTGTTATTGAGAAATGAATCTATATTGATTTAAAATCAAAACAAACCAGAAATCAGTTTGTGTGTGTATGTGTATGTAGGTATGTCTGTGAGTGGATGTCTGCATGTGCATGCATGCATGCGCGTGTGTTTGTGTGTGTGTACGTGTGTGTGCATGCCTGTGTGTGTGAGTGTGTCTCTGTGTGTCTGTGTGCCTGTGTGTGTATACATGCTATGTGTGTGTGCATGCACTAGCCCCTGTATACATATACGCATGCATGTGTAACAAACACACACACACGCACACACCAAGACCTTTGTGCACTGGGAGGCTCTGTGTCTATACTGTACCATGAAGACATATGTGCCACATACTTGACTTTAAAAGCAAATTCGTGAACACTTGCCCCTCCAGCCATATCACGCTCATTCCATCATCACCACTTGCTATGAAGTGTGCTTGAGCTAGACCCTCTTCAGTGCATTTGGCCCCAGGCAAGGCAAGGGACAGAAATAGAGTTTGATGAAAGTGATGGCATCTAGCCCATTGCAACCAGTCCCTCTCCCCCTCTCCTTTCGTTTCCCCTTTTGCCTCTGCAGAAGAAGAAGAGAGAGCGAGAGAGAGAGAGAGAGAGAGACAGAGATAAAGAGAGAAAGAGAGAGAGACACAAACACAGAAACACACAAATAGACAGTCAGAGAGACAGAGAGAAAGAGAGACAGGGACAGACAGACAGCGATAGAGAGAAAGGCAGACAGACAGAGGCAGGGCAGACAGACAGAGAGAAAGAGAGACAGGGACAGACAGAGAGAGTGGGAAACAGACAGACCGAAAAAAAGACACAGGGAGAGACAGAGACAGAGACAGGGGCACAGAGAGAAAGAGAGCCTTTGATCCTTTGAACAATTTATTGTCATTACCCAATGTGGCCTATCAACAAGGGGGGTTACGTGTGACTTTATTGTGTGAATACAAATAAATACAAAAGAAATCATATGATACATGTAAGGTTATGAAAAGAAAAGAGCTCTTTATAAATAGGCATTACTATAAAATCTGGCGTCAACTCTGCTACAAGCTGTAGACAAAATAATAAATAGTCAAGAATGAACAACAGGTGACAATAAACAATGACTATAAAGGATGACAAGAACACACTAAAATGCTATATTCGACCATCCATTCAAATTCTGTGTAAACTTTTCATTAAGTGCTCTTGCCGAGATTACTGTAACACAAATATCTTTTGTTGTGTCATACACACACTCACACACATGCACACACACAGAGGCAGACAGACAGACAGACAGACAGAGATCGACAGAAAGACAGACAGACACCAAATCAACCCAAATAAAATCAAAATCATTTACTGTGAGAATAATGAATGGGCTCATTGCTTTTTTACATCCAGAGACAGACAGACACACAGACAGACAGACAGACAGACATACAGAGACAGACTGACAAACAGACATACAGAAAGACAGACAGACAGACTGACAGACAGATAGACAGAGGGTTGGGGGGAGTTTCCAGCTAACAAAAAATGCACTGTTATCATTAGGGTTCAGGAAGTGAAGACATTTAAACAGCTGTTAAAGCCTCAGTTATCTCTTGCACCATTTTTTTGTTGAAAAAGGGAGGGAGGGAGGTGCTCTCCCTCTCTCCCTCTCTCTCTGTCTGTCTGTCTGTCTGTCTCTCTCTCTCTCTCTCTGTCTCTCTCCTCTCTCTCTCTCTCTCTCCACTCTCCCCCCCCCCCCCCCCCTCCCCCCGTTTCTTCCTCTCTTTCCTATTCCGCTTCTGTTCGTTCTGTTATATGCCTTTGTCTCTTCTGTGTCTGTACCTCTCTTTCTCTCTCTGTGTCTCTCTTTGTCTCTTTCTTTCTATATGTATCTCTCTCTGTCTCCTGCTCTGTCTCTCTCCGTCTCTCTCTGTCTCTGTCCCTCTCTCTCTCTCTCTCTCTCTCTCTCTCTCTCTCTCTCTCTCTCTTTCTCTTTCTCTCCCTCCCTCTCTCTCTCCTTTCTCTCCGACCCCTCCTTTCCTTTATCTATCATGTCCTTCTTCCACCTTTTTTTCCGTTCCACCCCTCCTTCCATGTCTTATTTTCAAAACATGATAACATCACAGGAGCTAAGTTTAGGTTTGGCACAGTATGTAAACAACAAAAAAACCCAGACAACTTTCCTTAAAGTACATCAGGCTGTTTCAGTAAAGCCACCCCCAGCGTTTTTCCTGCTCAGTGTGCTGACTGCTATGTATGATTTTTGCTGCTGCTGCTGCTGCTGCTGGTGCTGCTGCTGCTGCTGCTGCTGCTGCTGCTGCTGCTGCTGCTGCTGCTGCTGATGATGATGATGATGATGATACAGTGTGTGCAGTCTGCAGTCTGCTGATTCCAGTCCCTAACTGGAACCCTACCACCCTGGCAGTAGTGGAGTGACACTGAAAAGTCAGTGTGGGTTTTTTTTTTTGGCATGTTTTAATGTTGTTGAATGTTGTTGTTGTTTTTGCAGGAATAGATTTATTCTCATATTTCACCTGCTCCTGTAACTCCCTTCAGGGGTCGTAGGGGCACTGCAGTGATGAACGCTGCTCCATTTGCGGCGGTTGTGTGCAAGTGCCTGGGTTGTGGAGAAGCTCTTCCCGATGGTCCATACAGTGATGTTGTCTGCCCATTTCTTCTTCGGCCTGCCTCGCCTTCTCTTCCCCTGCACTGTTCTTTGCAGTATGGTCTTGAAGAGTCCATCCGATCTTGTCACATGTCCATACCACCTGAGCTTCCTTTTTGTTGACTGTTGGTAGCAGGTCTTCGAAGTGCTTTACTTGTTAGGTGATGGTTTGTCGGACTTTTTACAATTTTAAATCAAATACGAATGTAAAAAGAATTGTGACAACTCGTTAAGGTTTGGTTTGAGTAGTCATTTTAACTTGCTGATGAGGATGAAGAAAGATGTAAACTTCTATAGTTGAGCACTCCCCATCCCCACCCTCCGCCCCCGCCAGCTTTCACACCTTGAGGATCATCCAGTATGTTGCACTGTCTCACTTATCACATGTCGGAATCATTGGAAGGAGACTGTCAGTACAAACTGGATAAGAAATTTGCTTGTATAGTTGTTTCTATATACCTAGTCATTAAGGGTGCCATACTCAGACTTCAGAGGATTCTGTTTTCTTTTTTGAATAGAGAATAAGCTTGCTTTTGTTAATGATCTATTAATTTGTATTGATTTACTGATTGATTTATTTTTATAATAATGGCATAAGCACTCAATATGCTTTTCTTTTACATCTAAAGCCCGCGTGCATGCAGTTGGTAAACTCATATCAGGCATTCCAACTAGCATGCATTGCTTACTCTTCCAAAAGGCGGGACGGGGTTTTAATGTGAGCACAAGATGTCATGCGTGCATTTTGCACTCAGAACCTTGGTTTATAGTCTCATCCTTCAGGACTTTCCGGGGGAGTGGAGTTGGCACTGATGTTAACTCCAGGGGGAAATGGGGGAGTGGAGTTGGCACTGATATTAACTCCAGGGGGAAAAAATCATGTTTTTGTTCTTATTTTATTTTTATTTTTATTTTATTCTTTTATATCGAGGATAATCGAATAAGCCATTATGTGCTTTTTTACATCCAGTCCCCGTGTGTATGCGGTTTCGTAAATTCTGTCATCTGTTCTCACCGGCACACAATGGCCTACTCTTACGAAAAGCGGAACAGGATTTAATGTGACGCAAGTTAGTTATTAGTAAAGAGGTTGTGTCAACACATTTTAGATATAAAGAAGTTTCACATAGATATAAAAAGAAGTTTCACATAAATATAAAAAGAAGTTTCTGAATAAATGCAAAAGAAGATAATTTTCATGAAAGACACAATTCATTTACTTTTAATCAGTAATGATGTCAGAAAGTGGGTTTTAATGTTTTATCTTTACGTTTTATTAGCTTTGATAAGGAGAGAGGAATCGAAAGAGCAATCGTCTGGTATGCAGTCGTAACAAGAGCAACATTTGCAACATCTTCATAGAGCTATTTCTATCTGTCTGTCTGTCTGTCTGTCTGTCTATCTGTCTCTCTGTCTCTCTGTCTCTCTCTCTCTCTCTCTCTCTCTCTCTCTCTCCCTCTCTCTCTCTCTTTGTCTTTCTGCCTTTCTGTCTCTCTGGCTCTGTCTGTCTCTGTCTATTTCTGTCTGTCTTTGTCTCTGTCACTGTACTTGTCTGTCAGTGTCTTCTTCTTCTGTTCTTTTCTTCCGTTTTTCCTTTTCTTTCTCTCGGGTATAATTGTGCAATTACTGTAAAGTGTGTCCCATAACCTATGTGGTCGTAGGGGAGCGAGGCATCAGAGACTTCACTTCTCTAGACGCCAGCATATTGAGGGCGGTGGCAATTACTGTATACTGGTCAAAACAAATTTGTTTGGATTTTGATTGTATTTCTTGAATGTTTTCTTGTCCGTTCTTCCCTATATTTAAACAGGTATTTAAAAAGGAATTGGGTGTTAAATAGAATTGTAGATATTGGATAGAAGATGTGGAAAATCATTTTTAGAGGGTTATTTTTTAATCTTCATATACATTTATTCATTGATTTTTTACATGGTTTTTTGTTTGTCTGAGGACAACATTATAAACACAGCAACAGCACGTGCTTGTGTGAGTTTATTGTTTTCTTTTAAGGAAGCATATTCGTATGCTTCTCTCTCTCTCTCTCTCTCTCTCTCTCTCTCTGTCTGTCTGTCTGTCTGTCTGTCTGTCTGTCTGTCTGTCTGTCTGTCTGTCTGTCTGTCTGTCTGTCTGTCTGTCTTCATGATACATACTATCACAGCCACCAGCTTCTTCACTAGCAGAAATGCATCAAGCAGACTCAGACGACAGAAAAATACTCTGCTGTTCCAGAACAGCGATGTTGATATTTTTTCCTGATATATTATATTATCTGCTCATCCCTTTACAGCTGCATGAGGGGAAAGAGTGTGGTGCCCTGATTTGAGGCCTGCCAAGCCATTGCTCTGGGTCTCTTACGTTCTGCCACTCTGAGGCGGCTTCAGCAGCAGGAGTTGGGGCATTGAGGAAAGTCTTTGATAGCATCGTGTGTATGTGTTACTAGATAATAATATATTAATTCACATTGGTTTATATATAAAGTATATATATATATATATATATATATATATATATATATATATATATATATATATATATATATATATATATATAGGTAAAAGGTAAAGGAGTCCCATAACCTATAAGGTCGTAAGGGGGCGAGGCGTCAGAGACCTCACTTCTCTAGGGCCAGCATATTGAGGGCGGCGCCCATCTCCTCTCCCTCGCTACTTTACCTTCCTTGACCCTAAAGAGGGCAGGTACCCATTTACAGCTGGGTGAACTGGGGGACTGTACTGAAGCCAAGGCGCGCAAACGGTCACCCATCCAACTGGTAACCATGCTCGACGCTGCTTAACTTGGCTGGGGGAAAGCGAGTGCTCCGACCACTGAGCTATCCCGTCCCCTTGTATATATATATATATATTTAAAAAGCAAAGAAGGAGAGAAAGAAATATTTTTCAATATATAAAAAAGCAAAGAAAGAAATTTTCATGTGTGTGTTGTTGTTTTTTTTTAAACATTTCCTGTATGATTGGTTTTTCATTTCAGAAAAACCGTTCTTTGAAAATATATAATATATAAATAGGAAAAAGCAAAGAAAAGAAAGAAACAAAATCTTCCAATCTTTCTTTCTTCTAATTTTCCTCGGCGGCTGGTTTTTGATATACGTCAAGCGCGTTATTGCAAATTATGTGTCATTTCTCCTTAAAATACGTGTTTTCATTTCATGAAACAAAAGAAAAACACAACAAAACATGAATCTCCCCCAAAACCAAATAAGCAAACAACAAAGGAGAGAGAGGGCGAGAGAAAGAGAGAGGCAGAGAGAGAGAAACAGACAGACATACATACAGACAGAAAGAGACCGAGAGAGAGGGGAGAGAGAGAGAGAGAGAGGAGAGAGAGAGAGAGAGAGAGAGAGAGAGAGAGAGAGAGAGAGAGAGAGAGAGAGAGAGAGAGAGAGAGAGAGAGAGAGAGAATGAGAATGACAATGACAATGACAATGACAAATTCTTTTATTTCGAGGATAATGAATAAGCACTCTTTTGTCGAATATCACTTAATGAGAACAGACGTTAAATTAAAGAAGAATAAGCACTCATATGCTTTTTTACATCCAGTCCCCGAGAGTGAGAGAAGCATGTTGCTGCAAATTATGTGTCAATTGCTCCTTAGCATATGTGTATTTCTTTGACGAACAAAAAAAGCAACAAAACAATTTCTGAAGGAGCCAAATAAGCAAATAAAGAGAGAAAGATAGAAAGAAAGAGAGACAGACAGACAGAGTCAAAGGCAGACATAGTCAAAGAGAGACATAGACAGTCAGAAAGAGATAGGGACAAAGACAGATACAGACAGACAGACAGAGCCAGTCAGAGAAAGAGAGATTAATGTAGGACTACGTACACGCAATCTACATAATGACACATCTAAACGGGCTTTTTTGTGTGGCAAAGACCATTATAATCAATGACAGTGCCACACGTTTCTCAGAGTGCTTTGCGAATGGAACCTGAACCCTAGCTGACTAAGGCAGCACAGTGAACACTCACGCTGCCTGTGATGATAACATGTGAAAGAATCTGATCTGTCCTTAGCATGACCCAGCTGCCATAGGTAAGATGACGTTCGTCAGTGTCTGTTCGTAGAGAATATAAGACTTTTGTCCTGGAACTTAGTATTTCTCTGAGAGAGAGAGAGGAGAGAGAGAGAGAGAGAGAGAGGAGAGGAGAGAGAGGAGAGAGAGAGAGAGGAGAGGAGAGAGAGAGGGGGGGGGGGGGAGGGAGGGAGAGGGAGAGAGAGAGAGAGAGACAGAGAGATAATTGAATGGAATTGAGTGAATTTTATGTAAAGAGGGTTATGACAAAAGCAAACATGCTTTTTTACAATCAGCCCTCTGGGGAGAGAGAGAGAGAGAGAGAGAGAGAGAGAGAGAGAGAGAGAGAGAGAGTATCTCTCTGTCTGTCTGTCTGTCTTGAGAATTGTTACGTTTTCAGTCTCTCTGGGGGAAAAAACAGCAAGGAAAAAGACTCCAAGAAGGCAGAAAAAAGACAAGAAGGAAGCGGTATTTTGTGATTATTTTTTCCTGAAGCGATTAAGAAGCACATACATATAGACCTCACCAGTTCTTGATTTCATTTGATTCCTGAGCAGACGCCGTTTCTCCTCTTATTTCCACCCATGCCCATAAAGAATCTGTTTCAATTCCTGCGAGCGTCCATTTTCTGTAACAAAGGAAGAGCTTTGGAAGAAAAAAAGCGGTTCTTGCATTGGTTGTGAATGCACAGCCCACTAAAACACAGGAAACGGCTATCTCTCAGCATCCCACCTCTCTTCCTCTGTTTCTCCATCTTGCTCCAGTGATGATATATGTGGAGAGCGTGTCTACCCTTTTATCAGTGCTATGGAAAGTTGCCATTGAAAAACTGGGTGAAATAGATTACAACTTTATAGTCTTTTTTTCCCTTCTCCCAGCACACTCATGCACCTGCTTAGCCATATTATTTTTCTTTTGCTTGTTAGTTTGAAACTTATGTTTAAAAAATCCTTTTTGGAACACGAATTTAAAAAAAACAAGAAGGAAACTGAAGGGTCTATTTGTTTTGATGATCTGCCCGCTATAAGCAGTATTCTTCTTTTCCATTAATTATTTTAATTAGTTTCAGCACATTTCACTGATATCAACATTATAGTTCTTATCGTGTGCCAATATCAAATGTTTTACAGCTATATTCAGTTTATGGTTTTTCTGCTGTTCAAAGATTGCTTCTATGTTTTTCAATCTAACACCCCCCCCCCCCCCCCCCATCTCCGTCTACCACATCATAGACAAAATGTCAATGTTTTTTATGTCTGAAAATGTAAGCAACCCTTAAAATCGTTCATTTAAACTCCAAGACTATATGCTATCATTTACTCCATTTGGGTATTTGCCAATCACATATAGAGCCACAGCCACACAAACGATTTAACATGAAATAAAACCAGTAAGCAAGACCAAATCTATATATAAATGTGCTCTATACTACACTAGAGTTGTACTTGATTTTCAGGTCTATATTAATACGCTATTATAAACTTACACCTCGATTTGTTCCTAAATCTTCCTCTTAAGAGAAGAATTGGTGGGTAGCATATTTGAGATCAAATTGATTATAGAAATTGGCTCTATGATTACAAATAGAGTAAGATCATAAACAAACAGACAACCAGTTGACCAAAAACCAACTATTCATTCACCAAATGAGCAAGCAGCCAAACAAAAAACAAAAAACAAATACAGAGAAATAAACACAACCACAAATAAAGCAAACAAACGAAAGAGACTTGGCATGTCTAAAAATGAGCCCGTACTCTCGTTTTTTTTGCAGATTTTTTTTCTTTTTAAAAGGAAACTATGTGCTCTCCTTCAAAACTGCAGCGTATTCTTACTTGCGATACTTACATAAAATAAATGTCTACAGAGCTACAGCTACATTCCTATCAGCATTTTTTTTTCTTCCAGGAAGTTCAGAGATTACATCGCCAATATATTTCGTTCTTCAAGAATGGATACCCCTACCACATGTTTTCACTGGTTGCTATAACTCCAAGATAACAGCTATACTTTGGCAAGCTGTCCAGGAATTTGTGTGACACGGGAACTTTTCCTGCAGACGATTGCGTCTTCCTGTCAGAGATTTCTTGCATAACTTCGGTGATGTACTGCCCTTAAACCAGGATCCTGCTTTCTTTCACTGCAACAATCTTCTCCCCGACATTAGTTTCCATCTGTGTTGATAATATATTGTCTCGGAGGAGGAGGAAAAAAATATGTTCATACCGTCAGCATCTTATTAGACGATATTAAAACAGACGGAATCATCCATCACTGTTGTTAGGGAAATCAGTCTTAATTACCACCATCCTGCTCTCTGGCTGCATTTGGGTTAGTTTGTCTAGAAAGCCGACTGGATAAATCTACAGGATTCTGATAGTGATGATTCTGAAGTTGTAGGTTCCATTCTCGGTGGCGCTAGATTGTTTTTAGTTTTATTTTTTAATTGAAAAACTCTTCTGAAGTTGGTATATGGCTGCCTGCATGGCGAGATGTTTAAAAAATAGTCATACATTCCAACTTTTTATCTAACATGTACTTACAGGTATTGGGGACGGGATAGCTCAGTGGTCGGAGCACTCGCTTTCCTCCAGCCAAGTTAAGCAGCGCCGAGCGTGGTTACCAGTTGGATGGGTGACCGTTTGCGCGCCTTGGCTTCAGTACAGTTCCCCCAGTTCACCCAGCTGTAAATGGGTACCTGCCCTCTTTAGGGTCAGGGAAGGTAAAGTAGCGAGGGAGAGGAGATGGGCGCCGCCCTCAATATGCTGGCCCTAGAGAAGTGAGGTCTCTGACGCCTCGCTCCCCTACGACCTTATAGGCTATGGGACTCCTTTACCTTTACCTTTTTTTTTATACTTATAGGTGGGGGTGGGGGGGGGGGGGTACCATCTGGAAATGTAAATTGGATTTTAACGACTTGACTTGACTTATTAGTTCCCAAATGTGATAAGTGAGGTATAAGTACATTTCCATTCCTTGCTGCCCCACCCACTCCCCTCCTCTTTTCTGTCTCTGTCTCTGTCTGTTTGTCTCTCTCTGTGTCTCTCTGTCTCTGTCTCTGTCTGACTGTCTGTCTCTGTCTGTCTGTCTGTCTGTCTCCCTCCCTCCCTCTCTCTCTCTCTCTCTCTCTCTCTCTCTCTCTCTCTCTCTCTCTCTCTCTCTCTCTCTCTCTCTCTTAGATTTTTTCCTTGTTTTGTTTCTTGTTTTTATTGTGTGAATGTATGGGTATTGAATTTATTTCATGATCATGACATATAATTTGAAACAAATATAATCAAAAATGAGTGTTGATGGGATCGCATACTGTTTTCGGAATTATATATTGGATATTATCTCTGAAATACACATACACACACTCTCTGTCTCTCTGTCTCTGTCTCTCTCTCTCTCTCACCTTTTATCGTCTTGCTTATAGTTATAGTGTATCCTGATGAAGGATTCATATTTTATATTTTCAATACTTTATTGACTTGCCTCTGTACTTAAGTTTTAATGAGTGCCCTATTTCAATATGTTATAGTTATGTGTAGCAAGTATATGTACCATTTGACAATATGTAAATGCCTATCTTTATGACTTATTAACTTTGGTTGTGTTCTTTTTCTTGGCTCTGTTGTTGTTCTTGTTGTTGTTGTTTGTCTGTTTTTCTCTTTTTTTCTTCTTTTGTTGGTTTTGTTTTTCTTTCTCTTTTGTTTGTTTTGGTTAGGGTTTTTTGGGGGGTGGGGGTGGGGGGGGGGGTAGGGTTTTCTTTTATTTGTTTGCTTTGGGGGGGGAGGGGGGGGGGTTGTTGGATGGGGGGACTGTTTTGAAAAGGGTTTTTTCCCCTTGTTTCTATTGTGAGACTGTATAAGTGTTGGGTTATTATTATTAAGATGTATCCCTACGGGCGGGGACTGGATGTAAAAAAGCACGTGTTGCTTATTCATTATCCTCGAAATGAAAGAATTTGTCATTGTTCTCTTTCTTTCTCTCTCTCTCTCTCTCTCTCTCTCTCTCTCTCTCTCTCTCTCTCTCTCTCTCTCTCTCTCTCTCTCTCTCTCTTCTCTCTCTCTCTCTCTCTGTCTCTCTCTCTCTCTCTCTCTCTCTCTCTTTCTCTCTTCCTCTCTCTCTCTCTCTCTCTCTCTCTTCTCTCTCCCCTCTCTCTCTCTCTCTCTCCTCTCTCTCTCTCTTCTCTGTCCTTTGGATGAGACTATAAACCGAGGCCCCGTGTGCGAACACACGCAGAACATCTTGTGCACATGTTAATTCCTGTTCCACTTTTCGTATGAGTAGGCCATTGTGTGCCGGTAGGAACAGAGGACAGAATTTACAAAAACCGCATACACACGGGGACTGGATGTAAAAAAGCACATAAGTGTTTATTCCATTATTCTCGATATAAAAGAATAAAATATAAAATGAAGAATGGTGCTCAAGCTTGGAAACGCTAACAACACATATCAACAACATCAATCAAACAACATCAACAACATCAATCAACAACATCAACAACAGTAGCTATTCCCTAGTACTCATGTGCTTACTAATAATATACTAAGTGGTAGGTACCGTACCAACTGTTGGCTCGATTTTTTTGTTTTATTGATTTTTGGATGAAACGCAAGATGCTTATTTTGTTTACTGGCTGAAAAAGCAAAACAGGCTCACGCTGTCTCTTCTCTCTGCTGTCAGACGATCTATCTTGATTATTAAGCGCACATTGTTTCGCTCTAAGATTAATAGCGCTATCAGTTTTAATAATGCTGGATTCAGTCTGTCACCTGCGTATTTTCTTTTTGTCTCTGTCTCGCTTTCTTTGTGAATCTCTCCCTCCCTCCCTCCCTCCCTCCCTCCTCTCTCTCTTCTCCTCTCTCTCTCTCTCTCTCTCTCTCTCTCTCTCTCTCTCTCTCTCTCTCTTCTCTCTCTCTCTCCTCCCTCTCTCTCTCTCTCTCTCTCTCTCTTTTCCTCTGATTGTGTATCTCTGTCTTTCTCTATGTCTGTATTCTGTATGTCTGTCTGTCTCCCTCGCCTTCACTGTCTTTTTCCAGAATAAAAACTTTTAAAATAACGTTTCTCACGTACGCCGAAGTCGGATGCAATTGGCTTGACTTGTCAGGCACTTAAAGACAGTGCAACGCATTTTCGTTCATATGAAAGACAACTATAGTTAATGTCTGAGCGTTCGACAAAGAAGAAGAAGAAGAAAAACATTTTGAGATCGCATGTTACTGCTTTTCCAAGAAAAGGAGAGCAATCAGCACAGAGCAGCATCGCCCCGTTTTTTTTCCATATCTACATGTTCGTTTTGCCCTTCATGTCAGAAATGTGTTGGAGCAAACCCTAGCTTTCCGTTCATGAGCTTATGTCTGTTAAATGGTTGTGGCACAAGGAGAAATCAACTGTTCACTTCACCAAGATGACAACACTTAGATAGCACAACTCCCGAAGTCAGAGTGCGGCTATCTTGACTGTGGAGGAAAAAAATGATTGCATATGCAAAATTTGACTATGATGAACCTGGGAGCTCTAGCTGATGAACAAAAATTTACACACACGCAAAACACACACAACACACACACACACACACACACACACACACACACACACACACACACGCGCGCGCGCGCACGCACACACACACCACACACACACACACACACACACACACACACACACACACACCCACCCCACCCCCCACCCCCCCCCCACACACACACACACACACGTACACACACACACACACACACACACACACCGCGCGCGCACCACACACACACACACACACAATCATAGAACCAAAAATAAAAATAGTGCAGGGAAAATTGTAACTTCAGACCAGAATGAAAACATAAGCCTCCAACTACTTATTAATTAATCTGCGTTCAGCTCGCAAAAGCCGTTTTACTATTTTTATCTATTTCATTTCCTTGTTATTAAAGTTTGTCAAGACTTTCATCAACTACAATACAGAAAGGCATACTTTATGAAGGAAGCATAGGGGAATATGTAAAAGAAGGGCATCATTGCTATACAGATAACTGTCTTTTATGTGGTAAGCACAAGGTAATGCGTGTGTGTGTGTGTGTGTGTGTGTGTGTGTGTGTGTGTGTGTTGTGTGTGTGGTGTGTGTGTGTGTGTGTGTGTGTGTTATCTGTGTGTGTGTGTGTGTGTGTGTGTGTGTGTGTGTGTGTGTGTGTGTGTGTGTGTGTGTGGAGGTGTGACAGCGCGGTACAGTGTGCAGGCAGGGAAGCTGGCTAGCTGTTATCAGCCCACCTGCCTCCTCCCGTTTCCTTCTTCAGCTGACCTGAAGCATTGTCTGCGAATGGAGGCGACGTTCTGTCAGTGGCGTGGAAACATACCTTTTCCTAAACAGATTGGAAAATCTGTTTGGCTCTGTTGCTCCGACTTTGTCTCTCTGTATCTGTCTGTCTGCCTGTTTGTCAAACCTTATCTAAAGCATGAAAACTGCATAGAAAACTGCTGGGCATATCCTGGAGAAAACGAAAGACCAATGAATTCGTCAAGAGCCAAATAACACGGCTGGCAGGTCCACAGGAATCCCTTCTCATCATCGTCAAGAAGAAAAAGCTGACATGGTTCGGCCACGTCACCCGCCACAACACTCTGCCAAAAATAGTATTGCAGGGAACACTCGAAGGTGGCAGAAAGAGGGGAAGACAGAACAAGTCATGGATGGACATCATCAGAGAATGGACCAGGATGAATGACTCGGCACTACTGCGCAGAGCCGAGGACCGAGATGGATGGAGGAGGCTTACCACGGCATCGTCTTTCGTGTCTCCTCCACGACCGCCAAGGTCACGGGACTGATGATGATGATGATGATCTAAAGCTTGATATAGACATACATTTGAAAAGAATTATGTCTAAATTTAGACTTGGTGTATCAGACATAATGTTCATAAATTTAGATATATAGAACATGATGATGATGACCTCAGGTTGCTATGCCCATTATGTAAGCAAACAGTGGAAGATGAAGTTCATTTCGTGCTGTACTGTCCAGTATTAGAAGATGTAAGACAGAATTACATTCCGGTAAAGTATAGTAGACAGCCTAATTTATTTAGATTCTGTCTACTCATGGCATCTAGTCACCCTGAGATTGTGCGCAGCCTTGCTTTATATTTGTGTAAAGCCTTTAGAATAAGATATATCTTAGTTTCTTAAGTCATATTTTCTATAACTGACTTTTACCATGGTAGTTGTGGGTATACATTAATATTTTGGTTTTTTGGTGTTACTTATTTTTCTCACTAAAATACTAAGCAGTCTGGCAACCCCCTTCATGTATGGGCCAATGGCCTTTTTGTGAATACATCTTTCGAGTTCGAGTTCGAGTTCTGTCTGTCTGTCTCTTTCTCTTCTGTTTCCCAGATTTAAAAAAAAAGTCTCGATAAAGAAGCAGTTTACGAGACTTCATTGCATTGAATTGTAGTAAAATGCATGATTTACTGATACATAATGTAATGTATTTCATAACATCACGATGCTCCATAACGTGCTGAAGTGCATCTGGCTGCATCGTTGCGTTGTGTTCTATAGTATTCCATACAAATCATTGTCATAACACATTATATATAATAGTTTTAGGCTGTATTAATAATAATAATAATAATAATAATAATAATAATAATAATAATAATAATAATATTAATAATAATAAATGGAATTTGTATAGCGCTATATCTTGCAAAGACAAATCAGAGCACTTGCATTCAACATATTCTTACAGTGTCATGCAGCCAATAACTATCAAAAGCTTAAACAAAATTCAAATGTACGCACCTATATATACATACACACGCACGCACACACACGCACACGCACACACACACACACACACAAACACACACACACACAGGTTGTAGGCTTTGGCAGGGTAATGGGATTTTGGCTGTTGAAGGCAGGGGCAGTTTTGAGATGAAAAGAGGAAAAAAGTTAGGTTTGAAACAAATATGTCTTGAGGCTGGATTTAAATGTGTCATATGTAGGCTTCTGTCGAAGAGAGAGAGGATCGAAGGTTGTTCCAGATGGATGGACCAGAAATAGATAAAGAGCGACGACCAACGGTGGACTGGTTGAATCTAGGTATTCGTAAGCACAAGGTATCTGCAGCAGAGCGGAGGGAACGAGGAGTGTACAGGTGAAGACATTCACAGAGGTAGGAGGGTGCTGTTTGGTGGAGACATCTGTAACAGAGGGTACTGATCTTATAGTTTACTCTCTGTGGCACAGGCAACCAGTGGAGAGATCGCAAGAGAGGAGTAATGTGTTCAGATTTTTTTCTTTCTGGGGACTAGGCGAGCTGCAGAGTTTCACCAGGAGAGCACACTGTCACAAAGCAGAGCTTCATTACGATTGCAAATCCTGTCTAAATATGTATGACACGTTACTTTGCTCCCTTACCAGAGTGGCAATGTTTTTTTCTACAGAAATTTGCAACAACACAAATACCATCCTTTGTTTCCAAGAGTTTCATTTGACACTCACACAACTTCTCACAGGATTCCTAGTTAGTTCATGAATCAATTTTTTAGAAGACTATAACTCAAAACATCATTAATGTGTGGTCTGGAAAAAAATTATCAAAAGTCTAGAATAAAACAGAATCAAACCTACAAGCTCTCGTTTTCGTTTTGTTTATCAAACTGGTGCAACGCCGCTGGACCACAAGTTCATCCCATTTCAAGCTTTCCTCTTTGTCAGAGAAAATCTTGATACAGAATGGCATCACTGCTATACAGATAACAGTGCTTTATGTGGTAAGCACAAGATAGTATGTGGAGGTGTGACAGCGCTGTACAGTATGCAAGCAGTAAAGCTGGCTAGCTGTTATCAGCACACCTGCCTCCTCCTCCTGTTTTCTTCTTCAGCTGACATGGTCTGGGACGGCATAGCCTAGTGGTCAGAACATCGCGCTCGCAATCTGACGACCCGGGTTCGATTCCCGTTCAAGGGGATATTTTCCCCTGGAGTTAACAACAGTGCAGACTCCACTCTCCCCAAAAGTCCTTCGGATGAGACTATAAAACCGAGGCCCCGTGTGCGAACGCACGCAGAACATCTTGCGCACACGTTAAATTCCTGTTCCGCTTTTCGTAAGAGTAGGTCATTGTGTGCCGGTGGGAACAGATGACAGTATTTACAAAATCGCATACACAAGGGGACTGGATGTAAAAAAGCACATGAGTGCTTATTCCATTATTCTTGATATAAAAAAAAATAAATAAATAGATAACAGTGGTATGATGGAAGCATGCCTTTTCTCAAAAGAAAGGGAGTAGAGGTCTGTATGGATGTGTGTATGAGTGTTGTGTGTGTGTGTGTGTGTGTGTGTGTGTGTGTGTGTGTGTGCACACGCGCGAACGTTTTCTGTCTGTCTCTCTATATGTCTGTTACTGTCTCTACATCTCTCTCTCTCTCTCTCTCTCTCTCTCTCTCTCTCTCTCTCTCTCTCTCTCTCTCTACCTGCCTGTCTGTCTGTCTGTCTGTCTGTCTGTCTGTCTGTGTCTGTGTGTCTCTGTCTGTCTCTGACTGTCTCAGTTCCTCTGTCTTTCTGCCTCTGTTTCTGTCCATGTCTCTCTGTTTGTCTGTCTGTCTGCCTGCCTGTCTGTCTCTTTGTCTCTGTCTCTATCTCTCTGTCTCTCTGCTTCTCTGTCTCTGTCTGTTTCTCTATTTATCTGCCTCTGTCTGTCTCTCTCTGTCTCTCTGTCTCTGTCTCTGTCTCTCTGTCTCTCTGTCTCTCTTTCTGTCTGTCTCTCTCTCTTCTCTCTGTCTCTCGCTCCCCTTTTGTCCTACTCTTTCTATCTTATCTATCCGTCTATCGAAATAAAAGAATTAAACAAAAATTAAAATGTCCTTCTCTGCTTTTTCTCTTTACCTTGCTCTAACCCATTCTAAAATATCCTGTACCTCTCATCTCTCTTCCACTCCAGTCCCCCATCTCCTTCCCTTCCTTGCGTTGTAACGTATACCACTTTCTCCAACAGCACATTTCTCTGCACGAATTTCGGACTGTCTCTATAAAAAAAAAGGTGTGTCGCCACGAGAGCAGTGCCATCTATTTAATTTTTTCTTTTTAAAAACTAGGTTTCTGACTGCAAGTGCATTAGCTTCCCCATGATAATGTGTGTTTGTATTTTTGTTTCTTTTTCGTTTTGTTTGGGGTTTGGTTGGGTGTATTTTACAAAGCTATTGCAAGTAAACCCTCGTTGCTGTGGGTTCTTTTATGTGTGCTAAATGTGTGTTGCACGTAGATTTGGCCACCACTCGAGTGGCCGTTCCTCATATTTTTCCTCGCAGGATCTGAAACAAAAGTAGACGAGAAAAAAAAAACTAGATCATGTGACTAGGGCGAAACGGGCCACAAAAGCAAATCTAGTTTTCTTTTATTTGTTTGATTATCAAGGAATATTAGAACAGTGATAATGCTTAGGATATCTGGCCACATTTGGCGACTGTAAATATGGCAGAGTTTTACCAGGTTTTTGTTTACTGTTTATGATATATTTCTGGCGTCGATCCTACTTGATAAATGCAGGTGAGTGCACACAATCGTAGCCACACTCGCAAACCCCATCTGTAAAGTGAAAGACGCTCCACAGTATGGTACCAGCTTTCCCTTTTGGGGCACATGACACGCTTAAAACGGAGTAGAAACACGTTCACACACACACAGACACACACACACATACACACACACACACACGCGCGCGCGCGCGCACACACACACAACACACACACACACAACACACACACGCACGCGCGCGCGCACAAACACACACACACACATACACACACGCACACACACACACACACACACACACACGCACACACACAACATACGCGCAAACACCACACACCACACACACACACACACACACACACACACACACAACTCCACTCCTCCCAAAAGTCCTTCCGATGAGACAATAAAAACCGAGGTCCAGTGTGCGAACGCAAGCAAAACATCTTACACATACGTTAAAACCCGTTCCGCTTTTCGAAAGAGTAGGCCATCGTGTTCCGGTAGGAACGGACAATAAACATGTACGCAACTACATACACACGAGGACTGGTTGCAAAATATATTTTAAAAAATACACGAGTGCTTATTCCATTATCCTCGAAAGAAAAGATTAAAATAGAATAAAGGAAATAAAATAAAACGCGAGCACACGTCTTCGATAGCCCTCAACAAGCAAACCCCCTTGAAAAGAAAACACAACCCACCAAACGATGGTGCATCAAGAGGGGTGGCTTTGTTTTTAAAATAGAATTTTTAATAAAAAAAGAGAGGAAAAACTATGAACGCACTCTCTTATACTCCGTTCATCAAACACTTTGGAAAATATATCAAAATTGAAAAAGGAAAAAAAAAAACGAAGAAGAAAGAAAACAACTCTACGGTATCTATCTCTGAATCTTTTCCAGCAACTCGAGGTTCGTCGCTGTAAATGCATCACATACACCGCAGGAGAGAATCACATTTTATTCCTCGGGTTTGGAAACGTGCCATTTCTGAAGGTGTTGAAACGTGTCGGTAGATCTCGAAATAACTTTGAACTTGTATTTTGATTTTATATATATATATTTTATATATATTAAAATAGTAATATAAATATTACTATTTTACCTCAACTGTGTGCTTGAAGGGAGTGGTGCCCAGCAGAATTGGGGGTTTTTATCAAGACAATTATATATATATATATATATATATATATATATATATATATATATATATATATATTATATATATATATATAATATATATATATATATATATATATATATATATATAATAATATAATATATAATAATATATATATAAAGAAAGAAAGAAAGAAAGAAAACAGGCTTCTGCTGCTGATTTTAATCATTCACCTGTTACGAGCACAGATCTTGTGTGGGGGTGTGTGTTGTGTGTGTGTGTGTGGTGTGTGTGTGTGTGTGTGTGTGTGTGTGTGTGTGTGTGTGTGTGTGTGTGTGCGCGCGCGGCGCGTGCGCGTGTGTGCTGGGTGCGTGTGCCGCGCGTGTATGTGTGTGTTGTGTGTGTGTATGTGTGTGTGTGTGTTCGTGTGTGCGTGTGTGTGTGTGTGTTCGTGTGTGCGTGTGTGTGTGTGTTCGTGCCCTGTGTGAATGTGTGTGTGTGTGTGGTTCGTGTCTGTGTGAATGTGTGAATGTGTGTGTGGTGTGTGTGTGTGTGTGTGGGTGTTCGTGTCTGTGTGAATTGTGCGTGTGTGTGTGCGTGTGTGTTCATACATTCACACTATTCCCTGTCGGGTTTTTCCAGATTCAGAAGATGATAACGATGATTTTAAAAAAATACAGATTGAGGCATCGTCAACAAGATATCAAAATTGATTCTGTGCTCATTTATTTCTCTGAACATAAAACATAAAAAGGGTGTTTTAGTGCGTTTACATGATATCAGTTGCCAAAACTGTATTTCTGAAAGTGAAGTTCAGAATGCATTGATCGCGTAATGAGCCCATTATTACACAGTGCAGTGTAATGCACTGTTTAGTTTGTATTTTTCTTTCTTTCTTTTTTTTCTTTCTCTCTTTTTTTTCTTTCTTCTTCTTTCTCTCTTTCTTTCTTTCTTTCTTTCTTCTTTCTTCTTTGCTTTCTTTGTCTCTTTCTTTTCTTTCTTTCTTCTGTTCGTTGTCTTTTCTTTCTTTCCTCTTCTTTCTTTTTCTTCTTTCTTTCTTTCTTTCTCTTCTTTCTTCTTTCTTTCTTTCTTTTTCTTTCTTTCTTTGTCTCTTTCTTTCTTTCTTTCTTTTATCTTTATTTCTCATTTGTTTTCTCTCTCTCTCTCTCTCTCTTCTCTCTCTCTCTCTCTCTCTCTCTCTCCTCTCTTTCTTTCTTTCTTTCTGTCTTTCTTTCTTCTCTCTTCTTTCTTTCTTTCTTTATCTCTTTCTTCTTTCTTTCTTTCCTTCTCTCTTTCTCGCTCTCTCTCTCTCTCACTCTCTTTCTCTCTCTCTCTCTCTCTTCTCTCCTCTCCTCTCTCTCTCTCTCTCTTTCTTTCTTTCTTTCTCAGTTTCTTTTTTGTCTTTCTTATGCTTTCTTTCTTTCTTTCTTACTTTTCTGTGGTTGTTTGCCTATCACGGTACTCTTAACAAGCATTGCTCTTTTCCCAGTCATTCCATTTGCTGGGGCTACATGGCTCTAAATGAATAACATCTTGTGTAAACTAGTGTTTTCATATCTGTTATTTTACTTATTCTTTTTATTCTTTTATTTCGAGGATACTGGAATAAGCACTCATGTGCTTTTTCCATCCAGTCCCCGTATGGAAAAGGTTTTAACGTGTGCGCAAGATGGTTTGCGTGCGTTCGCACACGGGAACTCAGTGTATAGTCTCATCTGAAGGACTTTCGGGAAGAGTGGAGTCGGCACTGATGTTAAATCTAGAGGAAAAATCCTCTTGAACAAGAATTAAACCCTCGGTCAGCAGATCACGAATACATCACTGTAACCACCTGGCTATGCCGTCCCCTGTTTCTGTTAGGAAACTAATCAAGTTATATTCAATCTAACTCGTTTTGAATACAATTGCAATTAAATGGAAAAAAAACAGTACCAGTCACATAACCAAAACAAAACAAAAGAAAAAAAAGTGCACCTTAAAGCTGCCATTTAAATCGTTTGCTAGATTTTTTAACCCGAAGAAGCTTGTGTAAATGATCATAAAAATCGGCTGGCTTTACTCTTAATGTTTGTTTGCTTAAGTTACTAGCTTATTTCGTTTTCGTCTTTTTTTCTTTTCTTTTTAAAGAAAGAGATACACATATGAAAATAGAAATACACTTTGCAAAGATATACTGTAATTTGCCAAAGCTTCTTCACTACAGAAACACACACACACACACACACACACACACACACACACACACACACCCCACACACACACACACACACACACAGAAAGAGAGACAGACAGACAGATAGTCAGAACTCTGAACTCTGAAATGGTTTAATTGCACATCGGCCTTGGGCCACAATACAGTGCAAAGTAGATTTGGGAAAGCATGAGAGAGAGACAGACAGACAGAGAGAGACAGAGAGAGAGACAGAGAGAGAGAGGCAAGGTGCTGCCCTCAAAATGTTGACCTGCTAGAGAAGCTGAGGTCTCCAACGCTACACACCTACTTTAGATGTTGTCACTCTTCCTTCTGTCTTCCTGTATTACTCTTGCGTTTATGCCGCACGTACTAAGGTATCCACAGACATTTTTTAAAAACAACTCTTTTTGTGAAAGGCTAGCCTCTGACTCAAAACTCTTGTGATTTTGTACAAAATTTAATATGATCGGTTTGAAGTTGTTGTTTTTTTCAGCGAACACTGTACCCCCTCAGTCCTTTGTCATCTGCTAGCAGCCTAACCACAATATGCATGCGCGGGGTCAACATTGTAGGAACACATGAAATTTTCATGTGATGATTATTTCCAAATTTCTCATGACTACATGGTATTGCTCTATGTCTTCAATCCCCAAAACAATTGCATAGTGCATTTTTTCATACTTTAAAAAAAATCTGTGAAAATCAGCACTTTTTTCCCCCCGACTAGCACTCTGTAGAAGATACTACATGACCTGCAAGCTAAAGCAGCAGTGTAACCTAACGCCTCGCTCCTACATGACCGCATAGGCTATGGGATATGTACACATGTAATATCCAACATAATTTGCAGACCGTAAAGTTGCACTTGCACCTTACTGTAAAAGTTCTCTCTCTCAAACACACACACACACACACACACACACACACACACACACACACACACACACACACACACACACACACACACACACACACACACACACACACACACATCTCCACTCTCCCCAGTAGTCCTTCGGATGAGACTATAAACCGAGGCCCTGCTTGCAAACGCACGCAGAACATCTTGCGCACGCGTTAAATCCTGTTCCACTTTTCGAAAGAGTAGGCCATTGTGTGCTGGTGGGAACAGATGACAAAATTTACAAAATCGCATACACACGGGGGACTGGATGTAAAAAAGCACTTGAGTGCTTATTCCATTATTCTCGATATTAAAGAATAAAATAAAATAAAAATAGATAAAATAAATTGTCGAGAACACTCCTGAAACCGTCAGCTAATTGCTGTTGATGTTATAGCAAGCACTCGCCTGACCCGCAAAATCACACTCTCACTATAAGCGTGAACGTCTGCTGGTGTCTAGTAGATCAGCCTTTGTCAGCCATTGCATGATGTGTTAAAGTGAAGTTAGTGCAGGTCGTAGTCAAAGATAGTTAAGGGAAAGGGGGGGGGGGGGGGGTGAAACGATAAAGAAAAAAGGTTGTGTGGATGAAAGACAAAAAAGATTGCAAAGGAGAGGGAGTGGGGGTAAGGGGTGGAGGGGGGGTGGAAAAGGAAAGAAAGAAAAAAAAGAAGAAAAAAGAGTACAGATGAGAAAAAGAAAAGAAAAAAGACAGAACTGGCAATCAAACGTTCAACGAAAAACTCTCTACACTCAAGCAAGCAAACAAAAGGTGGTTTTTTTTAAAACAGGAAGAAAGAACGAAAAAGAAAGAAAGAACGAACAGAACAAACGAAAGAAAGAAAGAAAGAAAGAAATTAAGGATAAAAAAGAAACAAAGACAGAGAACAAGGGGGGGGGGAAGAGAAAACAGAAAAGAAAGCCCAATAAATAGACAAATAGTGAAAGGATAGAGAGAGAGCGAGAGAGAGAGACAGAGAGAGAGAGACAGAGAGTCAGACAGACAGACAGACAAACGGACAGACAGATAGACAGACCAACAGACAGACAGAGACACACAGAGACAGAGAGACAGACAGATAAAGAGAAAGAGTGAAAGAGAGAAAGGGAGAGAGAGAGGGGCAGACAGACAGAGACACAGACAGACAGACACAGACACAGACAGAGAGACAGAGAAAGACAGATAGAGACAGATATAGAGCGACGAACAGAGAGTCAAAGACAGAGAGAGACAGACAGACAGAGACAGAGAGACAGAGAGAGGCGGAGAGAGAGACACAGAGGCACAGAGACAGAGGCACAGAGACAGAGAGAAACAGAGAGAGACAGAGAGAGACAGAGAAAGAGACAGAGAGAGATAGAGAGAGAGAGCAGTGGGATGTAGGGGAAGAGAGAGAGGCTGATCGGACGGAGGGGAAAATTCAATTTCCAAGACAATTAAATCAATTTGTATTCTGCTCAAACAAACCCGGACCCTTTCTAGCAGCGAGTGAAATTACCTGTTGCCTGTGTGGGTCTGTGGCCTCTCTATGTGTCTCTGTCTCTCTGTCTCTGTCTCTCTGTCTGTCTCCCTCTCTGTCTCTCTGTCTGTCTCTGTTTCTGTCTTGTCTGTCTCTCTGTCTCTGTCTCTCTCTATGTCTCTCTGTCTCTGTCTGTCTGTCTGTCTGTCTCTCTCTCTCTCTCTCTCTCTCTCTCTCTCTCTCTCTCCCTCTCTCTCTCTCTCTCTCCTCTCTCTCTCTCCTCTCTCTCTCTCTCTCTCTTCTCTCTCTCTCCTCTCTCTCTCTCTCTCTATCTCTCTCTCTGTTTTAGTGTAATACAGTGCAAGAAATGCACGGTGCTGTAGTTCAATATGGTAATACAGTGAACTGCAAGGCAGTTTGATGCTATAATTATTGTAGACTACAGTTTTGACCTTAGGATAAGAGAACAACGTAAAGCAATATCATTGCGCACTGGCATGACATTGCACTGGTGCACTTATTCAAGACACGACGCAATATTGTATTTGTATCATACTGTATGTCATTTTCACTCATGACAGATTAAATTCTCAGCGTCAAAAATTCGGATTGCTTTCCCTGTGGTGAGGGCATCGCGCCACAAAAGCAGCGCCACCCATTCTTTTTCTAGAAATTTTCCGCTACCTATATTTGTTTTCCTGTGAGAGTGATTATTTAAAACAGATTTTTTTCCAGGACTTACTCCTTTGTTGTGTCATTAGCTCCTTTACATGCTTTGAATAAGTGCTACAACTCAATTCAATTCAATTCAGTTCTTTTATTGCCCTCTGTTTAAAGGAAATTTGTTTTGCAGTGATTAAAACGTATCTAAGAAAGCAATAGAATACAGACATATATAGAAATGAATGCACGTGATAAAACACTTCTTAAACACACACTTACACTCACACTCACAGACACATGGAAATACAGGGTGTTGTCTTTTTCATATACAAAAGTTTAGCACCAAGTCTACCCTTCAGGGTCTAGTGGATTTGGGAAAAGTTTGGGCTCAAACTAGGATCAAACCTGCACTTCTAGCTTTCAAGACATTGCGTTATGCATGTCTAGCTTTCAAGAAATGCGTTATGCATTTCTAGTTTTCAAGACAGATGCGTTATGCACTTCTAGCTTTCAAGACATTGCGTTATGCATTTCTAGCTTTCAAGACATTGCGTTATTCATTTCTAGCTTTCAAGACATTGCGTTATGCATTTCTAGCTTTCAAGACATTGCGTTATGCATTTCTAGCTTTCAAGACATTGCGTTATGCATTTCTAGCTTTCAAAACATTGCGTTATGCATTTCTAGCTTTCAAAACATTGCGTTATGCATTTCTAGCTTTCAAGACATTGCGTTATGCATTTCTAGCTTTCAAGACATTGCGTTATGCATTTCTAGCTTTCAAGACATTGCGTTATGCATTTCTAGCTTTCAAGACATTGCGTTATGCATTTCTAGCTTTCAAACATTGCGTTATGCATTTCTAGCTTTCATGACATTGCGTTATTCATTTCTAGCTTTCAAGACATTGCGTTATGCATTTCTAGCTTTCAAGACATTGCGTTATGCACTTGTAGCTTTCAAGACAGATGCGTTATGCACTTGTAGCTTTCAAACTAGATGCGTTATGCACTTGTAGCTTGCAAGACAGATGCGTTATACACTTCTATCTTTCAAAACAGATGCGTTATGCACTTCTATCTTTCAAAACAGATGCGTCATGCACTTCTAGTTTTCAAAACAGATGCGTCATGCACTTGTAGCTTTCAAGACAGATGCGTTATGCACTTCTAGCTTTTAAAACAGATGCGTTATGCACTTCTAGCTTTCTAGACAGATGCGTTATGCACTTCTAGCTTTCTAGACAGATGCGTTATGCACATCTAGCTTTCTAGACAGATGAGTTATGCACTTCTAGCTTTCAAGACAGATGCGTTATGCACTTCTAGCTTTCAAGACCGATGCGTTATGCACTTCTAGCTTTCAAGAAAGATGCGTTATCTTTAGAGTGTGGACGCACACGACACATTGACCCAAATGACATATTGACCCACATGACACATCCATCCATATGAAACTCATTGACTCGCACGACATATCAATCCACATGATACAATACAAAAATAAAAACAAACAAACAAACAATCAAACCTGGAGAAAAGTCTGTGCGTGTTTTTTTCCCTGTATTCAAATGAAATACAACAAAACCAAAACCTACACCAAAACAACAGTCACACATCGGATTTCAGCTCGTGTCTGGCCCTCTCATCATTCAAAACCTCAAGGAAAATCCATCACATTTTCCAGTCCACTAGATCGAAAATCTCTGCTGGGATGTAAACATTATTACACCACCACCACCACCACCACCAACACCAACACCAACAACTAAAATGAATAATTCTTTTATGTCAACGTATATAATTATGTGAATTGATTTTCCTTTCATTAGCAGACCCTAATTTGTCAATAATGTTTCAGTCTAGCGTTAACATCGCACAGACACGAAGTTTTCCAGGAGCAGACATAGAGAGTGATCATGATCTTGTGATGATGACTTTCCGACTACGTCTAAAGAAAATCCACAAGCGGAACAACATCAGGATCAAATTTGACCTCGAGAAGCTGAAGGACCCAGAGGTATTAGAAATTTTTCAAGCAAGGATAGGTGGAAAGTTTGCAGCACTCACTGTGATAGACTCAGACATAGATACACTGACGAATAGTTTTAATACAGCAGTGACTGAAACAGCAAACGAGCTTCTTGGCAAACACCGACCAGTCAAAAAACCATGGGTCACACCTAACATCCTACAACTATGCGACAAGCGTAGAGAGTTGAAGAAAAAGAAAAATGAAACAAAAGAAAGAGCAGAACAATATAGGGCAGTCAACAAAAGAATCAGGAAGTCCATGACGGAGGCAAAAGAGAAATGGATCGGTGAGCAGTGCCAAGACATTGAAGAGAACATCAAGAAAAACAATAGCAAGAAAGCATATCAGCTGGTGAAAGACCTGACTAGCACGAAACAGAGAAAAGGTTTAACAATCCAAGACAAAAATGGGAAGTGTCTCACTGACGACCAGGATATTCTGAACAGATGGACAGAATACTGCTCCGACCTGTATAACTATAGAACCGCAGGAGATCCAGAAGTCCTTAATGTACCCGAAAGCAAAGACACAGACAGTCACCCTATCCTCCGAGAAGAAGTGGAAACAGCAGTCAGATCGCTGAAAAAGGGGAAGTCAGCAGGGGCTGACAACATTCCAGCTGAGTTGGTCCAAGCTGGAGGGGAAGCCATGATCAGCGCCCTACTAAGAATCTGCAACAAGATCTGGCAGACAGGAAAATGGTCAACACCATGGACACAGTCACTCATCATCACCCTCCCCAAGAAAGGAAATTTACGACAATGCCATAATTACCGCACAATCAGCCTCATATGTCACCCAAGCAAGGTCATGCTGCAGATAATATTGAATAGACTGAAGCCACAAGCAGAGACCATCATTGCTGAGGAACAAGCAGGTTTCAGAGCAGGGCGCAGCACAACAGAACAGATATTCAACCTCAGAATACTATGTGAGCGGTACCTTCAACATCAACAAGACCTTTACCACGTATTTATCGATTTTAAGAAGGCATTTGACAGGGTGTGGCATGCAGCTTTGTGGGCAACCATGAATTTGTACAGCATCAATGCAAACCTGATCAGAGTCATCAAACAGCTGTACCGCAAGGCCACCAGTGCAGTGCACTACAACAACAACATTGGAGAATGGTTTCGAACAACAGTTGGAGTAAGGCAGGGCTGTCTACTCTCACCCACTCTTTTCAACATCTTCCTTGAGAGAATCATGGCTGATGCACTGGAACATCATGAAGGATCAGTCAGCATTGGTGGCAGAACGATCACAAACCTCCGCTTCGCAGATGACATTGATGGAATAGCAGGATCAGAAAAATAGCTTGCCAGCCTAACAGAACACTTGAATAAGGCCTCCAAAACATACGGCATGGAAATCAGTGCAGAGAAGACCAAACTGATGACTAATAACACCAACGGCATTAGCACTGATATCAGGGTTAATGACCAGAAGCTGGAAACAGTTCAAAGCTTCAAGTACCTGGGAGCCATTGTATCAGACCAGGGATCCAAGCCAAAAGTAGTATGCAGGACTGCACAGACAATAACAGCTTTGTCAAAACTAAACACCATCTGGAGAGATAAGAATATCTCACTTATCTCCAAGATCAGACCAATGCGCTCCCTTGTCATATCCATATTTCTGTATGCCTGTGAATCATGGACCCTGACTGCAGATTTGGAGAGAAGAGTACAGGCAGTGGAGATGAGATGCTTTCGGAGACTCCTTGGCATCTCCTACAAAGACCACATAAGCAACGAAGGCGTGCATAACAGAATCCAGCAAACCATTGGACCCTATGAGAACCTTCTAACGATCGTGAAAAAGCGTAAACTTAAGTGGTATGGGCATGTCACAAGATCCCAAGGAATTACAAAGACAGTTTTGCAAGGCACTGTCCAAGGAGGAAGAAGAAGAGGCAGACCAAGGAAGAGCTGGGAGGATAACATCAGCGAATGGACAGGCCTAGAACTCAACAAAACCCTGAGAAAGGCAGAACAGAGAGAGTAATGGAGGGAACTGGTTGTTGAGTCTTTGAGGGTGCCCCCACGGTCGTCAGACTACGGGACAGATAGATAGATAGATAGATAGATAGATAGATAGATAGATAGATAGATAGATAGCAGACCCTATCTGAAGAGTGTTCTCTAATCTGTAGTCTGTAGTAAACGTATCAACAAATGATGCGTGCATGCGCTTGAGCATGCATTTACACACACACATACACACACATACATACATACACACACGCACGCAGGAACGTACACACACACACACACGGGATAGCCTAGTGGTTAGAACATTGCGCTCGCAATCTGACGACCCGGGTTCGATTCCCTTTCAAGGGGCTATTTTGCCCTGGAGTTAACATCAGTGCAGACTCCACTCTCCCTAAAAGTACTTCGGTGCGAACACACACAGAACATCTTGCGCACACGTTAAACCCTGTTCCGCTTTTCGGAAGAGTAGGCCATTGTGTGCCGGTGGGAACAGATGACAGAATTTACAAAACCACATATACACGGGGACTGAATGTAAAAAGCACATGAGTGCTTATTCTATTATCCTCAATATAAGAAATTTTAAAAATAAAAATAAAGAAAACATACACACATACACATATACACACATGCACGCCGGTACGCGCGCACACACATATACACACGCATATACACTCACAGCCCTTTTCAAATTGTCTGTGTGTATATTGTGTGTGAAATAGCATTTGCGAATAGCTATTAAAACGAATAACAAAAACAGCAGCTGTAGCAGCAGCAGCAGGAAAAACACCACCACCAACAACAACAGCAACAACTTGTGTGCTAGTGGGAACGGATGACAAAATTAAGAAAACTACATACACACAGGGACTGGATGAAAAAAGCACATCAGTGCTTATTCCATTAGTCTCGAAATTAAAGAATACACACACACAACAAGAATACAAAACACACACACACAGACACACACACAGACACACACCACACACACTCAGACACACACACACACACACACACACACACACACACACACACACACACACACACAACACACACACACACACACACACACTGAAGAAGCATTGTCTTTGAGCAGAAAGCAGGTACCCATTAACGTGTGCGGGGAGGGGCCTACACTTTCCTTCCCTTTCAAGCCAGCACCTGTGCACTTCATCAGCATGCACTTGCCTGCACGTGCAGAGGCATGCCCGGGTAGGGATTGCAAACGCAGACTTGTTTGTGTCCACACACACACACACACACACAAACACACACACACACACGCACACACGCTCGAACACACACACACACACGCACAGACGCACGCACACACACACACACTCGCACGCACGTTCACGCACACCCACCCCCCCCCACACACACACTCACACACACACACACACACACACGCACACACACATACACACACACTTGCACGCACGCACACACACACTCTCACGCACATACTCGCACGCACACTTGCACACACACATACACACACACACATACACACACATACACACACACTCGCACGCACGCACAATACACACACACACATACACACACACTCACACACACACATAACACACATACACACACACTCGCACGCACGCACATACACACACACATACACAGACATACACACACACACATACACACACATACACACACACTCGCACGCACGCACATACACACACACATACACACACACTCGCACGCACGCACATACACACACACTCGCACGCACGCCACACACACACACACACACAACACACACACACACACACCGCACGCTTGCACACACAACACACACACAACACAACACACACACACACACACACACACACACACACACCAGGTACAAAAACACAGACACTGATAGGCAGAAACAAGGAAAGGGAAGCGAATAGCAGGGGGGGGGGGGGGGGGGGGGGGGGGGGGGGGGGGGGGGGGGGGGGGGGTGGGGGGGGGGTGGAAAAGTTTTTACACTCACATACGCACGTTTTTAAACAAGCATGCACGCACGCACGCGCGCGCGCGCGCGCGCACACACATATATAATAATAAAATAATAAATAAATGGAATTTGTATAGCGCTATATCTTGCAAAGACAAATCAGAGCGCATGCATGCACACACACACACACACACGCACTCACACCCACCCACCCACCCACACACTCGCCCATACACACACGCACCCACGCATGCATACACGCACGCACGCACACACACATGCACAGACGCACATACACACACACATACACGCCCGCGTGTGTATGTGTGTGTATGTGTGCCCACGCATGAGGAAAAAAGTACACGCCTACAGACATATGAGAGACAGGCAGACAGACAAACGAAAGTGACAGACAGACACAAAAAAAACAACAACCAACAACCAGAGAGACAGACAGGGTCACAGAAATAGACAGACAGAGAAAAGACGCAGAAGCAGAAACAGAACAAAAAAAGAAAACAGACATATCAGCAAACAACATAACAGACACACAGACCAAACTGAAAACAAAACCCACACAAAACCCAACTTTAAATTGTTCTGGTTTGGTTTTTGTGTGTGTGTTTTTTTCAGGTTAACTTCATTTAAACCATTCCCCCAAGTTCCCCACCGTTTGTTGCAAGTGAACGTACAAATAAAGTGCACGTGCAAGCTGTAATGAGCTAAGCTGCTTCAAGCATCACTCTTCCACAGACACAGAAGGAATTGTCAGTCACCAGCAGCATTGTTTCCATCCGTGCTGGTTGCAGAGGCCTAGTTTTGGTTTGGGTTTTAGCTTTGTTTGGGGGGATATTTGTTTGGGTTTTTTGTTTCTTTCTCTTATCAGCTCACTTACAGAAGAAAGCAAAACAGCGATGGCGAAATTTGAATTATGACACAGACTGCACTGACCTTTAAGAACTATGTTCCTTCTTCTTCTTCTTCTTCTACTTGTATTCGTGATCTGATGACCCGGGTTCGAATCTCGTTCAAGAGGATTTTTTTTTATCTAGAGTTAACATCAGTGCCGACTCCACTCTCCCCAAAAGTCCTTCGGATGAGATTATAAACCGAGGTCCCGTGTGCGAACGCACGCAGAACATCTTGCGCATACGTGAAAACCCGTTCCGCTTTTTGGAAGAGTAGGCCATTGTGTGACGGTAGGAACGGATGACAAAATTTCCTAAACTACATACACAAAGGAGACTGGATGAAAAAAAATCACATGAGTGCTTATTCCATTATCTTAGAAATAAAAGAATAAAATAAAATAAATAGATAAAATGTTCATACAACTACTATTGTTGTCTGTCATATACATACGTTCGTTGCATATATATACTTATGTTGCATGCGCTGCCGTTAAGCGCCTGACAAGTCAGACCCAGTGTGTCTGACCTTGGCTTAGAATTATGTTTGAACCCTTTAATTTAGAGCTATTTAAGATAATTTCATGGTACGAAATGCGCAAAGGAAAGTTTGACAAATCGTAAACGAGAACCATAGGCATTCCAATCCAAGTTTTTTTTATTTTTGGGGGGGGGGGGGGGGGGGGGGGTTCAAGTCTAATGACTACAAGTAAATTACGGACTGAACAATTTATCTTGTTTTTTTTCAAGTAAGACATAGTTAGGCGTCCTTTAGTCTTGGGAGACTATGGAGTTGCGCTCTGGGTGTTTATTCTGGTACAGTGTCCGATGTGGCTGGCCAGTCCCACACGGGAATGACAGTCAGTCCCTATGGCAGAGGGCACAGATGAAGTCTGACATCAGTTTCACAAAGTATAAGTTTGGGGTCTGGGTTTTTGCTTTTGTTTTTTATATGGTGGGTTACTGTTAGATATGGTATAGGGTATTTAGAATAATCTGCATGTTGAATTTTCACCATGGAAAAACCAGATACAGATTTCCAATGAGAACTTAGTAAAAGACCATTAGAGAACATATCCCCTTTTTGCAAATATTTCAACCCTTCACTCCTTACTACACCCTTGGGTGGACTGGACAGACAGGATGTATCCAGTCCATGACCTCTGAATGCCCTTCAGCTTCTGCCTCATTTTCCTGCCTGGCCTTGGATCAGAACTGTTGCCTTTGCTATTGTGGAACATCGTGAAGCAATGTCTTTTTCCAAACCAGATAATGTGCCCCCTCTGTTGTGTTGCTGCGACACCTGTTTTAGACACGCTCCTCTGTTCTGTTGTTTTTCTGCGTGTCTGTGTCTGTGATTTTGCCTCTATGTGTGTCTGTGTCTGTGTCTGCAATAAGTAAGTCTGCGTTTGCCATCTCACCCAGGCATGCTTCTGCACGTGCAGGCAAATGCATGCTGATGAAGTGCACAGATGCTGGCTTGAAAGTGACGAAAAGCGTACGCCCCTCCCTACACCCATTATGGATACATGCTTTCTGCTCAACAATGATGCCTAGGTCGGAATGCAACTTCCTTAATTGTGGGGGAATAACATCTCCGTTGAAGAACATCAGAGCTCTAGCCATAACACAAGCAAACACAGAAGAAGGCAGGAGTTTATTCCTTATGAGGTTCACTTTTGCTCTTTGAGCAGATTCAAACTGAAACACGTTTCATCTGCCTCCAACCCGTTTTTAAAGGGCGTTCTTTTTCTTTTCCTTTTAAGAAATCACGGAGATCACTGACATATAATGATGCCTATATCATACCCTCTTGCTGCAAGAACTTTGGCTTGACAACACAACACTCTCCAACAAGAGAACAAAGCGTCAATGGGATCAATACGTCAACATCTAGTAGTCAACGGCTTAGAGTATAGTTACACAGCCCTGTCAAGCAGCCTCAAAGCTGGTGCATCCTCACCGTCATCATAACATCGGCATCATCACCATTGATTGATCATCATACAGCTAAAAATATTATTGTCTTCTTTTTTTCGTTCCTTGGCTAGAGCTCAGAGGTTCACTGATTTTGCTTATGCGACCGGTTTTTATCCACAATCAAGGTAGCCGCATTCTGACCTCGGGCATTATTGTCTCTGAATTTTGTGGCGCCGGTTGCTCTGAATGGTCTCTTGGTGACTTCAGTATTGGTTTCTTGTACACTTTCACGCTTGTTGACAAGTTTATCTTGAAACCTCAGGGGTCGGGGGCTCTTGGGAGAAAGCTACTTAGGGATGTTCTGGAAGGTGTCACCCCGGGTGGGTGTCTCATTCAATCGTGACTCCGTGATCAAGCGAATCATTGTCGTCAGTAGAGGGGGATGATAGGAGTGGTGGTGTCCTGCACAATATTAATGCTGGCTCACAACAAGCAGCGCTGAACACCACCGAACTGACCCTGTAGCAGTACGGCCACAGTAGTTGTGGCAGCCTGTTATCAAATAAGCTCTCCACAGACTGCAAATAAACATTGGTGATTCTGAGGGACGCCCCTGTGGCACTTCTCCCATGACAGTGGAAGAACACTTCCACCAGACCTGTCTGTCCAACACATCAAAAACGTGAAGGCCAATATCTGGCCTACTAACCTGCCGATGAGGGACAAGCTCTTTGGATCCCTGGAGGGCTTTCAACGCAAGGTAGCATAATTTTGTCAGGGCCTCATGAGTTGCTGTCTGAGTTTACAACGACGAAGAAGAAGAAGAAGAAGAAGAAGAAGGAAGAAGAAGAAGAAGAAGAAGAAGAAAAGAAGAAGAAGAAGAAGAAGAAAGAAAGAGAGAAGAAGAAGAAGAAGAAGAAGAAGAAAGGCATGCCTTACAGGTGAGGACTCAACATGATAATCCTACCTGGTTTATGCCTGGGGTGAACAAAATCGGACTGAGCGGCATGGGAGCAAGAGAACCTGAACGTCACTGAAGCTGAAGCAGCACAAAAATGCGCTGATTCGACCTCTGCATACCAGCGGCTGACTGACGTAAGCATAGCACATTAGAGAGACAAATCATCGTGGGGCGTGCTGTAATGAGCAATTTCTTTGCTTTGAGCTCACGGGGGGGGGGGGGGGGGGGGGGGGGGGGAGGGGGGGGGGAGGGGGTAGACAGAGTGCAGGTGTAAACACATAAAAAATACCCCCCCCCCTCTCTCTCTATGTCTCTCTCTCTCTCTCTCTCTTGGGCCATTTTCTGCCGTACTCTAATGGATCGGTACCCCCACGAGCTCGTTGATTCGTTTACACAATGGTGTACTTCCATTACTGAAGAGAACTGGAACAATAAAGCAGACAGGAGGACAGACAGACAAACAGACAGATAGATAGATAGATGGATAGATAGATAGATAGACACGCGGGTAGACAGACACACAAGCAGACGGGCCCCAGAGAGAGAGAGAGAGAGAGAGAGGATGAGAGAAATGAAACAAATGAGACAAATTAAGAGGGAAGAAAAGAAACAAAGGAAAAGGAAAATGAAAGAAAGGCAAACACAGAGAATGAAAGAGAAAAATTTTTACATCTTTATTTTTCAATTTACCCCTCTAATTTCAAAATAAAATTTTTTTTTTTGGGGGGGGGAGAGGGGAGGGAGAGGGGGGGGGGGGAACAAAATTAAAAGGAGACAAAGAAGGAGAAAAGGAGAGGGCAAAACAAGAGAAGACAAGAGAAATTTTTCAATTAAGGAAGAACCACACACACGGGTTTTTGGGGTGAGGGGGGGGGGGAAGACAACAACACAAGGGGACAAGAAGAGAAAGCGGGCAAGGGAAAAGAGAAGGAAAGAGAGAAAAAAAGTGAGAGCAGACAGACAGACAGACAGACAGAGCCCGAGACAGACAGACAGGGGAAAAGAGAAGAGAGAAAGAGGAAGAAGGAAGAAGAGAAGAGAGAGGGGAGAAGAGAGAACAGACGAAGGGCAGACAAAACAGGACAGAGACAAAAAGACAGACAGACAGGACAACAAAATATAAATTTCATACATACAGACGGGCAAGACAAACAGGAACAGGTGAACTCCATACTACTCCACTACAG
>CM054149.1:34602912-34625412 GCA_028751875.1 Rapana venosa | reverse complement strand
AAAGAGCGACAGCCAACAGTGGTTTGTTTGAATCTGGGTGTTCAAAAGCACAAAGTATCTGTGGCTGAACGAAGGGAACGGGATGGAGTGTACAGGTGAAGACAGTTACAAAGATAAGAGGGTGCAGATTTGTGGAGACATTTGAAACAGAGGGTATTGATCTTATACTTCAGTCTTTTTTTTTTTTTTTTGCTGCCTCATCTTCTGACGACCCCCGTCCTACTGTTCCCACGCCGCCCATTCCAATCTCCCCGCCACAACCACACCCAGATTTGCTATGTCTCATCCTCAGGGTCGGAAGTCCACAGGGAGCCCATCACCATCAGGCCGCCGTGGGGCCACCAGCCAGAGGGGCCCTGCACTGCTGCTGGGTCACTTTGGTGGTGTTCAGTGGTGCCTGTTCTGAGCTAACATACGCAGGACACCACCTACTAAGCCCCCTACTAACGACAGTATTAGCTCAGTCGCGGAGCCAGACTGAGTGAGTTGCCCACCCCAGGTGGCAACCACAACAACGTCCCTCCAACGACCGTCCCCCGTGAACCTCCAACCCCAAAGGCTTTGACACAAGCTCACCACAGGCACAGAAGTGTATGGGCAAAACCGCATCTGAGGCCACCATGAGACCAGAGAAACCGGGACCACCGAATCAGAGGCAACTTTTTTTTTAATGCATGATGATCAATGACAATGAGGATGACGTAATGATGCTGCTGTGGAAAGTGCATATGCTTTGAGACTACTTGACAGGGTTGTACTCTACGCTTACTATCATAATATATCCCGGCGTCAACCGGGCCCGAGAGATACAGACACCTGCAGTGTTGGTCAGGTAATTTGAGCAACACTCTCAAACTCGCATCCGTTAAGTGGATGAAGCTCGACTGTGTGGTCCCAGTCTTCCCACTGAGCCCACAACACACTCACTCTGGGTAGGAGCCGGCCGGAGTCCGAAAAATCCCTATGACTCTTATGGGAATCGAACCCGCGACCTTCCAGTCCGTAACCCAGTCCTATACTTCAGTCTTTGTGAGACTGGCACACTGACATCACAAACCCCAAGACACATACACACAAGTGTCGTGTTTACATAATATCCCTGAAGTCGGAAGGCGGCTACCTTAATGGTGGGAAGGGAGTTCTATCTATCTATCTATCTGTCCCGTAGTCTGACGACCGTGGGGGCACCCTCAAAGACTCAGCAACCAGTTCCCTCCATTCTTCTCTCTGTTCTGCCTTTCTCAGGGTTTTGTTGAGTTCTAGGCCTGTCCATTCACTGATGTTATCCTCCCAGCTCTTCCTTGGTCTGCCTCTTCTTCTTCCTCCTTGGACAGTGCCTTGCAAAACTGTCTTTGTAATTCCTTGGGATCTTGTGACATGCCCATACCACTTAAGTTTACGCTTTTTCACGATCGTTAGAAGGTTCTCATAGGGTCCAATGGTTTGCTGGATTCTGTTATGCACGCTTTCGTTGCTTATGTGGTCTTTGTAGGAGATGCCAAGGAGTCTCCGAAAGCATCTCATCTCCACTGATCTGGCAGACAGAAAAATGGCCAACACCATGGACACAGTCACTCATCATCACCCTCCCAAAGAAAGGAAATCTACAACAATGCCATAATTACCGCACAATCAGCCTCATATGTCACCCAAGCAAGGTCATGCTGCAGATAATATTGAATAGACTGAAGCCACAAGCAGAGACATCATTGCTGAGGAACAAGCAGGTTTCAGAGCAGGGCGCAGCAAACAGAACAGATATTCAACCTCAGAATACTAATGTGAGCGGTACCTTCAACATCAACAAGACCTTTACCCCGTATTTATGATTTTAAGAAGGCATTTGACAGGGGGGTGGCATGCAGCTTTGTGGGCAAAACCCTGAACTTGTACAGCATCAATGCAAACCTGATCAGAGTCATCAAACAGCTGTACAGCGAGGCACCAGTGCAGTGTTACTACAACAACAACATTGGAGAATGGTTTCGAACAACAGTTGGAGTAAGGCAGGGGTGTCTACTCTCACCCACTCTTTTCAACATCTTCCTTGAGGGGAATCATGGCTGATGCACTGGAACATCATGAAGGATCAGTCAGGCATTGGTGGCAGAACGATACAAACCTCCGCTTCGCAGATGAACATTGATGGAATAGCAGGATCAGGAAAAAGAGCTTGCCAGCCTAACAGAACACTTGGATAAGGCCTCCAAAACATACGGCATGAAATCAGTGCAGAGAAGACCAAACTGATGGGCTAATAAACCCCAAAGGCTTAGCACTGATATCAGGGTTAATGACCAGAAGCTGGAAAAAAGTTCAAAGCTTTAAGTACCCGGGAGCCCCTTGTACCGACCAGGGATCCAAGCCAGAAGTAGTATGCAGGACTGCACAGACAATAACAGCTTTGTCAAAACTAAAAAACCATCTGGAGAGTAAGAATATCCACTTATCTCCAAGATCAGACTAATGCGCTCCCTTGTCATATCCATATTTCTGTATGCCTGTGAATCATGGACCCTGACTGCAGATTTGGAGAGAAGAGTACAGGCAGTGGAAGGGAGTTGCATACACAAAACCTGACCACTGATAAACTTCAGCGCTCTTGACGAGGAATGGGGGGGGGGGGGGGGGGGGGGAGATAGAATAAACATACAAATTATTAAATCATCAAAGGAAGTGTAGAAATGCCAATTTTCACTCAAAGTTCAATTGTATTAGTCTCTTGTTTTCATTCTCAGCAGCTAAGTTTGAGCGCTTTGATTTGTTGCTTTACAAGATTCAGCGCTATATAAATTCCATACATTATTCTTCTTCTTATTATTATTATTAACCTAAATCATAATGATAAAAAAACGAAAAGAGAAAGAGACAGAAAGAAAGACAGACAGAAAGAAAGAAAAGACAGACAGAAACAAAGTTGAGGATAAGGAAGAACACAATCTTTTTTAAAGACCAGGAGGAAAAAAAAGAGGATAAACGTTGTATTAAAATAGCACGTAAACCAAACAGCCAGTTTTAAGTTTATCCCTTGTCCAATAGCTCTCATCTGGCAAGAATATTCCGTTGACGTCATAGCAAAACATACGACAGCTTATAGATTATGACGGCGTGTTCCAAATTACGTAGAAAAACTCATTTTCTAACTGCATAGGATGGGGGAGGGGGGGGGGGGGGGGGGGGGGGGGGGTGGGGGGGGGGGGGGGGGATGTTAAACATAAAAGCTAAAATTTTTTTTTTAAAGAGGCGGAAAGGAAGTGGATCATGGTGTATAGAAGGGGAAACGGAGTGAAACAATGCAAAATGGTAAACGACTTTTTTATATTAAAAAAGAGGTCGGAAAGATAGAACATGCTGTTATTAAACATACACTGAAAGAAAAGGCGGAGTATTAAAAAAATTTTAACCTCTTTTGAACTACCATTATCTAACATCTGGTACCAAATGTTTTTTTTAATTTGGCAATGACGTCACGTTGTGCCTGATATAGACACTCTTTGTGTAAATTGGATGAACATGCAAATAACTCAATTATGATAAGGGAAGGGATGAAAATTCAAACTTTACCTTAAAAAAAAAGAATTTGTGTGATTGCCCGTTTCATTTCCATGCCCCTGTTCTTTGAATTACAAATATAATGTAATGAGTAACAAAGATAGGTAAGAAGGAAAGTATGACAAATCGGAAAAAAGAAAGAAAAACAGAAACACAAAAATATAACTAAAAGAAGAAGAAAGGAAAAAAATGAAAATAAACCAATAAAAATCAAAAACAAAAAATGAGGAGGGGGTTGGTGGGGTGAGGGGGAGCTGAGAGAAACAGGATATTAAAGCAAATAAAAGGAAACGAGACAGAAAAAAGAAGGAAAAATAGACAGACAAACAGACAGACAGACAAACAGGCAGACAGACCAAAAAATACGGGGAAAATTAAACCCAAAGAAGACATTGATTATCTCTGTAACACATTTTGCTATATAACAATCAACCCCTTTTGTTTAAGCATCCCTCTAATAATCAACAGCTGGCAACAAAAGCGATCCACTGACGTCATTGTAAAGTCTACGGCCGTTAAAAAAATTACAGCAACACCCTATTTAATGAATATGCCGGTGTCCTCTTTAGCTTACTGTACACAAAAGTGCATAATGTAACACATAATAATAATCTTTAAATAGCCCCAAGATCCTTTACACCTGTCCTTTAAACATCTAAATTTTGTCGCCTTTCATGTAGCTAAGAGCATATGGCCTGTAACTAAAACAAAGTGCGCTTAGAAATCAACTAAACACAGAAGCCTGTATAGAATGCTAACACTTGCTATATAATAATATGTGAACTAAGATTTGGCAGGCAACACATGGGAGCATAGTATACACCACCAGCCACTATAATTTATCACTCCCACACAGATAACTCTACTACCCCCCCCCCCCCCCCCCACACACACACACACACACAAACACTTCCCCGCACCTCACACACAAATACACACGCGCGCGCGCGCGCGGCATGCATGCATGCATGCATCGCACAGACAGACAGACAGACAGACAGAGAGCGACGCAGACGCAGATGATTTATTCAAATAGGCCTCAGCCCCTTATGAAGGGGAATGTGAACAATATTATACATAATATCATAAATACAGTGAAAAGTCATTTGATCACCAAGTCGTACTCAGCTTCACAAAGTGAGAGAGAGAGATAGAGACAGAAAGAGACAGTCAGACAGAGAGACAGAGAGAGAGAATGAGAGAGAGAGAATGAGAGAGAGAGAGCAAAACAATACATACATCAATATTATTTACAAGTGGGGATGTTAAAAAGTACACGAGTGAGGACAAGATTTTTCCTTTTTTCTTTTGTTTTGGGACTTCTGTACTGGAAATTAATATTGTTTTGAATTGATTCAGTAGATAGAATAAAAGAAACCCAACTTGATTCCTGAGTCATCTTGTGCTCTGTCTGGATGTGATTCACAAGAGATAGGAGAAACCAACTCTTGGCATTTCAGTCAGCGTTCTACGTCCACTGGAGTGTTTTCTAAACAAAGAGTTAGTTCTTCAAAGAACCACGTGACAATTATCCTCGAAATGAAAGAACAACATAGCATCTCTCTCTCTCTCTCTCTCTCTCTCTTCTCTCTCTCTCTCTCTCTCTCTCTCTCTCTCTCTCTCTCTCTCTCTCTCTCTCACTCACTCACTCACTCTCTATCTTTCTGGGGACTGGATGTAAAAAGCACATGAGTGCTTATTCATTATCCTCGAAATAAAAGAATTTGTCAATTTGTCATTTTCTCTCTCTCTCTCTCTCTTCTCTCTCTCTCTCTCTCTCTCTCTCTCTCTCTCTCTCTCTCTCTCTCTTTCTCTCTCTCTTTCTTTCTTCGTTCTTTCTTTCTTTCTGATTTTGTCTCTCTTTCTCAGCCGTTCGTTTCTCTCTCTCTCTCTCTCTCTCTCTCTCTCTCTCTCTCTCTCTTCTCTCTCTCTCTCTCTCTCTCTCTCTCTCTCTCTCTCTCTCTCTCTCTCACTCACTCACTCACTCTCTATCTTTCTGGGGACTGGATGTAAAAAAGCACGAAGTGCTTATTCATTATCCTCGAAATAAAGAATTTGTCAATTTGTCATTTCTCTCTCTCTCTCTCTCTCTCTCTCTCTCTCTCTCTCTCTCTCTCTCTCTCTCTCTCTCTCTCTCTCTCTCTCTCTCTCTCTCCTCTCTCTCTCCTTTCTCTCTCTCTTTCTTTCTTCGTTCTTTCTTTCTTTCTGATTTTGTCTCTCTTTCTCAGCCCGTTCGTTTCTCTCTCTCTCTCTCTCTCTCTCTCTCTCTCTCTCTTCTCTCTCTCTCTCTCTCTCTCTCTCTCTCTCTCTCTCTCTCTCTCTCTCTCTCTCACTCACTCACTCACTCTCTATCTTTCTGGGGACTGGATGTAAAAAAGCACATGAGTGCTTATTCATTATCCTCGAAATAAAAGAATTTGTCAATTTGTCATCTCTCTCTCTCTCTCTCTCTCTCTCTCTCTCTCTCTCTCTCTCTCTCTCTCTCTCTCTCTCTCTCTCTCTCTCTCTCTCTCTCTCTCTCTCTCTCTCTCTCTCTCTCTCTCCCCTTTTTCTCCTGTTTTTCACCTCTTTACCTGTTTTATTTTTCTTCTGCTCTTTGCTATTTTGCTTTTTCATTGAGAGAGAGACAGTGTGTGTGTGATTGTGTGTGTGTGTGTTTGTGTGTGTGGCGCGCGCGCGCTCGCGTGCGTGCGTGCGTGCATACGTAGGTGCGTGTGTGAGGACGTGCGCGTGCGTGCGTACGTGCGCGTGTGTGTGTTGTGTTGTTTTATGTTATGTTATGTTACGTTACGTTCGGTTACGCTACGTTACGTTATGTTATGTTCAAAAGTATCAGCTTACACATGTGTAAACTTTGGTAAAAGTATCTGCTCATTTCTCGCCTTCATGCATGCCTACCTGTCTGCCTATCCTTCCATCCTTGCGTACGTGTGTAGAAAGCACTCAGCTCGTGTAGTAGTAGTAGTAGTAGCAGTAGTAGTAGTAGCAGCAGCAGTAATAGTAGTAGAAGTAGTAGTAGTAGTAGTAGTAGTAGTAGTAGAAGTAGTAGTAGAAGTAATAGTAGCAGCAGCAGTAATAGTAGTAGACGTAGTAGTTGCAGTAGTAGAAGTAGCAGTAGTGGCAGCAGCAGTAGCAGTAGTAGTAAAAGTAGCAGCAGCAGCAGCAGCAGCAGTAGTAGTAGTAGTAGTAGTGGCAGCAGTAGTAGTAGCAGCAGCAGTAATAGTCGTAGTAGTAGCAGTAGCAGTGTAGCAGCAGCAGCAGCAGTATTAGCAGCAGCAGCAGCAGTAGTAGTAGCAGCAGCAGCAGTAGCAGTAGCAGTGTAGCAGCAGCAGCAGCATTAGCAGCAGCAGTAGTAGTAGTAGTAGCAGCAGCAGCGGCGGCAGTAGTAGTAGCAGTAGTAGCAACATCAGCAGTAGCAGTAGCAGTAGCAGCAGCAGGAATAGTAGCAGCAGAAGGAGTAGTAGTAGTTGTTGATGACTTCAATTTTACATCTGTTCACTTCTAGTGATATTAGACGAGGGGGAACAAATGGAGGGGTGGATGTCTTATTAACAACAAAAAATAGATAAATTAAAAAAAAAAAATTAAAATTAACCCTCCTCAAAACACCAACCATGCTTTTACAAAAAAAAATCACATGAAGAAACTTGGCAATGCAACGGGAATTATAAAACATAAAAAAACATGTCATTAACGTTAATGCAACTATAACAAATGTCCTAAGGGACTGCGATAAAGGCCTTTCACAATTTCAAATGCCAGTTTTAAATTATTGAATATGCTGGTAAGGGAATTTGCAGAAAAATGGAGCATGAAAGGTTTTACACTCTGGCAGTCAAAAAGTATATGAGTATTGGTGATATTCTCACCACATAGACATTAACCATTTTTGCTGAATTTGGTTATGAATGCATTTAGTTTCATTCTATAAAATAAAGCAGTAATTCTTCTTGACGTAAAAACATTTACACAAGCCTTTGATGGTTCACGACTGTTAAATTATCGGTGTTAATTGCAGTTCTAGTTAAAGATCTATCATTTTGCTGATAAGTTTCGGTGACCTGTCTCCATGATTTTTGTTCTAGTAAGCTGTACCCCTCTTTTAAGGATAGAGGCACATGCAATTCTATTGCATCCCGTTCATGTTTTGCACCTTTTTTGGCAGCTCTATCCGCCCACTCATTTGGAAAGAATCCAGTGTGTGAAGGCACCCAACAAAAATTAACACTTATACCCTTTAAGGTTAAGAGATGGATAACATGCTGAATTTCTAATATAATTTTCGAAGTTTTCTTATAACATGGAGATTTTAAAGCATACAATACCGACTTAGAATCAACGCAAAGAAGGATTTGAAATATATACAATGGCAAATCAAGAATATAAGTAAGACCCATTAATGTTGCTATTAGTTCTGCTGTAAATATCGAGTGATATTTACCAACATAGTATGATTTTTCAATTTTCAACGCAGGTAAAACAAAAGCAGAACCTGTTTCTTGATTATCTAGACGTGATCCGTCTGTATAAATTTGTAAATGGTCAAAATACTTATGATGAATGTGGGATCGGACATCAGAAACCATTATATTCAAATTGTCATTCTTGTTTACATTAGACACCTCTATGTCAAAGTGTGCTTTATTCGTCTCCCATGATGGGCAAGGTAAGATTGCTTCTCGTGTGTCCATGCTGAGTTGATTGACTTCAGAGTTTTGTACCAGATCAGACACATGTACTTATGGGCATTATAGAGGCAATATATTTCGCTCTTTTAGGAAAATCCAATTCTGATTGTACTTCTATTTCTTCTGAAATAAAGTTTTCAGTCGTTTTGTTTCTAAGCACATATTTAGCACATGCCAGTTGACGGTAATCATCTAAAGGCAACATGCCTACTTCGTTATATGTTCCCAGGGCTGAGGCGTGAAAAGGCACACCAAGAGACAGCCTGTATACTTTGCAGTCTATACTTTGTAACTTTTTTAAGTAAATACTTAGGAGCACTGAAAAATACCTCTTGGCCATACGATAATTTTGAACGAATAAGAGAATTAGCTAAATATTTCAGATTTAATGTGTCTTGGCCCCAGAACTGTTTACTTACCATCTTCAAAAAGTTTAAGCCTTTCTTTGCTTTAGTTAAATTGTGTTCAATATGTGCATTCCAAGTTAGCTTACAAGTGAGAATAACACCCAAGAACTTTACGGTATCTTTATACTCAATCATGTCGGTCCCAATTCTAAATGCTGGTAGCTCATCTGGATTACTGCTATTGTTAAAAAGCACAGTGTACGTTTTTTCTGTGGATAAAGTAAATCCATTTTCGAGCATATAGTTATCGATGTTGTTAAGTTGGTTCTGGTATACCTTTTTAATGTAGTTTAACGCTCTTTTTGGTGTGTTTCGTTTCATAGAAACATTCATCCACATGCATATATCATCTGCATATTGCACTAAGACAACTAGTAGTAGTAGTAGTAGTAGTAGTAGTAGTGGTAGTAGTAGTAGAAGTAGCATTAATAGTAGTAGTGTTAGTAGTAGTAGTAGTAGTAGTAGTAGTAGTAGTAGTAGCAACAGCAGAAGTAGTAGCAGTAGTGGCAGTAGTGGCAGTAGTAACAGTAATAGTAGCAAGCAGTACTGTGGGACTGGCTAGCCCCAACCGACGCTATACCAGAGTTACACACCTGGAGATCAACTCCAATAGTCTTCCGAGACTGAAGGATACCATGAGTACAGTAGTAGTAGTAGTAGTAGTAGTAGTAGTAGTAGTAGTAGTAGTAGTAGTAGTAGTAGTAGTGGTGGTGGTGGTGGTGGTGGTGGTGGTGGTGGTGGTGGTAGCAGCAGCAGCAGTATCAGTAGTAGTAGTAGCAGCAGCAGTAGCAACAGTAGTAGCAGCAGTAGTCGTAGTAGCAGCAGCAGCAGCTGCAGTGCATGCAATTCCTACATACAGAGGTAGTAGTAGTAGCAGCAGCAGCAGCAGCAGCAGCAGCAGCAGCAGCAGCAGCAGTAGCAGCAGCAGTAGTAGTAGTAGTGGTAGTAGTAGTAGTAGTAGTAGTAGTAGTAGTAGTAGTAGTAGTAGTAGTAGTAGTAGTAATAGTAGTAGTTAGTAGTTAGTAGCTAGTAGCTAGTAGCTAGTACTAGCAGCAGCATGCATGCAATGCCTACATACAGATAGATGTTTGCGGAGGCAGACGTGAGGTGGTATCACCAGTCCTCTGGCTATAGCTGTCAGGCGGTGCTGGTTTTACAATAGTGGTTTATGTTCTGTTACATCGTGAACCTGTCAGCGCTTAGGAGGATGCCAAGTTATGGAGGGGTGGGTGTATGGATGTGTGTGTGTGTGTTGGTACAGGGTGTTTCTTCTCTGCAGAGGAGGCAGCTGCTGTTTTGGAAATAGGGCAGCAATTTGATGATAGTAGAGATGCCTTGCCCACACAGAACATCCCTACTCTCCCGCGGTATGTATGTTTGTCCGTCGTGTCCGACGATGACCCCCAAAACAGCAGAGGAGGCAGCTGCTGTTTTGGAAACTGGGCAGAAATTTGATTATAGTGGAGATGCCTTGCCCACAGTACATCCCCACTCTCCCAGCTAAAGTGGGCGTAAGGACAGTCAGCGTTGGAGATGTTCTCTGGCTCCAAAGGCCAACTAGCCCCCCCTAGGGCTGCAGCACCTATTAAGGACTGTGAAAGTCCAAGCCTCCTAGTCAGAGAGTCATAGTCGATTACCAAAAGACTAAGCTGTAAAGTGGAATCCCATGAGTGGGGGAAAAGCCACTGATCATACAGCCTCTCACTTTGCTGTTGTTGGCCCCAGCTAGGCCTACTGGAACTAAGTGGCAGATGAAAACAGCGTTTACATATTATTATGTATTTACTAGAGGTTTGTGGAGTCGTTAGGGGGAGGGGTCGAGAGAGAGGGGGGGAGGGAGGGGAAGAGAGAGAGAGAGAGAGGTGGGGAGGGAGGGAGGGATGAGAAAGAGAGAGACATGGGGGAGAGATAGAGGGGAGGGAGGAGAGATAGGAGAGAGAGAGAGAGAGAGAGAGAGAGAAGAGAGAGAGAGAGAGAGTTTATTTTATTTATTTATTTTATTTTGTTCTTTTATATCGAGGAAAATGGAATAAGCACTTATGTGTTTTTTTACATCCAGTCCCCGTGTGTATGCGGTTTTGTAAATTCTGTCATCTGTTCAAAGAGTGTGTGTATGTGTGTGTGTGCGCGCGCACGCGCAAAGGGAGGGGGGGGGCGGAGAGAGTTAGAGAGAGAGAAAGGATAGAGACAGAAACAGAGACAGACAGAGAGCACGCTAGGTCTTCTTGGTTAGGTCAATGGATATTAAGGTATAATCATGCAATTATGTAGATTTGAATTCAGAACAGAAAGATGTGTTCCCTAACTGAGATTTGCCCTGCATGTGCGTACATGGGGTTTTTGTCGTATCCGTTCCTAGACAACCCGATTTTGCCAGAACATTATTTCTGTGAATGAAAGGCAAAGAAAACGAGAAACGTCCCTCTGTGTGTGTGTGTGTGTGTGTGTGTGTTGTGTGTGTGTGGGGTGTGGGTGAGAGAGAGAGAGAGAGAGAGTGATTGCGTGCGTGCGTGCGTGTTCGTATACAGCAATGCTCTAAGCAGGGGTTTTTTTAACACATAAATGTTGTTTTAAAAAAAAACCTTCTAGATTATTCTTTGACCAGATTCACACAGTTATAAACCACTTGATCCAGACTTTCTCCTTGTTGCTTTTGGATCACCACATTCGTGCAGTAAAGTAAACGTTTCTAAACCATTTAAGGACAACAACAAAAGACCCAACTTAACGACATCCTACACAATGTTTGCCGAGTTCCAGCGTGTGTGTTATCATCTGCACGTTATTGCCAGCGCTCATCTGTGTGTTTTAGTGCCAAATGCTGCTGTTACAATAAGTAGATGGAGTCTGCGCAACATAACTGTCAGTGGTGAAGACGCCACGATAACTTCTCTGCGCAAATGTTCAGTGAGGGTTTTCTGTGTTTTTGTGTTTTTTAATGTTGGAATGAGATGCAGATGAACAGAAACAACATACTTTCGTTCGGTTTTTGTGTGTGTTTTTGTTTGGTTTTTGTTTGTTTATTGTTGTTGTTGGGTTTGTTTTGTTTGTTTGTTTTGGCTTTTTTTGTTGTTTTGTTTGTTGTTGTTGTTTTTTTTGGTTTTGTTTTTTTGTGGGGGTGTTTATAGAGATCATGTGGAGTGGAGGGGAGGGGTAGGAATGGAGATGGAGGAGGAGAGAAGGAGAGAGAGAGAGAGAGAAGAGAGAGAGGAGATAAGAGATGATGAGAGAGATGAGAGTGAGAGAGAGAGAGAGAGAGAGATGATGTGAAGGAGAGAGATGAAGAAGAGAGAAGATGAGAAGAGAAAATGAGATATGATGATATGATGATGATGATATAGTGAAGTGATGAGATAGTTTTTGATGATGATGAATGATGATGATGATGATGATGGTATGATGTGATGTGATGTGATGATGTGTGGAGTGATGGTTGAGTGGATGATGTGTGATGGTGATGATGTGATGATGGATGATTGATGATGATGTGATGATGATATATGATTGATGTAGATAATAATCCATTGAATTCGTTAATTGAGAAACGTTTTGAGTCTAATACATCACTAAATGAATGATTCCCTACAATTCTGTTCTGTCTTATTGCCTTAGCAGGTTTAAGTGCCAAAGTTTACATTGAAAGCGCTTTTTTAAAACATGCAAGCAAAAGGTGTTGTGTGTGTATGTGTGTGTGTGTGTGTGTGTGTGTGTTGATGTGTGTGTGTGTGTGTGTGTTTTGCGTGTGTGTGTGTGTGTGTGTGCGTTGTGTGTTGTGTTAATGTGTGTTAGTGTGTGGTGTTGTGTGTGTGTGTGTAAATCTGACGCTTTGATTTGTTGCTTTACAAGATTCAGCGCTATATAAATTCCATACATTGGTAGTAGTAGTAGTATAGTATGTAGTAGTAGTAGTAGTATGTAGTAGTTATAATAGTAGTAGTAGTAGAAGTGTAGTATCATTATTGTGTGTGTGTGTGTTTTCTGTGTTTGTAATATCATTGTGTGTGAGTGTGTGTGGTGTAGTGGTGTGTTGTAATATCTGTGTTGTGTATGTGTGTGTGTGTGTGTTCGTGCGTGAGTGCGTACAGATGTGTGTGCATTTGTAGTGTCCTTTTTTTTAAATTTAACGCCTGTTCACTCAAGGTGATATTAGACCAAATTTTTAAACACATATATTTTTTTTAAAATATGCAAGCAAAATGATGTGTGTGTATGTGTGTGTGTATAATATCATTATGTGTGTGTGTGTGTTCGTAATATCATTGTGTATTAGTGTGTGTGCTGGTGTGTTGTATTATCTTAGTGTGAGTGTGTGTGTATGTGTTTGTAATTATCATTGTGTGAGGTGTGGTATGTGTGTTTGTAATATCATGTTGTGAGTGTGTGTGCGTGTGCGCGTGCGTGAGTGCGTACAGATGTGTGTGCATTTGTAGTGTATGCCGTCAGCGCCTGGGCTTTATCACAGTTCTTGATTAAACCATTGACGCTGGGGGCAACAGCAAAGTGAGAGGCTGTATAACCAGTGGCTTTCCCACTCATGGAATTCCACTTTACAGCTTAGTCTTTAGTGATCGACTATGACTCTGACTAGGAGGCTTGACTCGCACAGTCCTTATGTGCTGCAGCCCTGGGGGCTGGTTGGCCTTTGGAGAATATCTCCAACGCTGACTGTCCTTATGCCCACTTGGCCGAGAGAGTGGGGATGTACTGTGGGCAAGGCATCTCCACTATAATCAAATTTCTGCCCAGTTTCCAAAACAGCAGCTGCCTCCTCTGCTGTTTTGGAGGTCATCGTCGAACACGACGGACAAACATACGTGTGTGTGTACATGTGCACACCTGCGAGCGTACACACACACCACACACACACACACACACACACACACACACACACACACACACACACACACACACACACACACACACACACATACATACATACATACACACACATACACACAAACGCGCGCAACTAACCTTACTTTTTGCATGCGCGTGTACACAACACAACCTCACAGATAGTCTATCAGATCAAGCGAGCGCATACGTCATACGGCGTGGAGGTCAGTACAGAGAAATCAAAGATTATGGTCAACAGCACAAGTAATGACAGCACGGAAATAAAGATGAATGGAGAAATACTGGAAGACGTGAGCCAATTCAAATACTTAGGCTCCATCCTAACAAAAGATGGCACATCAAACAATGAAGTGAAAGCTCGCATTGCAACAGCAACATCTGCTCTAGCCAGACTCGAGAGGATCATCAGAAGCAACAACATTAGCTTCTGCACCAAATACCACTTCTACAAATCCCTCGTGATATCTATCCTCCTATATGGCTGTGAATAATGGACTCTGTCAGCAGAGCTAGAGAGGAGAATCCAAGCATTCGAGAACAAGTGCCATAGAAGACTCCTCAAAATATCATACAAAGAACACAAGACCAACAACTATGTGAAAGAAGAAATCAATAAGCGTGTGGGCCCCCAAGAACCTCTGCTCTCCACCATAAAGAGGAGAAAACTGATGTGGTTTGGTCACACCCCAAGACACAACACCTTGGCAAAAACCATCCTGCAAGGAACAGTCGAAGGCAAGAGAAGAAGAGGCCGCCAAAAGAAATCATGGGTTGACAACATCAAAGAATGGACCGCCCAACCCCTGCAACACCTTCTACTAGCCACACAGGATCGTGAAGCATGGAAAAAGATCTCTGTCGCGTCTTCTCTCATGTCCCCCCTACGTCCTTTGAGACATGGGATTGAGTGAGTGAGTGAGTGTACACAACAATATATTTACCTTTAAAGGACACTCCCTAAGTTGACAGACGATCGATCGATCATCAGTGGATAGATAAGAGATCACTGTTGACAGCTCCCGTTAACTGCAAAACTAATGCTGTCAGAGCCAATGGCCTTTCCCCTGAGATCAGATCACCGTCACCATCACCGTCACCGATCCCTCAGATTCCGAATCCTTTGGGACGCCCTTAATGCTTTGTCAACCACCTTTCTCCAGTCCTCGCGTCTCTCAGCCGCCCTCAGGGTGTCTCTCAGCTCCATGTCTGTCCACTCTCGAATGTTGCCTCCCATCTCTTCCTTTGTCTGCCTCTTCTTCTTCCTCCCCTCACTGTGCCATGTAGGATTTTTTTTTAGCAAGACCAGAGGAGCGTGTGACATGACCAAACCACTTCAGTTTTCGTTGTCTAACGAGTGTTTGAAGGACAGTGTAGGGCCCGATTTCATTGCGGATGCGTCTCTTGACTTTTTCATTCGTGATGTGGTCTTTGTATGAGATGCCTAAGAGTTTTCGGAAGCACCTTATTTCTACAGCTCTTATTCTTCTCTCTAAGTCCGCTGTGAGGGTCCATGATTCACATGCATATAAGAAGATTGACATGACCAGAGAGCGCATCAGTCTGATTTTGGAACTGATGGCGATTTTTCTGTTGCTCCAGATGGGTTTGAGCTTGGTCATTGCGGCTGTGGTCTGGGCAAGTCTTGACAGTATTTCTGGTTTTGATCCCTCGTCTGTCACGATAGATCCCAGATATTTGAATCTGATCATCGGAAGGTAAAACAGTTCCGACAACGCTCTAGTCAAACTGTCAGTCTTTTGGGCAACATCAGTGAATGCCTTTAGGGAGTGACTTTCTAAAAAGTTAATCTCCCCCTCCCTCCTCAAAATGTACTTTTGGCATGTGCCAATGCGTTCTGGTGCGGTGAGGCACATATCTGGTATTGTTCAGAGCGAAACGATTCATTCTGGTTTAGGATTTTGGGGTTTTTGTTTTGTTTTGCTTTGCTTTGGGTTTTTTGTTTTTTGTTTGTTTTTCTGTTTTTTATTTCTTTCTTTTATTTTTTTTCTTCATTTCATTTCTTTTCTTTTCTTTCTTTCTTTCTTTCTTCATTTCTTTTCTTTTCTTTTCTTTCTTTCTTTTCTTCTCTTTTCTTTTGGTTTAAACATGGTTTATTCAATATTCATACAACATAAGCAAACATCAATACAGCAGAGGAAATGTATCGTCAAGCTACAGTTTATTCTTTTCTTTCTTCTTTCTTTTTTTTTTCTTTCTTTCTTTCTTTCTTTTTTCTTTTTTTTTTCTTTCTTTCTTTCTTTCTCTTTCTTTCTATTAATTCTCTCTTTCGTCTTTCTTTTTTCCTGTTTTCCCTCTTCTTTTTTTGTTTTTTTTCTTTTTTTCTTCCTCCTGTTCTGTGGGGTTTTTTGCTAATTTTTTCTTCTCGTCTTCCTTTTTTTTCCGTTCATTTTCTTCTCTTTGTTTGTTTGTTTCTTCTTTCTTCTTCGTGTGTAGTTGTTTGTTCATGAATACGAGTATGTTTACGTGTATGTGTGTGCGCACGCGCGTGTGTGCGTGCATGTATAAATATATGTGTGTGTGGCTGTTTGTATGTATGTGTATATATATATTGTTGTTGTTTTGTTGTTGTTTTTTCGATGTGTGTGTGTGTGTGAGTGAGTGAGTGAGTGTGAGTGAGTGTGTGTGTGTATGAGTGTTCAGGCACCACTCCCAAATGTGTGCACAAAATATAATAATAATAATAATGTATGGAATTTATATAGCGCTGAATCTTGTAAAGCAACAAATCAAAGCGCTCAGATTTTATTTCATACCACTTTAAGTCACGGCAGATTTCTCTCCGTGAAATTCGGGCTGCTCTCCCCAGGGAGAGCGGGAGAACGCGTCGCCACTTAGCGCTGCGCCACCCTTTCACCCTTTTTTTTTTTTTCTGCAGCTGTATTTGTTTCCCTATCAGAGTGGCTTTTTTCTAAGAATTTTGCCAGGGACAACTCTCTTGTTGCCGTGGGTTTTTTTACGTGCGCTAAATAATTACGTGTAACACACGGGACCTCGGTTTATCGTCTCATCCGAAAGACTAGCGCCCAGACCACCACTCATGGTCTAATGGATGGGGGAAAAATTTCCGGTCCAAACGGGGTACGAACCGCCGCACACTTCAGACCCGGACTTTTCGCTTTCTAGACAGGCGCGTTACCTCTAGACCACCGATCCACCAAAATATGTGGAGCATGTCTGCCAGTGAGTGCGCGCATGCCAATGTTCATTTTCCTACACGTACCTCCTGTCTCCTGTGCACACCAGCCTGATCTGACATGTAACCATCGTAATTACAGGTTACAGGGGAAAGTGTCTGGAAATGAAACTGCCAGAAACTATCATTGCCCTGCCTCTGAGATCAGTGAAAGACACAAGATTTCTGACATAGCTCAGTAATTATGATATGTTTGCCACTGCGAATAAGTGAGCTCTAGTGTGCGAACGTTTGCTCGCCCTCATGAACTTACTCTATGTTGTTTTTGTTGTTTTAAAAAAATATTTGTGGATGTCAAGTACCTCAAAGAGGTTTCTCCTTGAACTTCAATCTTTTTTTTAAATTGTCTTGAAATCTTAAAGTAATTGTCAGTTCTTTACAAACATAAGAGGTCTTAGGAAGCTGTTGTTGTTGTTGTTGTTGGTAGTGGTGGTGTCTGTTGTTTGGTTTCTTTATAGTTTTGTTTGTCTTTTAATTTTTTAGGCTTTATTTTGTTATTGATTTTTACTTTTATTTTAGTATGTGTGTTAGTGTCTGTGCACGCACGCACGCACGTGTGTGTGTGTGTGTGTGTGTGTGTGGTTATGTGCATGTACACATGCATGCGCGTGAGTAAATGTGTCTGTGTTCATGCGTCAGTCCCACGTGTGTGCACAACGTAATGTGAGGAGTATGTCTGCCAGTGTGTGCGCGCAAGCCAATCTGCATTTTCTTGCATAAACGTCTTGTCTCCTGTGCAGACGAACCTGAGCTGACATGTAACCATCGTAATTACAGGTTACAGGGGAAAGTGTCTGGAAATGAAACTGCCAGAAACCATCATTGCCCTGCCTCTGAGATCAGTGACAGACACAATGTTTGTGACATACCTGAGAAATTACAATACGTTTGCACTGTGAATGAGTGAGCTATAGTGGTGTACGTTCACACGCCCTCATCAGCTAAGTGTGTAGTTTTTCAGGATTTCAAGTGCCCTCAAAGGGGTTCTTTCTTTGAATTCAACACTCTTTATGTCTTGAAGTCTTGAAGTAATTGTTAGGGGGTGGGGTTTTTTGCAACATAAGAGGTTTTAGAAAGCGATTGTTGTGGCTGTTGTTGTTATTGTTGTCGTGGTGGTGGTGGTGGTGGTGGTTCTGGTTGTTGTTGTTGTTGCTGTTTGTGTTGGTGATTGTTGTTGTTTGATTTCTTCATTGTTTGCTTTGTCTTTTTGGTTTTCGTGGGCTTTCATTTCTTGGGTTATATATGTGTTGTGTGTGTGTGTGTGTGTGTGGTGTGTGTGTGTGTGTGTGTGGTGTGTGTGTGTGTGTGTGTGTGTGTGTAAGTGCGTGCGTGCCTACGAGTTTGTATGTGCGTGAGTGTGTGTGTGTGTGTGTGTGAGGGAGAGAGAGAGAGAGAGAGAGAGAGAGAGAGAGAGAGAGAGAGAGAGAGAGAGAGAGAGAGAGAAGACAGAGAGAGGGTTCCTTTAGGGTAGTTCTTGGCTGGAGTGTTGATAATGAGGTAGCAACTGGAAGTGCGTGATGTTGAGAGCAATTCGTATTATTTTAGGAAAAAAGCCAAGAAGACCTTTAAACTCTATCTGCGCAACATTTATTCTCTGCCTGCCTGCCTCTGTCTGTCTCTGTCTCTCTCTGTCTCTGTCTCTTTCTCTCTCTCTCTGTTTTTATCTCTCAACTTGTCAGAGCGTGGGAATATCCATACACATGCACGTGTGCATCATCGCCCTAAACTGAATAATAATAATAATAATAATAATAATAATATTGATGATGATGATGTATGGAATTTATATTGCGCTGAATCTTGTAAAGCAACAAATCAAAGCGCTCAGATGATATTTATATATTTTTTATATTTTTAAATTTTTTTTTATGCGTGTGTATGCGTTTTTTTTCTAATTTTGTCATCTGTTCCCACCGACACACAATGGCCTACTCTTTCTCAAATAATCGTGCTTTCTTTTCTTTTCCTTTTTTTGTTTATGTTACTGCGCTAAAATGCTGAAGTGTTGGTTGTTGGGGGGTTTTTAAACACTCGTTGTTTAATTTCGTTATTCATTTATTTCATTTCATTTCATTTGTATACCACTTTAAATCATGGCAGATTTCTCTGCGTGAAATTTCAGCTACTCTCCCCGGGGAGAGCGCGTCGCCACAAGAGCAGCGCCACCCATTGTTGTTGTTTTTTTTCTGTTCTTCTCTTTTTTTTCTCCCTTATTCTTATTATACGACTGTGGTTGTTATTTCTGTTGTTATTTCTGCTGCTATTATTATTTCTTCTATTATTGTTGTTGTTTCTGGTGTTGTCGCTTTTTTCTTGTTCTTATTGATGTTGTTATTGTTGTTCTTGTTGTGGTTGCTTTTACAAGTGAATGTCTCTATGGAAGATGCTATTTTTGGTGCCCTAAGTGAATTTCGGTATGTGTTGGTGCATTCTAAGATAGATGGATGGGACTGGATTCATTACAAAAAGCGCAGTCTAGTACGCTCTGGTTAAAACCAGTATGGATCTTCTTCTCTCACTTATAATTTACGTTTAACTTTGTTTATGTTGCTGAATGTTTTTCTATGGTTGTTGTGTGTGTGTGTGTGTGTGTGTGTGTGTGTGTGTGTGTGTGTGTGTGTGTGTGTGTGTGTGTGTGTGTGTGTGTCTGTGTGTGTTGTTGTGAGTTGTAGTTATTGATATATAGTTATATATATATATATATATTAATATTATTAATATTATATATATATTATAATACATATATATGTGTGTTTGTCTGTGGTGTATGTTTGTGTGTTTGTGTGTGTGTATGTGTGTGTGATATTTCTGAGTTTATTTCTATGTTCTAATTTTGTTTTGGTGTGGGGTTGTTGTGGGGATTCGAGGCGCGGGGGGGGGGGGGGGGGGTGGGGGGGGGGGGGGGGGGGGGGGGGGGGGGGGGGGGGGGGGGGGGGGGGGGGAGTTTTGGGGAAGGAGGCTAGAGTTGTGTTTGTTTTCCTCTTTTCTCTTTCTCGTTTATGCTATGATGTAATCTGTGTATTTGTGTTGATTTAATTGTATCTGTTGTGTGTGGTGTGTGTGTGTGTGTGTGTGTGTGTGGTGTGTGTGTATGTTGGATGTGTTGATACTATTACTTGCTATTAGGTGCGTGACTGCATAAGAATGAGTTGAGTGTAAGCGCTTTGATTTGTCTGTGCAAGATAAAGCGCTATATAAATTCCATTTATTATTTACTATTATTATTATTATTATTTGTAGTTTGCTTGTTTGTCTGAATTTTTCTAATTAATGGAGTTGAGCTATATATTTCAATTTTACTGCTTGTTTTTTTTCTTTAAATGTTGGTTTATTTCTTTATTATATGAGGATGCTTTTTTTTTCTTTTTAGGAAAGAATCGTTTTTCAACAGAAACAATCTTCAAACACCATGCTTATATATATTGGGAGGGGGGCTGTACATGTCTTGTTTCCTTAAACAATCCACCGTTGATACAGAACCACTGTGATCAGAAATGACAGCAGAAATGATATAAAAATGTAACTGTCAGAAAGAGTTAACTTTTCCTCAGTGATCCTCAAAATGATAGATAACTCTGACACACCTCCACAATTGTCAGATAATTTTCTGCAGGGTGAATGCCCTTAGAAAAATTGACGTCTGACAAGTTTCTCCTTTGTTTTTCTTTGCTTACGTTTTGTTTTGTTTTGTTTTGTGAAGGAGGGAGTGGGGAGGGAGGTAGGAGGGGTAATAACCATTGTGTATGTTTGGTATATGCCTGCAGATTCTAGTGCAGACAGATGGCATTTGGATTTATTCTAGAAGCGCCAGCTGATTTAGTCTGGTTTAAGTTGCTGGCACGAATATATATATTATATATTATATAATATAATATATATATATATATATATATATATATATATATATATATATATATATGGTGTGTGTGTGTGTGTGTGTGTGTGTCTGTTTCTGTCTCTGTCTCTGTCTGTCTCCTCTCTCTCTCGTTTTTGTTGTTGCTGTAGCTGCTGCTTTTGTTGTTTGTTGCTGTTGTTGTTGTTGTTAATGCCCGTTGTTTTTATATATGGACTGTTGTTTATCTGTCTGTCTGTTTGGTTGGTGTTGTTGCATTTGATAGTTTATATTTGGGTCTGGGTGTTTGTTGTTGTGTTGTTGTTGTTGCTGTTGTTGTTGCAAATGTTATTGTTGCTGCTAATGTTGTTTCTGTTGTTGTTGCTAATGTTGTTGCTGCTGTTGTTGTTGTCGTCGGGGATTTTTTCTTTCTTTTTGGTGGTGTGTTTATTTTTATAATGTCCCTGATAAAGGCAGGGACCGGATGTAAAAAAAGCACAAGAGTGCTTATTAAATTACCTCGAAATAAAGAATTTGGATTGATTGATTTATTTTCTCACTCACTCACTCCCTCTCCTCTCTCTCTCTCTCTCTCTCTCTTTTCCTCTCTCTCTCTCCTCTCTCTATTTTTCATCTCTCTCTCCTTCCCCCTCTCCCTCTCTCTCCCCTCTCCTCTCTCTCTCTCTCCTCTCTCTCTCTCCCTTTTGTTTGTGTGTGTGTGGTGTGTGTGTGTGTGTGTGTTGTGTGTGGGGTTGTGTGTGTGTGTGTGTGTGTTTGTGTGTGTGCGTTGTGTGTGTGTGTGTGGTGTTTTTTGCCGTGCGTGCGTGTAAGAAAAGAGATATCGTGATAGAAGTTGGCTTCCTCTTTCACTTGTTGGTTTTGTTCTTCCCATGGAAATTTATTGCTTGATTTATATATTTTCTGGCTATCGATCGAGTCACTTTGGCTGTGTTTGTTTATAATTGGTTGGGTTGGGGTTTTTTTTTGCTTGTTTTATGGAGATGAGCCTGTTCTCTTCAGAGAAAAAGAGGACTGCTCTTTTTTTTCTTGGCTTACTGTTTTCGCTTGGTTTGTTTTTATTTCAAATTTTGTTTTCTTCTGTATTTTGGTTTTCTTTTGGTCGTCCTCGATGTAGAGATATCGAAGACCAGTCAGTATAAATAGCATCCCCTCTTTCTAGAAATTCTGTGCTGGGATTTCCCTCTTTTCTATCCCTATCTTTCTTTTTGCCTGGTTCCTTGTCTTACTGTCGTCTCCTTCTTGTCTTTTTTCCTACTCATTCTCCTGCCTTTTTTTTTCTCCCTCTCCAATTCCGTCAGCGCCTGGGGTTTATCACAGTTCTTGATTAAACCATTGACGCTGGGGGCAACAGCAAAGTGAGAGGCTGTATGACCAGTGGCTTTTCCACTCATGGAATTCCACTTTACAGCTTAGTCTTTAGTGATCGACTATGACTCTCTAACTAGGAGGCTTGACTCGCACAGTCCTTAATATGCTGCAGCCCTGGGAGCTAGTTGGCCTTTGGAGAGCATCTCCAACGCTGACTGTCCTTATGCCCACTTGGCCGAGAGAGTGGGGATGTACTGTGGGCAAGGCATCTCCACTATAATCAAATTTCTGCCCATTTTCCGGAACAGCAGCTGCCTCCTCTGCTGTTTTGGAGGTCATCGTCGAACACGACGGACTAACATATTTTCTCTCCGGAAAGACTTAAAACATAACAATTCTCTCCCACGCACGAAGTCTAATGCGCGGGGCCTGATTTTCAGGTGGTGAACGGCAGTGCAACGCATTTTCACTCATAATTATAACAGACAACAGTAGTCGCTGTCTGAGTGTTCGATGAAGATTGTGTTCGCTAAGGGTTTGGTTTTTGTTTTGTTTTGTTTTTTATTTTGTTTGCTAGTTTGGGGTTGTTTTTTGTTTTTGTTTTTTTATTGTCGCTTTTTT
>CM054149.1:34592912-34595412 GCA_028751875.1 Rapana venosa | reverse complement strand
ATATCGACGATGACGACGATGACGATGATGACGTTGATGCTGCTGCTGATAATGATGCTGATGCTGATGCTCCTGCTGCTGCTGTTGACGATGACGATAAAGACGACGACGATGATGATGATGATGATAGTCCGTTATTCAAAGTACAGTTATCTCATTGTTGTTGCTATTGTAATCGTGATTGTCATTATCCTCATTGCCCTTATCATCATCGTTGTCGTCGTCGTGATCATTATTATCGTTTTCACCGCCTCCATCATCGTTGACGTCGTCGTCAACATGCTCTGGTAATGGAGCGACTACTACTGCTGCTGCTGCTACTATTACTACTACTACTACTACTACTACTACTACTACTACTACTACTACTACTACTACTACTACTACTACTACTACTACTACTACTACTACTTCTGCTGCTACTGCTGCTGCTGCTGCTGCTACTACTACTACTACTACTACTACTACTACTACTACTACTACTACTACTACTACTACTACTACTGCTGCTTCTGCTGCTGCTACTACTACTGCTGCTGCTACTACTACTACTAACTACTACTACTACTACTACTACTACTACTACTACTACTACTACTACTACTACTGCTACTCCTGCTGCTGCTGCTGCTGCTGCTACGATGACGATGACAATGAGAATGCCGACTAATAACAACAACAACAACAGCAGCAGTAACAACTACTACTACTACTACTCCTTCTACTGCTACTACCACCACTACCACCACCACCACCACCACCACCGCCGCCGCCACCGCCGCTACTACTTCTTCGCACACATCATTGCAACATTCCTTTACCATTATTTAAAGATGGACAAAAGAGAGAGAGAGAGAGAGGGGGGGGGGGGGGAGAGAGAAGAGAGACAGAGAGACAGAGACAGAGAGACAGAGAGAGAGAGACAGACAGACAGACAGACAGAAAAGAAACAAAAGGAAGTGAAAAAAAGAAAGCAGAGAACGAGACGAGGAGGCGAAATGTCTTTCAAACTGTTGCGACATAAAGGATGAATCACACCCAGGCATGCCCGGCCAACATCCAGTACGATCATCCCCCCCCCTTCCCCCCCCCCCCTCCCTCCCCCCCCCCCCCCCCCCCCCCCCATCATCTACCCTCCTCTCATCTCTCCTGCCCTTCTTCTCCCTCCCCTCCCCTCTCTCCCCCCTCCCCCTCCCACTCCTTCAGAACTACGGACGTAACAAAAAGTTTCAAATGGCCCTTTATAAATTTTAGTTGCCTGTACAAAAATTGTCCCCATCTCAGAAATGTCTGCCATGGTGGAAAACTTGTTTGTCAGTGTTCTTCGGAAATGTCTAGATTGTCTATCAATGTACACACAAAAAATCATTGGATTGTATTGTTGTGTGGTGTGTTGTGGTGTGGTGTGGTGTGGTGTGGTGTGTGGAGTAGGGTAGGGTGGTGTGGTGTGGTGTAGGGTGGTGTGGTGCGGTGTGGTATGGTGTAGGGTTAGGGTTGGGTGGTGTGGTGTGGTGTAGTGTGGTGTGGTGTGGTGTAGTGTGGGTTGGTGGGTGGTTGGTGTGGTGTGGTGTAGGGTGGTGTGGTGTGGTGTGGGTAGGGTGGTGTGGGGGTGTGGGGTTGGGGTAGGGTAGAATGGTGTAGTGTAGTGTGGTGTGGTGTGGTGTGGTGTAGTGTGGTGTAGGGTAGGGTGGTGTGGTGTGGTGTGGTATGGTGTGGTGTGCTGTGGTCTGGTCTGGTGTGGTGTGGTGGGGTGTGGTGCGGTGTGGGATGGGGTGGTGTGGGGTGGTTTGGTGCAGTGTAAATGTAGTGTAGTGTAGTGTAGTGTAGTGTAGGGTACGGTAGGGTAGTGTAGTGTCGTGTAGTGTAGGGTAGGGTAGGGTAATATAGTGTAGTGTAACAACTAATGTCCATGCATGAAATTCAGGATGGATGCTCTCCCAGGGGAGAGTGCTTCACCAAAAGACCAGCGGCACCCATTTTTTTGTTTGCATATGTAACTGGTTGCCTGTGCCACAGAGAGTAAACTATAAGATCAGTACCCTCTGTTACAAATGTCTCCATAAAACAGCACCTACCTACCTCTGTGAATGTCTTCACCTGTACACTCCTTCTCGTTCCCTCCGCTCTGCTGCAGATACCCTGGGCTTACGAATACCTAGATTCAACCAGTCCACCGCTGGCCGTCGCTCTTTCTCTGTTACTGGTCCATCGATCTGGAAAGACCTCCCTCTCTCCCTTCGTTAAAAGTCTTTTTATGACGCTTTTAAATACGCCCACAGGACACATTTATTTCAAACCTATGATTTTCCTCTCTTGTTCCATTTCATTTTTGTCCTGCCCTCAACAGCCCAAACCCCATCATCCTGCCGAGTGTACAACCTTTATGTGTGTGCGTGAGTGTGTGTGTGTGTGTGTGTTTGTGTGTGTGTGTGCGTGTGCGTGTGTGCGCGCGCGTGCGAGCGTGTGTGAATACATATGAATTTGTAGGCTGCATGTGAAT
>CM054149.1:34575412-34585412 GCA_028751875.1 Rapana venosa | reverse complement strand
CAACCACACACATAAAAATTAGTTCCAAAAAATATGACTTAAAAACCAAGATTTCTTTTATTCTTAAGGCTTACACAAATAAAAGCAGGCTGCGCACATCTCAGGGTGAAAAAGATGCCAAATTGAGTAGACAGAATCTAAATAATTAGGCGTCTACTTATACTTTTACCCGGAATTTAATTCTGTCTTTCATCTTCTAATTTCTGGACAGCACGCACCAAATGCACTTCATCTTCCACTGTTTGCTTACATAATGGGCATAGCAACTGAGGTCATCATCATCATGTTCTACATATCTAAATTTATAAAACATTTATGTCTGATACACCAAGTCTAAACTTAGGCATAATTCTTTTCAAATGTATGTCCATATCAAGCTTTAGATAAGGTTTGACATCGTGTGAGCCTATGAAGGGGTGAGAGAGAGAGAGAGAGAGAGAGGGGGGGGGGGGGGGAAGGGAGGGAGAAGATGCGCGCGCGCTGAGAAGCGTGTAAATGATAATTGTACTCTGAAACAATAGATAAATAATGTTGTTATAAAAAAAACTTTTGTGTATTGATAGCAAGAAAAGACTGGGCGGTAACATATGTTTTGAATTTGGGGTCATATGCTCTTTTTTAAGTTTCCACTGGTTTTAACGTAAAGAAAAGCATCTGGAAACTTCAGAACAGAGTCCATGACAAGCCAAGCAACTAAAAATGTTAGAGAGAGAGAGATAAAGAGAGAGAGAGGGAGAGAGAATGAATGAATGAATGAATGAATCTCTATTTTTTCAAGAGTAACAGAATAAGCATAGGCATACTTTTGTTTTCATCCGGCCCTTGCCCTGACTAGGGTCTATCAACAAAACAAGGGGAAAAACCCTACTACAACAACGACAACATGATTGAAAAAAAGATAAGTGTATATTAAACAATACATAATCCCTAACTTAACATTAATGTCAAGAGATACATAAATCATAATTTTTTTGGAGGAAAGAGATATGCGTTAATAAACACATAATTCTCAAATCAATTGAACATTAACATGAAAACTGATGCGGATTATAATTAAGTAATATGAATAAAGTAAAATAGAGGGGAGACAGCAAGAAGCGAGAGAGAGAGAGAGAGAGAGAGAGAGAGAGAGAGAGAGAGAGAGAGAGAGTCAGACCACAGATCCGTAACAGACTTATTGTCAGCTATTCTCCTTTCACCTAATCTCATCTTCCTACCCATCAAATTTCGCATATATTATTTTTTACTTGTGTTTCTTTGGTACCAAAAACTATGAAGCCGAAAATACAAGTTTATTTTCTTTGTCAGAGCGACCTCGGTAAGCCATGTTGGTTAAAGTTTCTCTTTTGTGTTTTTCTTACACACAAAATTAAGCCGTTTCAATTCCCACAGTCTTCGGCCTGCTAACTTAGTTTCAAGTCTTTTCTTGTCTTTTTTCTTACAGAAAATGAAGCCAAAATTACAAATGTGTTTTCTATTCAGAGCTTCCTCAGCCAGGAAAGTCGGTTACAGTTTCTGTTTTTTTGTGTTTTTCTTTCAGAAACTTTCAGACAGTTTGTATTTTTCCTGTTTCAGAACCTCCCCAACCAAAAGCCAAAAACCACCCTTTGCCCCTTTTGACCAGGAAGACAGACCCATCATGGCAACAACGGTGCTAGAAGATGTCTGGAACACCTCCGCGATCCCGCAGGATGCTGGAAGCGCGGGCCAGCCTTCAGCGCAGTACTTGTTCCTGGTGAAAGTGGCCCGGTACATTGCCGTCTGCGGGGGTCCGGGCATCCTCCTGCTGGGCAACTTCGGGAACGTGATGACCATCGTCATCATGAAGAGGATGACCTCGGGGGACTCCGTGGTCAACATCTACTTCACGGCACTGGCCGTGGTGGACTTGGTCACGCTGGACGTGTACCTTCTAGCGGAGTGGGTGGGCAACACGTTTCTGTTCTCGGTGAAGAACGTCAACCAAGTCTTGTGCAAGACGTACACCTGGGTCACCTCGGGGTCCATCCCCATCAGCGCCTGGATCTTGGTCTGTTTGACCGTGCACAGGGCCATCTCTGTCACGTGGCCTCACCGCGTCAACGTGGTGTGCACACGTAGAAGAGTGCTGATTCAGATCACTGTCATCGCTGCCTTTTTCGCGGGTCTGTACTCGCACATTCTGTACGGGTTCACGCTGGTTCACGCTCAGAGGTACGATAGGTATTTCTGCCGCATGATGATGGGGGACTACGTCACCTTCATGGACCTGTTCATGTACATCGACCTGGTGTCCTGCTCTCTCCTGCCCTTCCTGTGCTTGATCCTGGCTAACGGGGTGCTGGTCTGGAAGCTGAAGACCTCTGTGAGAGAAGCCGGTCACAGTCTAGCGGCAGGACAGTCTGAAGCGTCTGAGGCGCGCCAAAACGTGGCCAGGTCCGTGACCAAGACCGTCATCCTGGTCTCTGCGGCGTTCATAGTTCTGACCTTGCCCGTTTGCTTCTGCCAGATCTTGAACTACGTGGCTTCATCCACCGGTCAGATGTCCGCCGACGAGCTGGCTGAATTCTACTTGGTCAACAACCTGGCGTTTCTCTTGATGTTCTGTAACAGCGCCGTCAATTTCTACCTGTACTGCTTAACGGGGAAGAGGTTCAGAGAGGAATTCCTAAACATCGTCTCCTGTTACGGCAGAGTAAGGGGATGTGCCCGCGTTTTGTCAAAGTCGGAAGATTCCGGTAAAAAGATCGAAGGACGTCCGTAACTCACTTCCGGCGTGAAAAGTAGTAAATGAACCAGATAACTGGCGAGAAATGACTTTTTTTTTTTTTTTACTCATACCTTAATCAACAAAAGATGCCATAAGAAACAACAACAGCAGCAGCACCAGCAGCAAAAAGAACAACAAAATTCTTCTATTGTAGGCTAACGATTTTTTTTTTCAAATTTTATGAAAGTCTTCTCTGAAAAAAAAAAACCATGGAAGAAGAAAAGACTGCATATATGTTATGGCCTCAGTAGAGTGGTTGGTAAATTCTGTAAAGATAGTGGAGTTTTGTTTTACCATCATCTGTATCTCATGTGACTGTTATTAGGTGTGTTTAATGGATTTGTTTTTCATCCAGAGGGGTATTATATACAATAAAAAGTCTCGAAAATTTGTTGAAGGGTGAACAAAAAAAGGGGTGGGGGGCTGTGTTATCATCACTGTTTGGAAAGAGTGTCCAAGGTGTATGGATGCCTGTTGTTTACAAATCTGGCCTGTTTCACTAGCACCGTGCCCCCTGCAGCTCACAAGCTCCAGAGTGTCTCGCAAAATAATGATTTCATTACCTGTGCTTTCAGAGATGATTTTGTTGTTGTTGTTGTTGTTGTTGGTTCTTTTATAAACTTAAACCAGTTTTGCTATCATTGTTATTGTCTTCTTCTTCTTTTTTTAAATTCTCGTCCTCCTCCTGCTCCTGTTTCCTTCCTCCTCCTCCTCCTCTCCTCCTTCTTCTCTCTTCTTCTTCTTCTTCTTCTTCTTCTTCTTCTTCTTCTTCTTCTTCTTCTTCTTTTCTTCTTCTCCTTCTTCTCCTTCTTCTTCTTCTTCTTCTTCTTCTTCTTCTTCTTCTTCTTTCTTCTTCTTCTTCTTCTTCTCCTTCTTCCTTCTCCTTCTTCTTCTTCTTCTTCTTCTTCTCCTCCTCTTCCTCCTTCTCCTCCTCATCCACCTTCACCTCCTCCTCCTCCTTCATCTGCTTCTGTTGTTTCTACTACTGTGCTGCTGCTTTTGCTGTTGCTGTTGCTGTTGCTGCTACAACTACTATTATACTGCTGCTGCTGCTACTGCTGCTGCTGCTGTTGCTGCTGCTGCTGCTGCTGCTGCTGCTGCTGCTGCTGCTGCTGCCTATCGAGCAACTATGCTGTTTCTTGAACGTCATGATGGCCAAGCCATTCAAACATAAATATTTTACAGTGACGGTCCTGTGTTATAATGTTAGATCGACTCCTTCTGTTGAAATCTACATAGAATTGAGTGAGATTTCCCATGTGTGTGTGTGTGTGTGTGTGTGTGTGTGTGTGTGTGTGTGTGTGTGTGTGTGCATGCGTGTGTGCGTGCATGCATGTGTGCATGTGTGTGTGTGTATGTGTATGTGTATGTGTGTGATGTGTATGTGTGTGTGTGAGAGAGAGACAGATAAGAGTACAATGTTTTTGTTTTGTTTTCTAGATTATGTCGTTGGTTTGTGTTCGCGTTTATGTGGATCAGTGTTCTAGAGATAACTCACCTGTCTAGAAAACAGAAAGTGGCGGGTTAAAGCACCGTTTGAATCTGAACTTTTCTCCATCTAATAGACCGTGGCTGGTGGTATGAGCGCTAGCCTTTCAAATGAGACAGAAAGCTCAGAAACCCAGGTGCAATATTCATTCAGCGCACTTAAAACAACCTACAAAAAGCAAGAAAGTTGTTCCTGCCATATTCTCTATTGCAGAAAGGAAAATGCTTACAGACAGGAGAACAAACACCACCAAAGAATTAATAACTGGTGGCGACGCTATTTCCCCGAGAAGAGCAGCCCAAATTCCATGGAGACAAACCCTATGTGACTGAAAGGGATACACTATACTATACTATACTATCTCCCGTGGGACTCCCGGGGTATGCTTGCAAAGCGAGCATTGCAAGAATAGGATCCCTGCCCTCCAACCAGGCATGTCGTAAGAGGCGACTAAGGTGGAACCCTTCCTCCAGGTTGGGGGTTGGGCACAGACAGGCTAACAACCCTGTCCCGTAAAAGAAGAGAAGTTACGGAAACAGCAACAGAGAAAATTTCTACTTTTGCGTACGAAGGACCTCCCGGGTCCAGTGAGACTCGTATGAATGCTGATGGTCAAAGCCGAGAGGAAGCTACAAGTGAGATGAAGGCCTTGCAGCACTCTTGGGGACCAGTGACTAGGTTAGCCCAGGATAGGCAGGAGTGAAAGCGCTTTGTTGCTGTCCTACACACCACTGGGTGTAATGGTGAATGGTGATGATACTATACTATACTACACTATACTATACTATACTATATTGGGCCCGAAACTTTTCCCCCATCCATTAGACCATGAGTGGTGGTCTGGGCGCTAGTCGTTCGGATGAGACGAAAAATCGAGGTCCCGTGTGTTACACAAAATTATTCACCGCACGTAAAAGAACCCACGGCAACATGACAGCTGTCCCTGGCAACATTCTTAGAAAAAAAGTCATTCTGATAAGGAAAGAAATATAGTTGCAGACCAAAGTTTTTTTTTAAAAGGGTGGCGCTGCTCTTGTGGTGACGCGCTCTCCCCGGAAAGAGCAGCCTAAATTTCACGCAGAGAAATCTCGTGACTTAAAGGGGTATAAATAAAATGAAACAAATGAAATGAAATACTATACTATACTATTATACAATAGAGTACAATACAATACAATAGAGTACAATACAATACAATGGAGTACAATACGATACATTACAAAACATCACGATACAATACAGTACGCTACAGTTCACTACACTAGGTTACGCTGTAAGACAATAAAATCAAATACAATACAACACAATACAATGTTATGCAAACACTACGATACAATGCCTACAAAGAGATCCCTTGACAACTAGTAGCCACTTTGATGTCGCGTGTTATATGGTTGGTTAAGCTGTTTATTAATAAGAAACTATGGAGGATGGTCGGATTGATGGATCGATAAATGGATGGATGATAGATGGATGGATGGGTGGGTGGGTGGTTTGATTGATTGATTGTCATGCCTTTTGCAGATGAAATCATATCGTTGAACAAAAGGGGGAATATCATATTCATTGCGTGACTGTATCCTACACCGTTTTCAGTCACAGAATATCCCTCTGTGTGAAATTCAGGCTGCTCTCTCCAGGGAGAGTATGTGTCGCCACAAGTACAGTGCCACCTGTTTCGTTTCTGCAAATGCGTATGTTTCCTTTCGACAGGTTTTTCTCCCCCTACAAAACTTTGTCAGGGCAACTTGTCTTGTTGCCGTAGCTTCTTGCACGTGCGCTATACAATCCTTGTAGCAAACAAGGCCTCGGATTATCTCATCATCATCATCATCATCAAAAAAGAAAGAAAAATACTAGCACCCAGATGTCCAGCATTTGTACGTTTGTACTGCAGCCAGATAGGGGTAGTCCTCAAGAACTATCAGCATAGGTGAGAAAGCTATTGACCACTAGACTGTGGTTTCCAGTGGTCAGTGTTCATAGTCTTTCTTACCCTGCGATCTGAACAATCACCATGTAGCTCATTTTTTCCTCTGTAAAAAAAAGAAAGGGAAAGGTGTTTCTATAACCTAAGCAGTCATTGAGGAGCCAGGTATCAAAGACCGTGGCGGCTTCTCTAAGGGGCCAGCAGCATCTTGATTAAGGGCGGCGCCATCTCCTCCTCTTTCGCTGCTTTTAATGCAAGGGAAGCAATCCAAAATAAATCTGTGCAATTAAGGTACCGTGTATTCTTTCCCTTGGAAAGAGAAGCCCCCCCCCCCCCCCCCCCCTCTCTCTCTCTCTCTACCCCAACCCCTCACTGTGTCTGTCTATCTCATTATCTTATCTACTACTACTACTACTACTACTACTGCTGCTGCTGCTGCTGCTGCTGCTGCTGCTGCTGCTGCTGCTGCTGCTGCTGCTGCTACTTTCTCTTCTTGTCGTTTCATGTATTCTTTTCTTTTCCGTCTTTATACTTTTAGAAAATATTGTTCAAGCATAAATATGGCTTGTGTTTTTGTATTTACTTCTCCCTTTCCCTTCCCTCTTTTGAGGGCTGGATGGATAAAAAAAAAAAAAAGTCATTGTACTTAGTCTACAACCCTGAGTGAATAAAATTTCGTATTTTGCAGTAGGCCTAGCAGCAGCAGCAGCAGCAGCAGCAGTAGCAGCAGCAGTAGCAAACACTAGTACAGCAGAGAGATCGAGAAAACCAAGCAGTAACTTGATTTTAGTTACACATCACACAAAACAACTGTCATGTTTATGGAGACGACTTTTGCATGGGCTCATAATTATACACCCACAAAGTATCCAGTTGAAATAAATAGAAGGCAACTTGAAAAAAACCGACAGAGAATAAAAGAAAAGTTTATAAAAAGGAAAAAAAGATGTCATATATACTTTTTGTGTTTAAAAGACAAAAAAAAAAATCAAGTTCGGAATACACATTATTTGAAGATAACACTCATTGAATGATTTTTCCAATAAAAAATAACAGCTCGTGATTTAATGGTGCTTTAATTTTCTTCTGTTTCAAACAAATAAAAGAAAAATAGCCACTCTCATCGTATCATTGCTTCCTTGACATTCTATACAGTATATCAGAAAAAGTCTGGATTTACCACTTAAGCACTGTTTTAATAATGCTGATGTTTTCATTAACTTTGCCGCTATGAAAGGAAGCGTTTAAAAATGTAGGTTTACATGAACAGAACTGAGGCAACTCATTTCAAGTTCAAGTATGCTTACTTTTTGATATATCAGAGGAGGTGTTTTTTTAGTGCAGAAGAAAAATACTTTGATACCTCCGCGTTAAAGTTCAAAAATATAATGCTCAAGTTGACTCGTGGAAACAATGGCTTGTACATATTCAGGTAATTCGTTTTATGTTTGGTAGCAGGTGAAATAAAAGAGAAGTAGTCAATGTCTCATTTAATTTTTTTTTAAGAGTAATTAAATGTTCTTGGGGACTGTGCCTGTGATATACATATTTCATGCAGAGAAAGGATGTGAGAGTAAGTCCATCATTATTTTTCTCAGGGTCTTGCCAGTAGTGATTTGTGATGAACCTTTAATTAATGCCTTGTCCCTTTTTTCTCTTTATTTTTTTTATAAGGTCGTTTATCTGATTCTTTTAAAATAAAGTTTCTGGTGGTTTATACTAGAAACGACTTTGTCAATAATCCTTAATAGCTCTGCTTCAAACTGCCACTTCAAGAGAAGAACATAGATTATAATGCTAATAATTAAGCCCAGGTTTGTGTGTGTGTGTGTTTTTGTTTGTTTGTTTGTTTGTTGTTGTTCTTTTGTTTTGTTAATCGAATATTGGTTTTAAAAGAAAGGTTCTAGAACATTGTGAATGAAGCTTACTATTTAGTCTGTTCTTATAGGATATTGAACAGGGCATAAGTAAATTACACTTTTTCCTCGGTTTTTTTATGTGTTTGTCCCCCTTAAGAAGTATTGTAAATAATATTACCCGATTTTATTTATATCATTGTTACTGAAAGTATCTAAACGTCTTCAACAAGGTTGCTTTATTCAGTCTTTTCCTCATCCAAACTTACTTTCCAAAGCTTCACTCATACATTTATCTTTTTTAAAGATCAAAGTTAACAATTTTTTTTGGCCTTTTTGCATATGTCTATGGGCCGTACGAGTGTCATTGGTTAAAAGTGAAATAGTACACACCATCGTCTTTTGCCACATTGTTTGTTAAGAAACAGATGTAGTCCAAGGAAGGAGCCCTGAAGGACACCGGCATGTACTCATTTAATACAAGATTTTTTTTGTGTGTGTGAAAACTATTTTGTGTACAATCTGTCAGAACTACATTTTAAAATGGTTTAGATATCGACCTGGTTTTGTGTTTTGTTTTGTTTTGTTTTGTTTTTAACAGAGGGTGTGTTGTCAGTCTAGAGACTTGCTGCCTGACGTCAATCAATCAAATGCTTTTGAAGTATCAAGATAATTATAATATTATAGCCTAGTTGATGTTCTGCGTGTATTTTTACAGAACAATGTAGGCACTGGTAGATCTGTATAGAAGTGGAACCAAGAGATCAGAAGCCAAAATCGCCAATCCACAACAATGTGGTAGGTTTGACCGAGTTCAACACAGTGACTGCAGTCGTTTTTCTGTTGTTTCCCCCCCTTGCAAGGGGAAACACCGATACAAGTTTGGGCCTATAAGTAGTATAAGTTTGTCTCCCTTAGATCACTTAAATGAGTGAGTGAGTGAGTGTGTGTGTATTTTATTTATTTGTTTATTTATTTATTCTTTTATGTCAAGGATAATGGAATAAGCACTCAGGTGCTTTTTTACATCAAGTCCCCGTGTGTATGCGGTTTTGTAAATTTTGTCATCTGTTTCCACCACCGGCACACAATGGCCTACTCTTCCGAAAAGCGGAACAGGATTTAACGTGTGCGCAAGATGTTCTGCATGTGTTCGAACATGGGGCCTCAGTTAATACTCTCATCCGAAGGAAGTATGTGTGTGTGTGTGTGTGTGTGTGTGTGTGTTTAGAAGAGGTGGAATTTAGGTGAAGGGGTGGGATAGGGAGGAAGGTCCGCGGATGCATGCGCGCATGTAATTATGTGAATGCGCTCTTTCTTCCCATCTGATTGTTTGCATGCAAGAGAGTGAACAATCTATCATGAACTAATGAACTTGAACAATCCCTCTAATGACAAGACTACATGAATCTGCGGGTACTGTGCACAAACACCATAAGCATAGAAAAATAAATTATTACTTCGAGTATTGCTGTAAGACAAAGGTGCAAGAGGCTTTAAAGCCTCAGATTTGATTGAGACACTGAACGTCTGCTTGTTTGTTTGCTTGTTTGTTTGTTTGACGTCCTTTTTTTGCATTTACGTGGGGTTTTTTTACCCCTTCCTGACAATAATTCCATGATGGAAAATGTGAATATTAATGTTAACATTATCATTTTGTTTGATTACTGATTTCTTCCCGTGACAGGGATCACTCACTATGGCTACCATGTTAAATGGCGTTGTACTTTACCATAATTCACATCATCATAATGTTCAATCTTGTTGCTATGTTACTTCCGTTTGTTTCCCATGCATGTAATTTCATAGCCAACTAGAAACATGTTTCATCCCAGGAACAGAGCCAGGATGCCACCAACAATCCCCAAGAACATAGACAACTGACATAACAGGTAAACAGGAGACACAGGGGGGGACAACTCGGTAAAGCTTCGTGTGTTGGAGTTGCGTACCTTTATTAACATTGGGGCGTGTTA
>CM054149.1:34552912-34562912 GCA_028751875.1 Rapana venosa | reverse complement strand
ACACACCACGCACGCACGCGCGTGCGTGCGCCACGCGCGCGGCTGCGGCTTGCGGCAGAGAGATAATCAAAGCTGTGATGATCTACTTACTGGAAGCGGAAGGACTCTTGAAGATGTGAATCGGCGGTGCTTAAAGGTCTTGCAAAAGAGTTGGGCCTCTTTGGCTCTGCCGAGTCGGGGAAAGGGAGGGAGAGTCCTGTTTGGTTAGTTCGTTAGTTAGCTAGTTCGTTCGCTCATTCGTTTGTTGCCAGAGAGAGAGAGAGAGAGAGTCTAGGCTACCGGAAAGAACTCTGAGAGTCCAGTTAGGAGATTTGCCGGGCTTTGCCCTGGTAAGAGCTACTTCTGGAACGAAGTAGATTACTGCAGTCTTGTCCGGTTTGCTTTGTGCGGGGCTGTGTGTATTGTGTGTGTTGCTGTGCGAGAAGAGGGGAGAAGAAGGGAATAGGGTCTAGTTCAGTTAGAAGTATGGTATAGTATAGTATAGTATAGTATAGTATAGTATAGTATAGTATAGTATAGTATAGTATAGTATAGTATAGTATAGTAGGCCCATGTTTTGGTTCACTGAGTGGTGGTGGATGTGTGTGGTGGTTGGTGCGGTTAGTTCTTAACGGGACAGAGTTACGAGTGATGAATTTCTGCGTGGCTGATACAGAGAGAGAGAGAGAGAGAGAGAGAGAGAGAGGCAGAGAGAGAGGGAGAGCAGGGGGGTAGGGGAGAAGGGACTGGCACATGTGTGTGTGTGTGTGTGTGTGTGTGTGTACTGTGTGATGAGTGCCTGGATGAGAGCACGTGTGCTTCAAGTTAATTTCATAACAAGATCGGGGTTCTTAAACAATAAATTGTTTAGAATTCAGTCCGGTTTCTCTCTCTCTCTCTCTCTCTCTCTCTCTCTCTCTCTCTCTCTCTCTCTCTCTCTCTCTCTCTCTCTCTCTCTCTCTCTCTCTTCTTCTTTCTCTCTACTCTCTCTCTTCTCTCTCTCTCTTTTATTTTATTATTTTATTTCGAGGATAATGGAATAAGCACTTATGTGCTTTTTTACATCCAGTCACCGTGTGTATGCGGTTTTGTAAATTTTTTCATCTGTTCCCACCGGCACACAATGGCCTACACTTTCGAAAAGCGGAACAGGATTTAACGTGTGCGCAAGATGTTCAGCGTACGTGCGTTCGCACACGGGACCTCGGTTTATAGTCTCATCCGAAGGATTTGGGGGCAGAGTGGAGTCGGCACTGATGTTAACTCCGGAGGAAAAATCCTCTTGAACGAGATTCAAACCCAGGTCAGCAGATCACGAATACATCACTCTAACCACCAGGCTATCCCGCGCGCGCGCGCGCGCGTGCGTGCGTGTGTGTGTGTGTGTGTGTTTGTCTGTGTATGTATGTGTGTGTGTGTGTGTGTGTGTGTGTCTGTGTCTGTGTCTGTGTCTGTTTGTGTGTGTGTGTGTGTGTGGAGGCTGTTGTTGTTTTGTTGTTGTTGCTTGTTTGTATATGTATTTATTTTTGTTTAACCAAACCGCAGATATAGCTCTCACTTAACTGCTACTACAACTCCAGAAATTTAGCACGTGCACTTAATTAAGCCTAACAAGAAGTTGTGACGATGGTCGGTTGATGGTAAGACAAGCCCCCTAAAATTCATCGAGTAGCTCCGCTAGGACTACTCATACTACAATGAAAACCAAAAGCAAAAACCAACACGCGCGCAGTTATTAAGTTGACATTACTTTGTTCAGAAAGTCCGGAATGGTCCTTCGTTACGGGCTTAACAATGAGTGGGAAGGGGGGAAGGGGGAGGAAGGGGGGGGGGGGGGGGGGGAGAGGATGTAACGGCAGTTACCTAATCACCTAGATAAGTGTAGTGTAACGCAGTGCCGTGCCGTGCTGTGCTGTGCTGTGCTGTGGGTTGATACTTTTTACTGGCAAGTGCTTACTTGGTTTGGTTGGAGTACTGTAGTGTATAATGAAAATTATACTCAGGACCCAGGGTTTCGCATTTGTAAAAAGAAACACAAAAAACAAAAACAACAAAAAACACAACAAAACACGCATACATGTACGCGTGCACGCAACACACGCGAGTGTATACACACACATGCACACACACACACACACACACTCACACACACACACACACACACACACACACACACACACACACACACACACACACACACACACACACACACACACACACACACACACACACACAACTCATTGCAAGCGTACAACGTTCGCACACGGACGTACTTACACACAAACACACATGCATGCGTGCACACAAAAATACACACACATGCATGCGTGCTCACAAAAATACACACACAACATGTATGCGTGCACACAAAACTACACTGGCTTTTAACTGACTGACATCTCTTTATAATTGTTCTTGGTATTCCTGGTCCTTAGATTTTTACAATCTTTTAAACAAAAATTCTTGTGTGTATTTTAAAAAAAAATGTTTTTGATCGAAAAAAACCCAACTTGGCATGTATGTACAATAAATCATCCATTCATCATGACTCTCTCTCTCTCTCTCTCTCTCTCTCTCTCTCTCTCTCTCTCTCTCTCTCTCTCTCTCTCTCTCTCCTCTCTCTCTCTCTCTCTCCTCTCTCTCTCCTCTCCTCTCCTCTCCTCTCCTCTCCTCACCTCTCCAGTCTTCTCCGTTAACTTGCTGTGGAATTGTTGGTTGGGGTAATGCACTGAATTTTGCAGGCCCTGTCCCTTTTCTTGGGCAAGCTAAAGAACCTGTTGGAGCCCATCCCTCTTCAAATACTGGCTGCATGCTGGGTATCTTCGTGTTTGAGGAACCCATCGGATGCTGCTGACATGAATCATGGGATCTTTCATATGCATATTCTATGACCTTCTGTATGAATAATATACTCGAAGGGAGTTAAAGCACTGGCATGTCTGCGTAGACCTATCAGTGCCTTCATTCCGTTCGTGTTTCAGTGTATTTGGTTGATAATCTATATAGCCTAGCACAATAATTTGGCCTTGGATTTGACTCTGATATATCAGTGTCTTCTACTTTTACATCGTCGATGTCGTGGACAGCATCATCATCATCATCATCATCATCATGGAGTTCTACCTGTGGAACGGAAAAAGCCAAACAACAACAACAATTCCTTGGCCAGGCCAAAAGCTGTGTCAGTTATTGATGTCAGCTAATTGCCAAGGCCTACATTAAAATGTTGTTATGTTTAAAATGTTGTGTTGAGATTGCCTTCAGCCATGACAAGCTCTTAACATAACAATCTGCACTCTCCTTTATAGGAGAAAAAACCTCTGAAGTCGGAGTATGGCTGCCTATGTGGCGAGGTACTTGAAAAGAGTCATACACGCCAACTTCTCATCCAGTGTGTACTTCCTTTCTCACAGAGTTTCCCAGGTGGGATGAGTGAGTGAGTGAGAGTGCATGTTCTGGGTGACCCCCAGGGTGTAAAGCTGGGGAACGCACAACAACACAACAATTCCAACTTGATCCCCGAAGTTGGAATGCGGATACCTTAATCAACGATGTGTCAAAACGGCCACAGACGCTACATCTCACCCAATGGTGAACCATGGAGTTCTAGCTGTGGAACGGGAAAAACCCACAAACAACAACAACAACAACAATTCCAACTTGATCCCCGAAGTCGGAATGCGGATACGTTATTGGTGGGGACCAAAAAAAACAAAAACACAAACTGGTCGCATACGCAACAATCTCACACCATTGGTGAACCACAGAGCTCTACCTGAAGAAGAAGAAGAAAGAAGAAGAAGAAGAAGAAGAAGATGATGATGATGATGATGATGATGAAGAAGAAAGAAGAAGAAGAAGATGATGATGATGATGATGATGATGATGAAGAAGAAAGAAGAAGAAGAAGATGATGATGATGATGATGATGATGAAGAAGAAAGAAGAAGAAGAAAAAGAAGAAGAAGAAGTTGATGATGATGACGATGATGAAGAAGAAGAAGAAGAAGAGAAGAAGAAGAAGAAGAAGAAGAAGAAGAAGAAAAGGAAGAAAGAAAGAAGAAGAAGAAGAAGAAGAATGCGAAGAAGAAGAAGAAGAAGAAGGAAAAGAAGGAAAAGAAGAAGAAGAAGAAGAAGAAGAAGAAGAAGAAGAAGAAGAAGAAGAAGAAAGAAGAAGAAGAAGAAGAATTGCAAAGAAGAAGAATTGCAAAGAAGAAGAATTGCGAAGAAGAATGCGAAGAAGAAGAATTGCAAAGAGAAGAAGAAAGAAGAAGAAGAAGAAGAAGAAGAAGAAGAAGAAGAAGAAAGAAAGAAAGAAGAAGAATTGCGAAGAAGAAGAAGAAGAAGATGAAGAACAAGAAGAACAAGAAGAACAAGAACAAGAAGAAGAAGAAGAAGAAGAGGAAGAAGAAGAAGAAGAAGAAGAAGAAGAAGAAGAAGAAGAAGAAGAAGAAGAAGAAGAATTGCGAAGAAGAATGCGAAGAAGAAGAAGAAGAAGAAGAAGAAGAAGAAGAAGAAGAAGAAGAAGAATTGCGAAGAAGAAGAAGAAGAACGAGAAGAAGAAGAAGAAGAAGAAGAACAAGAACAAAAACAAGAACAAGAACGAGAAGAAGAAGAAGAAGAACGAGAAGAAGAAGAAGAAGAAGAAGAAGAAGAAGAAGAAGAAGAAGAAGAAGAAGAAGAAGAAGAAGAAGAACGAGAAAAGAAGAAGAAGAAGAAGAAGAATTAAGGGAAGAAGAGAAGAAGAGAAGAAGAAGAAGAAGAAGAAGTAGAAGAAGAAGAAGATGATGATGATGAAGAAAGAAGATGAAGAAAGAAGAAGAAGAATTGCGAAGAAGAAGAAGAAGAATTGCGAAGAAGAAGAAGAAGAATTGCGAAGAAGAAGAAGAAGAATGCGAAGAAGAAGAATTGCGAAGAAGAATGCAAAGAAGAAGAATTGCGAAGAAGAAGAATTGCGAAAAGAAGAAGAAAAAGAAGAAGAAGAAGAAGAAGAAGATGAAGAAGAAGAAAAAGAAGAAAGAAAGAAAGAAAGAAGAAGAATTGCGAAGAAGAAGAACAAGAACAAGAAGAAGAAGAAAATCATCTCTATCATGGTATCCCCCCAAAAAAATAGTTGCAGCTACAACACAGCCTCCTCTTGCAGCCTCCAAGAGAAGTGCTCACGGCCCCCCCGCAGCACTCTCTCATCCCACAGCACTGCACACAACAATAGACATTCTTTGACCTCCGGGGCAACTTGGCATAGCAGCGTGCCTCTCTGGCACACCTGCTGCATAGTGTCTGTTAGTCGGTCGGTCGGTCGGTCGGTTGGTCTGTCTGTATATCCGTGTGTGTGTGTTTGTGTGTGTGTGTGTGTGTGTGTGTGTGTTGTGTGTGTGTGTGTGTGTACACAATGTGCGTGGGTGTGTGGAGGTGGGGAGGGGTGGGGGTGGGGATGTGTGTGAGGGGTGGTGGTGGATATGTCTGTGTGCTTCGTGTGTGTGTGTGTGTGTGAGTGTGGTGGTTAGTGAGTAAAATGTGGTGTGAGGGGGGGTGGATGTGTGAGGGATGAATTGGACTATAGTCTTGCGCTGTGTGTGTGTACTTAGTGTGTCCATGTATGTTTTAGAGGAGTAAGAGAGTAGAAGGGTCGCTAGATCGTGATGAGAGGTGAGAGAGAGGTAGGATGAAAGAATTACGTAGGTGACATTCTCCTTACCTTCGGATACTTAGTGTGTCCATGATTGTTAACATGCAGTTGTTCGTGTTGTCGTGAGTGGTGGTGTTAGTGTGTACAGGTGATGTGCCGCGCGCGCGTTGTGTATGTGTGGTTTTGAGTGTTGTGTGTTGTAATTGTGTGTAGTGTGTGAGGAATAACCATGCGCGAGCCTCGCCAGGTATGATTGGGGTTAGACAAGTCAGGTAGAGAAAAAAGAATGGGAGAGAGTGAAATGGAAAAGAAAGAGCGCGGGCGCGCGCGCAAACACACACACAGCAGCACAGACACACACACACACACCACACGCACACACACGCACCACACACACACACATACACACACACACGCGCGCGCCGCGCGCGCACACACACACACAGTTAACAACAAAGGAGAACGGATGATAATTCTCTTCTGAATCTCTGCACTTCCACTTCAGAAAGCTTTGTTTTCTCATTTCTGGGAATTCAGAAAATAATCATGTTTATAATGTTACTTATACAATAGGTGATATATGATACCATGCTTCAGCGAAAACACTTTCTATGAAGCAAAACAAAAGAAAACTACACACACACAAACACACACAAACAACACACAACACCACACACACACCACACACAAACACAACACACACATACAACAACACACACATCACACAACACCAAACAACAAAAAACACACAACACACACACACACACAACACACACAACACAACACACAACACAACAAACACACAACAACACAACACACACAACAACACACAACAACACCACACACACACACACACACACACAACACACACACACAACACACACACACACATTAACACACACACAACAACACACAACACACACACAACACACACACAACACACACACACAACACAACACACAACACACACACAACACACACAACAACACACACACACACACACACACACACACACACACACACAACACACACACAACTGAAAGTCTTCTGCGTAAAATGTTGTACTTTTGCTTTCATTCTTTTTAGTCATCCCTGAAAAGAGAGGACTGTCTGTGCTTTTTGTGTCAAAACTGTTTGTGTCCCCAATCCTGCCTCTCTTTGTCCTTCTGTCTTCTCTTCCTGCCTCACTGACTCTATTCTCTGTTTGTCTGTTTTATTTTGTTTTTATTTTATTTTTTATTTCATTCTTTTATATCGACGATAATGGAATAAGCACTTACGTGCTTTTTTTTTTTTTTACATCCAGTCCCCGTGTGTATGCGGTTTTTGTCAATTCTGTCATCTGTTCCCACCGGCACACAATGGCCTACTCTTACGAAAAGCGGAACAGGATTTAACGTGTGCGCGAGATGTTCTGCGCGCGTTCGCACACGGGGCCCCGGTTTATAGTCTCATCTGAAGGACTTTTCGGGGAGAGTGGAGTCTGCACTGATGTTAACTCCGGGGGAAAATATCCCCCTTGAACGGGAATCGAACCCGGGTCGTCTGTCCGTCTGTCTGTCCGTCAATCTCTCTGTCTGTCTGTCGCTCGGTCTCTGTCAATACAACACGTATTGTGTTCCTCAGCTACAGCTTTTAAGTTCATCTAAGGTAAGATTGTGCGTATGCTACTACTGTTTGCCTACGGTTGTTGAGGTAGCCATATTCCGACTTTTTTTTTTTTTTTTTTTGGGGGGGGGGGGGAGATAAGCGTCTACACACGATTACCAGTCGGTGTTCCTTTCTTTATAGTTGGTCATCCCTTCCGACCAGCATTCACTAATTGGCCTATTCTTCAGAAAGGCGGAACAGGTTTCAATGTGTGTAAGGTGACCTGCGTGCGTTGGTACACTGAACCTCTCGGTTTACAAAGTCTCATTTGAAGGACTCTTTCTGGGAAAGCGGAGTCGGTGCTGATGTTTCCAGTGGGCGTGGAGGGGGTGGGGGGGTTGGGGGGTGTGGGGTGGGGGGTTGGGTTGGGGGGGGGGGGGGGGTGAATCCCCTTGAACGGTGGATACTAATTCGTAATACACAAACGAATTTTTTGCATTGTTGTTATTCATGTAAAGCAGTAGTATTACAACATATCAGATCCGGTTAGATTGAATTAATAATAATAATAATAATAATGTATGGAATTTATATAGCGCTGAATCTTGTAAAGCAACAAATCAAAGCGCTCAGATTTCATTTCATACCACTTTAAGTCACGGCAGATTTCTCCGTGAAATTCGGGCTGCTCTCCCCGGGGAGAGCGGGAGAGCGCGTCGCCACAAGCGCTGCGCCACCCTTTTTTTAAATTTTTTTTTATTATTTATTTTTTTTATAGAATTAGACTAGATCATGATTATAGATAGCACTTTCATCCCTGAAGTCGGAAAGCGGCTACCTTCATAGATATTAAAAATGGTCACAGGAAAGTATACCACATAGCAAAATCTCACGCATAAAATGCCCCCTCCAACCCCCCCCCCCCCCCCCCCCCCCCCCCCCCCCCACCCCCCACACACACACACAGAGAAAATCCCACTTGGAGAGAGAGAGAGAGGGAGAGAGAGGGGGGGGCAGAGAGAGAGGGGGGAGAGACAGAGAGAAGGAGAGAGAGGGGAGAGAGAGAGAGGGGGGGAGAAAGAGAGAGAGGGTGAGAGAGAGAGGGAGAGAGAGAGAGGGAGAGAGAGAGAGAGGGAGGAGAGAGAGAGAGAGAGAGAGAGAGAGAGAGAGAGAGAGAGAGTGAGAGAGAGAGAGAGGAGAAGGAGAGAGAGAGAGAGAGAGAGAGAGAGGGAGAGAGAGACTCGAACTCGAATATTTTAATGAGGGTATATGGATAAGCCAGTGGCTTCTTTAACACCAGGCCCTCGTCAAAAGAGGAGAGAAAAAAAAGACAATGAACCAAAAAGAAAACATTCAAATCAAATAAAAGATAGTATAGACTGACTCTTAAATAACTAAATAAATGCATCATAATAATAATGTTCAAACAAAGATTTGCTACATATTGTCAAACAAGAGAGGGGGAGAGAGAGAGGGAGAGAGAGAGGGGGGGGGAGAAAGAGAGAGGGTGAGAGAGAGGGAGAGAGAGAGAGAGATAGAGAGAGGAGGGGGGGGGGGGATGGGTCCCTTCAGAGGATTTCACTATCAAAGTACCCCATTCGTCATCTTCAAAGTGAGAGTTAGACGCCACGGCTGGAGTTAGGATGGGTCGGAGTGTTGTGAGGCGTAACTAACTCTTTCTCGTATAGTCTAGTCCAGTACTGAGACCATTGAGTGTGGAGCGATTCTTTTAACCTAGGCTGGATGGTGTGTATAGCTTGCATGATATGATTAATTTGCATTGAACGGTGCACACGATTGCATTGTCTAAAAAAATGTTCAACTTCTGTTCTGTCGTGTGTGTGTGTCTCTCTCTGTATGTATGTGTATCTGTCTGTCCTTATCTGTGTCAGTCTGTCTGTATGTATATCTGTGTGTTTGTCTCTGTCTCTGTATCTCTCTCTCTCTCTCTGTCTCTCTCTCCATCAAACCCACCAACATCCATACACCATTTCTACACTCCACCCACACATACACCAATACACCAAACAACACACAAACACCAACACACACACATAATCACACAACACAACACACAAACCACACACACAATACACACACAACAACAAACACACACACAACACACACACATACAAACACACCACATACACACAAACACACAACATCACAAACACACAACACAACACACAAACACACACACACCAAATACACACACAACACACACACACAAAACACACACAAAACCACACAAACACACACACACAAACAAAACACACTCACCCAACACACACACACACAAAATACCACAACCACACACATCTACACTACCAACTACACAAAATACACACAACACACACACACAAACACACACAACACAACACAAACACAACAAACACACACACAACACACACACACCACTCACACACAACACACACCACTTGTCTAGTGCATCTTTGCCATGTAGGAGTTTGCTACTGTGACAAACTGTCCTGGACATTAATTAAAAACCGTGTAGATTCTTTCACGAATAGCTTTTCGCGGGGACGGATCTCATGGATCGAGCACTACGCTTTCCACACCACAAGTAAGCAGCGTCGAGCCGTGGTTAACCAATTGGATGGTGACCGTTGCGCCCTTGGCTCAGTTCAGTTCCCCAGTCACACCACGAAAATGGTACCTGCCCTCTTAGGTCAGGGAAGTGTAAAGCAGCGAGGTAGAGGAGATGGGCGCGCCCTCATATGCGGGCCCTGAAAGTGGTCTCTGACGCTCGTCCACTACGACCTTATGGTATGGGACTTTCCT
>CM054149.1:34535412-34550412 GCA_028751875.1 Rapana venosa | reverse complement strand
GTTAGTTATTTATATAGCACTGAATCTTGTAAAGCAACAAATCAAAGCGCTCCATTCCGTACGCCATCATCAGACTGTTGCCCTAATTCTCACTAACTCAACACCCACTCACACTGGCAAGAGAGTTTGTTTGCACTGTCATGGACAAGGGAAGTAGCCCTAACATCAACACGACGACATCAGCCATTCTGAAAAAAGCTACGCATAATGCCTCCAACAGACTGCAGCCAGCTTTTATGTATTTTTTTGTATTTTTTAAATTTTTTATTCTATGCAGTGCGCATCCCTCTAACAACCAGGCTATCCAGAGAGAGAGAGAGGAGAGAGAGAGAGAGATGAGAGGGAGAGAGAGAGGGGAGAAGTGGGAGAGGAGAGAGAGTGAGAGAGAGAGGAGAGAGAGAGATTTCTGTTTTATTTATTCTTTTATATCGAGGATAATGGAATAAGCACTTCTGTGCTTTTTTACATCTAGTCCCCGTGTGTATGCGGTTTTGTCAATTCTGTCATCTGTTCCCACCTGTGACGCAGAAAGCTGGTTTAAACCCTGAAGCTTGCATACTGAGCTCTCTCTCTCTCAAAATAACAGCAGACTGGGTTTTTTACCTTTTGTTCTGAACAAGGCTGAAACTCATAAAAAATAAATAATACAACAAAAAAACAACTTCAACAACAACAATCCCCCCCTCCCCCCCTTCCAGCTGACATTCCTATTGTTGTTTCATTTCATACTTTAAAAAAAAGGGGGAGTGGGGGGGGGGGGGGGGGGAGCAAGAATGAAGACTTTTTGCACACAACTTTTTAAACTTAGTTTTACCCAATGTACAATTTATTTCAGAACTCAACTTTGTCCGTCAACTTATCGGAACTGAGTATGCTGTTTTTTGTGTTTTGTTTTGTTTTGTTCAGAAAGGCAACAGACTGTGTCACAAAACAAAACAATCTCAATCTGACAAAAGAATACAATAAAGAAAGTTTTTAAAAGAATCACATGGCATATTTACCACAGCACACATTTCCACATCAGAGAGAAGAGAGAGAGAGAAGAGAGAGAGAGAGATAGAGAGGAGAGAGAAGAGAGAGAGAGAGAGAGAGAGAGAGAGGAGAGAGAGATGTTAGATGGAGAGAGAGAGAGAGAGGCAGAGGTGTTTTATCAGCAGCTAAGGAAGAAAAAAAAAAAAACAACCCGAAAGCCATACATCACCGTGTTGAGGTATTGATGTACAGAGTCTTGATATACACTGATGTGATCATAACCTGCTATCCACACTTACATACCACATTCATCCCACATACAGCCTCATTTTTTTTCTCTCCACCGCATTTCACAAATCACATTCTAAAAAAAAAAAAAAAGGACAAGGACCACACACAAAAAACCAACAAAATTTGGAGAAAAAATCTTGGGTTGGGTATATAGAAACTGTCAAGAGAACGTTTCAAACATAGACTACATCACTGTTAATGATAACAAAAAAATTAAAAACCCAACCCTAAACCAACCAAGGTAACAAACCAAACAAAATAAACAAACATGTAAATCATAATTTGGATACAGAAACAGACTACCTTTTCAGTCTTAAGGAAAACAAACTTGAATTTTTTTTTCCAGCAGGCACTGTCACTTTATGTACATTGTCTATGTACGCCACACATGAAAATTTAAAAAATTGGACAGAACAGGGGGCAGAACTCTCTCTGTTCACATGTTCACCTTTTGAAGTGGCATACCCTTGCTCAACCAACTCCACAGTGGTGTATTTTTACTTTGTTCTGGAATCACACATCCTTGTTTAGCTCTCTCTGAAGTGATATTATATCCTTACTTAGTTCGTTCTTAAATGGTATATTGATCTTTATTTAGCTCACTCTAAAGTAGTCGGTCTTTCTTGGCTTCTACTTTGTTCTGGAATCACACATCCTTATTTAGCTCTCTCTGAAGTGATATTATATCCTTACTTAGTTCGTTCTTAAATGATATATCTTTATTTAGCTCACTCTAAAGTAGTCAGTCTTACTTGGATCTTGCTCTGAAGTGGTATATCCTTACATAGCTTAGTCTTAAATGGCATATTCTTACTTAACTTGATCTCTCTTTTCCCCCCTTTCCTCGACTAAGGCTACACACCAGTATTAATGTGGGGATCATGTAGTATCTTCTATAGAGTTCGAAAGGAAAAAAAATATTGGTGATTTTCACATATTTTTTTAAGCATGAAATAAAATGGACTGTGCACTTGTTTTGGGGATTGAGGACATAGAGAAATATCAGGTAGTCAACAAGAAAGTTGGAAATAACCATCAAATGAGGATTGCCTGTATTCCTACAGCGTTGACCCCGCGCATGCATATTGGGGTAAGGAAGCTAGCAGACAACAAAGGACTGAGGGGGTACAGTGTTTGCTGAAAAATTTTGAAAATTTCAAATCTACCAAATTTGTTCAAAATCACATGAGTTTTGAGTCAGAGGCTAGTCTTTCACACAAAGTGGTTTTTATTTCTGTGGATGCCTTAGTACGTGCGGTATGAATATAAGAGTCACATAGGAAAACAGAACGAAAAGAGTGATTTTTTAATACGGGTGTGCAGCCTAAAGCTCCAAGGTTCACCATGGGTATGCAACTGTGTTTTCTCCTCCCTCCCCCCCCCCCCCCCCCCCCCCATTAAGGTACTTGTATTTGAGGTACACTGTACTTGAGTTGTAATGAATGCCCTATTTCAATATCTTATTGTTACCTATATAAAACAACTATGTATATCATTTTACAATGTGTAGATGTGTATTTTTATGACTTATAAGATTGGTTTTTGGTTTTGGGGTTCTTTTTGTTTTTCTTGGGTTTGTTTTTTTCTCTTTCTTGTTGTTAGACTGATGAAGACAAGACTTAGAACCAGACAAAGACAAGACTGAGGAAGACAAGACGGAGTACCAGACAAAGACAAGATGGAGAACCAGACAAAGACAAGACTGAGAACCACACAAAAACAAGACTGAGAACCAGAAAAAGACAAAATGATAACCAGACAAAGACAAGACTGAAGAAGACAAGACTCAGAACCAGACAAAAACAAGACTGAAGAAGACAAGACTCAGAACCAGACAAAGACAAGACTCAGAACCAGACAAAGACAAGACTGAGAAGATAAGACTCAGAACAGGACAAAGACAAGACTGATGAAGACAAGACTCAGAACCAGACAAAGACAACACTGAAGAAGACAAGACTCAGAACCACACGAAGACAAGACTCAGAACCAGACAAAGACAAGACTGAGGAAGACAAGACTCAGAACCAGACAAAGACAAGACTCAGAACCAGACAAAGACAAGACTGAGGAAGACAAGACTCAGAACCAGACAAATACAAGACTGAGAAGACAAGACTGAGGACCAGACAAAGACAAGACTCAGAACCAGACAAAGACAAGACTGAGGACCAGATAAAGACAAGACTGAAGACGACAAGACTCAGAACCAGACAAAGACAAGACTAAGGAAGACAAGACTGAGAACCAGACAAAGACAAGACTAAGGAAGACAAGACTGAGAACCAGACAAAAACAAGACTGAGGAAGACAAGACTGTTAACCAGACAAAGACAAGACTGAGAACCAGACAAAGACAAGACTGGGGAAGACAAGACTGAGAACCAGACAAAGACAAGACTGGGGAAGACAAGACTGAGAACCAGACAAAGACAAGACTGAGAACCAGACAAAGACAAGACTGAGAACCAGACAAAGACAAGACTGGGGAAGACAAGACTGAGAACCAGACAAAGACAAGACTGGGGAAGACAAGACTGAGAACCAGACAAAGACAAGACTGAGAACCAGACAAAGACAAGACTGAGAACCAGACAAAGACAAGACTGAAGAAGACAAGACTGAGAACCAGACAAAGACAAGACTGGGGAAGACAAGACTGAGAACCAGACAAAGACAAGACTGAGGAAGACAAGACTGAGAACCAGACAAAGACAAGACTGGGGAAGACAAGACTGAGAACCAGACAAAGACAAGACTGAGAACCAGACAAAGACAAGACTGAAGAAGACAAGACTGAGAACCAGACAAAGACAAAACTGAGAACCTAAGACAAGACTGAGAACCAGACAAAGACAAGACTGAGAACCAGACAAAGACAAGACTGAGGAAGACAAGACTGAGAACCAGACAAAGACAAGACTGAGAACCAGACAAAGACAAGACTGAAGAAGACAAGACTGAGAACCAGACAAAGACACGGCTGAACACCACACAAAGATAGAACTCAGAACCAAACAATGACTAAAACCTGAGAACCGGACAAAAACAAGACTGAGGAAGACAAGACCCGGAACCAGACAAAGAGCGACAGAGAAAGAAGGAAGGAGAGCAAGAAGAAAGAGCAAGAAGAAAGAAGAAAGAAAGAAAGAAGAAAGGAAGAAAGAAAGAAAGAAAGAAAGAAAGAAAGCAAGCAAGCAAGCACTTGCTGGCTGACAAGCAGTACCTGTCAACACGAACTCTCTGTGAACTGCTGTCCTCCAGCTCACGACTAGTTGTTACCAGCGCTGTCTGTCTGTCTGTCTGTCTGCCTGTCTGTCTGTCCTTGTCTCTGTCTCTGTTTGTCTGTCTCTGTCTGTCTGTGTCTTTATGTCTGTCTGTCTCTGTCTGTCTGTCCGCCCCTGTCTGTCTCTGTCTGTCTGTCTGCCTGTCTTTCTCTCTTTGTCTCTGTCTCTGTTTGTCTGTCTTTGTCTGTCTGTCTCTGTCTGTCTGTGTGTCTGGCTGTCTGGCTGGCTGGTGGCTGTCTGTCTCTGTCTGTCTGTGTGTCTGTGTGTCTGTCTGTCTCGCTGTCTGTCTGACTGTCTGTCTGTGTGTCTGTCTGTTTCTGTCTGTGTCCCTCTCTCTCTGTCTGTGTTTCTCTGTCTCTGTCTCTGTCTGTCTCTGTCTGTACCTGTCTGTCTGTGTCTCTGTGTCTCTGTGCCTCTCTCTCTCTCTGTCTCTCTCTGTCTCTGTCTCTGACTCTGTCTGTCTGTCTGTCTGTCTCTCTGTCTCTCTCTCTCTCTCTCTCTCTCTCTCTCTCTCTCTCTCTCTCTCTCTCTCTTTCTCTCTCTCTCTGTGACATACATTTCTATGTGAAAGGTCCCTCACTAGAAGTCCAAAGACCACAATATCACGTGCTATGGTGACATAGGGAGATAATACCCTCTTTATATTGATTCTTCTTCTTCTTCTTCTTCTTCTTCTTCTTCTTCTTCTTCTTCTTCTTCTTCTTCTTCTTCTTCGCAAATTATTCTTCTTGTTCTTCTTGTTCTTCTTGTTCTTCTTCTTCTTCTTGTTCTTCTTGTTCTTCTTCTTCTTCTTGTTCTCTTCTTCTTCTTCTTCTTCTTCTTCTTCTTCTTTCTTCTTCTTCTTCTTCTCTCTTCTTCTTCTTCTTCTTCTTCTTCTTCGCAATTATTCTTCTTGTTCTTCTTGTTCTTCTTGTTCTTCTTGTTCTTCTTGTTCTTCTTCTTCTTTTCTTCTTCTTCTTCTTCTTCTTCGCAATTCTTCTTCGCAATTCTTCTTCTTCTTCGCAATTCTTCTTCTTCTTCTTCTTCTTCTTCTTCTTCTCTTCTTCTTCTTCTTCTTCTCTTCTTCTTCTTCTTTCTCTCTTCTTCTTCTTCTTCTTCTTCTTCTTCTCTTCTTCTTCTTCTTTTCCTCCTGCTCCTGCTCCTCCTGCTCTTTCTCCTTCTCCTTCTTCTTTTTCTCCTCCTCCACCTCCTCTCGCTCCTCCTCTCTCCTCCTTCTCCTCCTCCTCCTTCTTCTCCTCTACCTCCTCCACCTCCTCCTGCTCCTCCTCCTCCTCCTTCTTCTTCCCCTTCTTCCACGTTGCCTATAGTGTTAATGAACAGTTCAATTCATGCGCTATGATACTGGTTTAGACTAAGTACAGGCCTTTGACAAGAATTCCAAAGCAGACATATCTTTTGGGGTTTTTTGTTCGTTTCCCGGCTACATCTCTGAGGTACACCCAAGGTTAGATTTTGCCTATATCACCGTTTTTGCCCACTATGAAGGTATCCGCATTCCCACTTCGGGGTTACAAGTCTAATGAGTGCAAGCAGAGTGACTAATGTAGTATTTACACATGCGTGCGAGCACACACGCGCGCGCGAACATACACAGCACGCGCACACAGGCCCGTACACGAAAACGCATGCACGACACACACACACACACACACACACACACACTCGTCTGATATCACTGATAGTGAAAAGACATAAAATCTGAAGAACGAACGAACACACACACATACACACACACGCGCGCGCGCGCGCGCGCCGCGCGCGTGCACACACACACACACATACACTCGTCTAATGATTATATGACTGATAGTGAAAAGACGTAAAATCTGAAGAATGAACGAACAAACACACACCACACACACACACACACACACTTACACTTACACACACACGCACACACACACACACACACACACGCACGCACGCACACGCACACACATACACTCGTGTAATATATGACTGATAGTGAAAAGATGTAAAATCTGAAGAATGAACGAACGAACACACACACACACACACACACACACACACACACACACACACACACACACACACACACACACACACACACACACACACACACACACACACACACACACACACACACTCGTCTAATATATGACTGATAGTGAAAAGACGTAAACTGAAGAACGAACACACACACACACATATGGAAAACAGATGACAAAATTTACAAAACCGCATACACACGGGGACTGGATGTAAAAAAAAAAGCACATGAATGCTTATTCCATTATCCTTGATATAAAACAATAAATAAATAAAAAAATAAACACACACACACATAGAGAATAATTATAATTGATGTTTTGTGTGTGTCAAATAAGTCTACATGACTTAAATGGCAATAAAATATTATGAATCTGAATCTGAATCTCTCTCACACACACACACACACACACACACACACACACACACACACACACACACACACACACACACACCACACACACACACACACACACACACACACATACACACACACACACACACACACACACATACACACACACACACACACACACACTTTTATACTTTCGCCACTGCACAAGTATTGTTTGTTTCTGATGCATTCTAGTCCACACGTTCTTTTGGTTCGTGGCAGAGTTCGTAATTAAATCAGTCAACAAAGAGTATTGCCTTAGTGACATCAGCTGAGCTCTGTGTGTGTGTGTGTGGTGTGTGTGTGTGTGTGTGTGTGTGTGTGTGTGTTGTGTGTGGTGTGTGTGTAGGTGTGTGTAAGTGTGTGTGTAAGAGTGTGTGTAGGTGTAGTGTAGTGTAAGTGTGTAAATGTGTGTGTGAATTTTTAATTATTTATTTATTTTAATTTTATTCTTTTATAGCGAGGATAATGAAATAAGCACTTATGTGCTCGGTTTATAGTCTCATCCGAAGGGCTTTGGGGAGAGTGGAGTCGGCACTGATGTTAACTCCAGGGGAAAATATCCCCCTTGAACAGGAATCGAACCCAGGTCGTCAGATTGCGTTATAACCACTAGGCTATCCCGTCCCCCTGTGTAAGTGTGTGTGTGTGTGTGTGTGTGTGTGTGTAAGCGGCGCGCGCGGTGTGTGTGTTGTGGTGTGTGTGTGTGTGTGTGTGTGTGTGTGATGTGTTTTGTAAGTGTTGTGTAAGTGTGTTGTGTGTGTGTGTAAGTGTGTGTAATGTGTGTGTACAAGTGTGTGTAAGTGTGTGTGTGTGGTGTGTGTGTGGTTGTGGTGTAGTGTGTGTGTAAGTGTGTGTGTGTGTGTGTGTAAGGTGTGTGTGTTATTTTTTATTTATTCTTTTATTTCGAGGATAATGGAATAAGCACTCATCTGATTTGTTTTCACCCAGTCCCTGTGTGTATGCAGTTTTGTCAGTTTTGTCATCCGTTCCCACTGGCACACAATGGCCTACTCTTCCGAAAAGCGGAACGGGTTTTAACGTGCATGTGTGTGTGCATGTGTGTGTGTGTGCATGCGTGTGTATGTGTGTGTGATCTTGCACACGCATGCACACACATACACACGCATGCACACACACATGCACACACAACATACACATACACGTACGCACGAACGCACGCACGCACGCACACACACACGCACGCACACACAACACACCATACACACTCATACACACACAGGGAGGGCGAGAGAGAGAACTCGAACTTTGAACTCGAAATTTTCGAACTCGAAATGTTATTGAGAGTAAATGGGTAAGCACGGGGCTTCTTTACACCATGCTCTCACACAAAAAAAACAGGAAAAAAACAGAAAAAAAAAAAGAAAAGAAGGAAAAAGTAAAAAAAAAACTACATACCCCCCCCCCCCCCCCATCCCCACACACACACACACACACACACTAATCAAAACAGAAGAACTGAAACTAAACCTAGCAGCAACAAATAGACAAACACACAGCAATGCGAAAAACCCTTCAAGTAACAAAGTATGCAAACAGTAAGAATCAGCAGTTTTAGATACATTCCAATGAAGATTCAAATGAACATCATAATGAAATACTACTACTATTATTAGATGAAAATCAAAGAGACAATGAGAGAGAGAGAAAGAGGGAGAGGGAGGGAGGGAGGGAGAGAGACAACAGACAACAGACAGGCAGAGACAGAGATAGAGCCGGAGTTATAGACAGGTACAGACAGACAGATAAACAGAGAATATACAAACGCATTAAACAGAGATTTTAAGAGAGAGAGAGAGAGAGAGAGAGAAGAGAGAGAGAGAGAGAGAGGGGAGAGAGAGAGAGAGAGAGGAGAGAGGGAGAGGAGAGAGGACAAAGCAAACAACAGCAACAACGAATCAAAATAAAACAACAACAACAACAACAACAGAACCAAACAGAAACCGGATTTATGACCTAACACAAACTTCATGCACGTACATAAGCCCAGGACAGGAATTTAAAAAAAAAAAACAACACAACAGTTTCTGGCAAAATAATGTGGTAACAGCTTGCTCATTTGCATAAACTCGCAATTTTTTTTTTAATTCAGTGGCTTTTCACTTCGGCAGCGTGCGATTTTAGAAAAGAGCAGTTTGAATTCCCCACGATTTTGAAAATCTGTTGGGAGACTACATACAGTACAACACATTACAATACAGTACAATGCAATACGATACGATGCGATTCGGTAGGATACAATACAACGATATCGCGTTGTACTATATTGTGTTGTCTTGTATCGTATCCCATCCTACTGTATTGTATTCTAATCATATCTATCTATCTATCTATCTACTATCTATTATATATTATCTATCTTTATATATATATATATTAATATATATATATATAATATTTATATATATATATATATATATATATATATATATATATAATCATATAATATGTATGTAATGTGTGTATTATTTTTATATAAAATTGAGTACAATACAATACAGTGAAAAAGCAACAGTCTGTATAAATATTATAAAAGTAGAATACAATGAAAATGTTGAGATTCAAGTTAAGTCAATTGACATAATTGTTTATTTCATACATGTGCATACAAACGAAATGAACTTGTGTGTGGTGTGTGTGTGTGTGTGTGTGGGTTTCGTGTGTGTGTGTGTTTTGTGTGTTTGTGTGCGTTTGTCGTGTGCGTTTGTGCTGTGTGTGTGGTTGTGGGTTTAAATGCAGTTTCTATGGACGTAATGTATAGGTAAATAAAATTATCTAAATTGCATAATTATTAAGTCGCCTAAAAATAAACCAAGTGTAGCTCTCTCTCTCTTTCTTTCTCCTCTCTCTCTCTATCTCCCTCCCTCCCTCCATCCCCCCCCCCCTCTCTCTCTCTCTCCCTCTCTCTTATACACTTACTCTCTAGATGTCTTTCTCCTTTCCGTCTTTCTGTTCTCCTCTCTCCTCTCTCTCTCTCTCTCTCTCTCTCCTCTCTCTCTCTCTCTCTCATCCTCTTCTCCTCTCTCTCCGACGCGCACACAAAACACACACATACACACACACTCCCCTCTCTATCTCTGGCTTGTCTGTCTGTCTCTGTTTCTCATTCTCTCTGTCTCTTCTGTCTCTCTCCTCTTCTCTCTCCTCTTCTCCTCTCTCTCTCTCTCCTCTCCCTCCCTCCCTCTCTCCCCACACACAACACACACACACACCCACACACACTCTCAAAATACAAAAAAGAGAACTCAAAAAACAACACACACACACACACACACACACACCACACAAACACACCAACACACACACACACCACACAGGAAAAGATGACAAAATTAAAAAAAAACCGCATACACAGGGGGGTGGAGAAAAAAAAAGCACATGATGTTATTCCATTAATCCTTGATATAAAAAAAAATTTTAAAAAAATAAAACACCACACATAAAAAAAAACAACACAACACAAAAAAAAACCACTTTAAACACACACAAAACCCCACACACAACAAAAACACAACCCCACCACAAAAACACACACCAACCCCACAAAAACAAACAAAAATACCAACCCACACCACTTTTTTTTTATGGGGTTTGTTTGTTTTGGGGAATTTTTTAAGGGTTTTAATTTGGTTGTGCAAAGGAGTTTTTTTAATTTTTTTTAATTTTTTCTTTTTTCAAAAAAAAGATTTATTCCCTTTTTTTAATCTCCTAAAAGGCTTGGGGGTCGAGTTGGTGTGTTATTTGGGGGGGAAAATTTTTTGGGGTAAAAAGGGGTTTTAATTGGTTAAAAGGATGTTTGAAGTTGTGGTGGGGAAAGTTTTGTGTGTGTGTTTTTTTTTTTTTTTTTATTTTTTTTTTAAGCGGTTTGTGTTTTTGTGTGTTTATTTATAGTTTGGTTTGGGGGAAGTGTGTGGTGTGTAATTGGGGAATTTGGGTGAAAGTGTGTTGTAAAAGGTTGGTTTGTTGAAAAGTGTTGTGGCTTTGTGTGGGGTGTGGTGAGTGGTGTGTGTGGGGTGTGTGTGTGTTTTTTTTTTTTTTAGGGGAGGTTGGGTTGCAATTGTTTTGTTTTAAGTTGTGTGTTGGTTTTTTCATTTTGTCATTTTATGGTTGGTCTTTGGGGGGGTTTTAAATTTGTGTGTGTGTGTGTGTGTGTGTGTCAGCGTTGTATTTTTTTATCTTCCAAACGAGGAAAATAACACCTCCCCAAATGCCACCCATCCTGTGCCGAGGCAGGCAGCACCCCCACGGCACACAAAACCCCCAACCCTTCCAAAAAGGGGGGGCGGAGGGTTTTAACTGAAATTTTGTGAAATGTTTTGGGTTGGGTTTAAAGAGGGGTTCTTACACCATGCCCACAAAAAAAAAACAAAAAAAAAAAAAACAAAAAAAAAAACGGGAAAAGAAGGAAAAAGAAAAAAAAAAACACATACCCCCCCAAACCCCCCCCCCCCAACAAAAAAACCAACTAATCAAAACGAAAGGATTAAATAAATAAAGCACCAAATAACAAACAAAAACAACAAAAAAAACCCCAGAAAAAACAAAGATGCAAAATAAAAAAAAAAAAAACATCCCAAATAAACAAAAAAAACATAAAAAGGGTGAAATAAAATAACAAAAAATAAAAAAAAGAAATGAAAAAAAAGAAAGGGGAAGGGGGGGAAAGGGAAAGAGAGAACAAAAAAATTTAAAGAAAAAACACAAGAAAATAAACTTTTTAAAACAGGGTACAATGAAGAAAAAAAACAAAAGGGGCCGGGGGGGAAAACAAAGAAAGACCAAAAAATATTAGAAGGTTTAAAAAAACAGACAGACAAAAAACAGAGAATAAAAAAACGCTTTTTTTAAACAAGTTTTTTAAGAGAGAGAGAAGAAGAGAGAGAAAAGAGAAGAGAGAGAGGAGGGGGGAGAGAAGAGGGAGAGGGAAAAGGGAGAGAGGACAAAGCAAACACGCAAAAAAAAAAAATCAAAAAAAAAAAACAAACAAAAAACCAAAACCAACAAAACCAAACAAAACCGGATTTAAAAAAAACCTAACACAAACTTCTGCACAAAAACCCCGGACAGAATTTAAAAAAACCCCAAATTTTTTAAAATAATGTGGCACTTGCCATTGAAAAAAGAAATTTTTTTTAACTTGGCTTTTCACTTCCAAAACTGCTTTTTAGAAAAGAGCTTTGAAATTCCCCACGATTTTGAAAATTTTTGGACTACATAAGTACAACACATTACAATACTTTCCAATCAATACATACATCTTCTTTAATAAATAAACAAAATTTTTTATATAATTTTTTTTTTTTAAATTTAAATTATTGTATTAATAATTATTATCATCTTTATTTATATTTTATAAATTATAATAAAATATTTATATATATATAAAAATTTTATTAAAATATAAAAAATTAATAATATATAAAAATTATAAAAAAAATTTTTCACTTTCAACTTTGCAGTACAATACGAAAATAACGTTGTTGTGTGTGTGGGGGTGTGTGTGGTGGGGGCCGTGCGGGGGGGGGTTTGGGGGGGTGGGGGGGCGTGGGGGGGGGCTGGGGTGGGGGGGGGGGGTTTGGGTTTAAAGGCAGTTTTAGGGGGGAGGAAATGGTTTGGGTTTAAAAAAAAATTTTAAGTTGATTTTGTTTGTAAAAAAAAACGCAAAAGTTCCCCTTTTTTTTTTTTCCTTTTAAAATCCCCTTTCCCCCCCCCCCCCCCCCTTCCCCCCCCCCTCAAAAAAACTTCTATGGGTTCCCTTTTTTCCGCCCGCCCCCCCCCCCTCCCCCCCCCCCCCCCACCCCCCTCCCCAAAGCCACACACAACACACATACCAAACCTCCCCCTCCTAAATCTCGGGCTTGTCTGTCTTTTCTGTTTCTCATTTCTCCTCTGCCCTCTCTGTCTTTTTGTCTCTTTTTCTCTCTCTCCACCTTCCCCTCCCCCCCCCCCCCCCCCCCCCCCCCCCCCCCCCCCCCCCCCACCCCCAACAAAAAAAAACACACCCCAACACAAACAAACTCAGGGAGGAGGGGGGGGGGGTAGGGGGGGGGGGCCTAGTGGGGGGGGGGGGGGGGGGGCAGAGATGGACTGACTAAAAGAAGAGAAGAATGCATGTTTTCCGTGCGGTTGTTTTTGAAATACAAAAAAGCAGCACAGTTTTCACCGTAGAAGGACCCCGGGACACTGGACACACACACAAATTTCCCCCCTTTTCCCCTCCCCCTCCTTTTCCTCTCCCTTTTCTCTCTCCAAAATATCCTGCCCCGCCGAGGACAGAGAGAGGAAGGGGGAGAGAGAGAGAGAAGAAAGGGAGAGAGAAGAGAGGAGAGAGAATGGGCTGCTACGAAGAGGCCCTGTGTGGGGGTCAGACACTCTGGTGAAAAATAAGTAGAAGAAGAATTATAGCTCGTGTTGGTTTTTTGTTGTGTTTTTGATTTTAGTTTTGTGTGTGTGGTGTTTTTTTTCTTTCTTTTTTCCCTTTCCCATTTGGATATTTCTCGCAATTGCGACAAAACCCTTGAATTATTATAAAAAATATACTGGACTCTCAAGCTGGCGGCGTTTATTCATTTATGTAAAAAGAAGTAATTTTATCTTTGATAAGGAGAAAAGAAAGAAGAGAAGGAGAAGAGAAGGGTTGAAGGGTGTTTAAAGAAAAAAAATGTAAAAGGTGTTTTGCGGAAAGATAATAATTGGGATGATGATGATGATGAAGATTGAGATGATGAAAGCACTAAATAAGTAAGTAACCAGGCTTGCTCGCTTGCTTGCTGGGTTTAAATTAGGAAGTTTTTGTTCTTAAAACGCTGTGGCGGTTTTTTAGTGGTACTATGGCATATGGGTTGATGGGGGTGGGGTGGGTGGTGGGGGCGGGGGGGGGGGGGGGGGGGTGTTGTTTTTTTGTGGTGTTGTGTGTGGTGTTTTGTTGTGTTTGTTGGTGGAGTGGTGTTTTTTGGTGGTTTTTGGTTGGGGTGGGTTTTTTTTTGTTTTTGAGTGGTGGTGGTTTTTGGGTGTTTTGTGTTTTGGTGTTGTATGATGTATGTGTTTTGTTGTTTGGGGTGTTATTTATTTATTTATTTTTTATTTTATTCTTTTTTATGGGGAAAATGGAATAAGCCGCAGCGCTTTTTTTTTTTTTTTTAATCCATTCTCCTTTTCTTTTTCAGTTTGGAACCCTTTTGTCTCCGCCCCCTCGGCACACAAAAAAGGCCTACTCTTCCGAAAAACGGGGAAAACGGGGGTTTTAAGTGTGCCAAAGATGTTCTTCGTGCGTTCACCCCGGGGGGGCCCCCCGGTTTTAAGACACACCGAAAGACTTTAGGGGGAAAGGGGGTCGGCACTGATTTACTCCAGAAAAAAAACCTCTTTAACGAATCAACCCGGGGGTTTGCAAGTCACGAAACATCACTCTAACCCCAGGCTATCCCGTCCCCCCGTTGGGGGCGTGCGTGCGGGCGGCGCCCCGCGGCGCGTTGGTATTGCGTGCGCGTGTGTGTGTGTGCGTGTGCCCCCTGTGTGTGGTGTGTGCGTTCAGGGAATGTGTGTGTGCGTTGCATGGTTGGTGTGTGTGGTGTGTGTGGGGTTTTGTGCGTGGTGTGTGTGGTCTGGTTTTGGGTGAGTGTTAGTGTGGCTGTGTGTTTGTGTGCATGGGTGTTCGGGTATGTGGTTTTATGGTTTTTTTGAAAGGTTTTAAAAGAGGATGTACCCCAGGGGAACAAAAAGCATGTACTTTTTCCCCCCCCTCCCCAAAAAATACCCCCCTTCCACCTTGTCTTCATCAGATCAATTTTCCGGGTGCCCAGCCCAGGCAGCGCACGACGAACGCGCCACGTACCACACACACGCAACCCCAAAAACAACAAACAACACATATATAAAGCCCCCAAAATATAACACTACATCGGCTCACCCTAGCAAGGCATTAAAATTTCATACAATTGGATTCTTCTTTCCTTGTGCAAATTTGTTAATCTCTCTCTCCCCCTTTTTTCCTTTCTCTCTCCTCAAATTCTCTTTTCCTCCCCT
>CM054149.1:34530412-34532912 GCA_028751875.1 Rapana venosa | reverse complement strand
ACCTGACGCATCTGTCACTCATGTATGTGTCTGCTTAGGCAGAGGAAGAGAGAGGGGAGAGGGGGAGAGGAGGGGAGAGGGGAGGGGATGGGAGAGTGGGGGTGGAGGAGAGGGGGGCCGGGGGTGGGGGGGAAGGGGGACACTTGTGTGGACAAAGGGAGGGGCGCGGACTGGACTGGCATACATGATTATCATTATTCGAAGGCACGTCGAGGGCTTTTTGTTTTTTGTTTGTTGTTGCTAGCACTTGCTAGCAGCGAGTAGACTGCCAGGTTTAGAAGCAAACGACGACGACGACTACGACGACCACGACGACGACCGGAGAAGAGAGGACTCGGGCTGAACAGGATGAAGTGACGTCACCCGTCCTCCGCATTCATTAACCGTCCGCTGCTTACATAAGCCGTCACGTGGTTACGAACGAAGCCGCGTCCCCCCCCCCCCCCCCTTACCCCCTCCCCCTTACCCCCTCCCCCTTGGGGAATTAGGTACCACGCGCACGTTTAGTTTTAGTTGATTATGATTATTAATGTCTTCTCACGTTCTGTACCTATTCCAGACTGAACCGCGCTTTCTCTAGACTCTCGGGGTCGGGTCATGTGTGTGTGTGTGGTGTGTGTGTGTGTGGTGTGTGTGTGTGGTGTGTGTGTGTGTGTGTGTGTGCGTGCGTGCGTGCGTGTGTTTGCTTAAGGTAATCAGCTTAAAGTCAGCAGGGTGGAGGGGTGTGGGGGGTTGGGGGGGCAAGGGTGGGAGGGGAGGGGAGAGGGAGTGGGGGGTATGCTCAAAAATTAATACCGTGTAATTTTCAGTATCCTCTTTCCACCAAGAGCTTTTAAAGCTGTAAGTACCATGAATTTAAACGGTTCTTTTTCTCGTCTGGTACCTGAGAATAGTACTGATGACAGCAGTGACCATTATGGAAGGGTGGTAATCCTTATGGAAGGGTGGTGATGATGATGATGATGATCATCATCATCATCATCATCATCATCATTGTCGTCGTCGTCGAAACTAAAGTAGACAGACTGTCTTGTGTGATATGATGCAGGTTTCTTAATAATAGCTGCTTGAAGTGAGTCAGTGATGAAATGAGCAGGGTTTTGTTGGGGTTTTTTCTCCCAAAAGACAGTTCACAAAATTCTGGGTTTAGGCTAATGATAGGGGTTAAGGAACTTCAGGTCGATGGGTGCAGCTTTCTTCTTCTTCTTCTTCTTCTTCTTCTTCTTCTTCTTCTTCTTCTTCTTCTTCTTCTTCTTCTTCTTCTTCTTCTTCTTCTTCGCAATTCTTCTTCTTCGCATTTCTTCGCATTCTTCGCATTCTTCGCATCTTCTCGCTTCCTCTCCTCCTCCTCCTCCTCCACCTCCTCCTTCTCCTCTTCTTCTTCTTCTTCGCATTCTTCGCATTCTTCTCCTCCTCCTCCTCCTCCTTCCTCCTCCTCCTCCCCCTTCCTTCTTCTTCTTCATTCTTCTTCTTCTTCTTCTTCTTCTTCTTCTTCTTCTCTTCTTCTTCTTCTTCTTCTTCTTCTTCTTCTTCTTCTTCTTTCTCTTCTTCTTCTTCGCAATTCTTCTTCGCATTCTTCTTCTTCTTCTTCTTCTTCTTCTTCTTCTTCGCAATTCTTCTTCTTCTTCGCAATTCTTCTTCTTCGCTTCTTTCGCATTCTTCGCATTTCGCATTCTTCTTCTTCTTCTTCTCTTCTTCTTCGCATTCTTCTTCGCATTCTTCGCATTCTTCTTCTTCTCTTCTGCATTTCTTCTTCTTCTTCTTCTCTTGCATTTCTTCTTCTTCTTCTTCTTCTTCTTCTTCGCAATCTTCTTCTTCTTTTCTTCTCTTTCGCAATTCTTCTTCTTCCTTCTTCTTTCTTCGCAATTCTTTCTTCTTCTTCTTCTTCTTCTTCTTCTTCTTCTTCTTCTTCTTCTTCTTCGCAATTCTTCTTCTTCTCGCATTCTTCTTCTTCTTCTTCCGTTCCTCGGCGAGATCTCCGAGGTTTACCGATGGTGAGATTTTTGCGTTTGCGACCATCCGCCCCCCCCCCCCCCCCCCCTCCCTCCCCCGGCCGTCCCCGCCATTTAGGTAGCCGCATTCCGACTTCGGGGATAGTTGCTGCAAGTTTGAACCATTTCAATAACATGATTATAGGCAAGATATTAAGCTGAGGTGTTCTGTTAAGCGCGACAGAAAGCTTGTACAGGAACACACGCATACATACACACACGCGCGTGCGCACGCACGCACGCACTCACGCACGCACGCACGCGCGCGTGCACAGGCACACACACATTATGCATGTACACGCGAATGAATGCGCATAACAATTACAGAAGGTAAAAGATGCAGGTTTTACAGTTTCGTCATCCATTCAGTTAATTACAATAATTATGTTTTCTTTTTGTACTGGATTGTAATAATATTAGTAACACATGTAATATTTAGAGCGCTGAATCTTGTAAAGTCAATCAAAGCGCTTACATTCGAATCCCTAACAACACACACAACGCGATCA
>CM054149.1:34517912-34525412 GCA_028751875.1 Rapana venosa | reverse complement strand
GAAGAGAGAGAGAGAGAGAGAGTGCTTGCCCGTAACCTACCTGAATTTCTCTATTATATATATATAAAGAGAGAGAGATATATATACACGTATTTGTATGGGTGGTGTTATAGATATATAGATATAGATAGACATATAGATAGATAGATAGATAGATAGACAGGTAGGTAGGTAGATAGATAGATAGATAGATAGGTAGGTAGATAGATAGATAAATAGATAGATAGATGGATAGATAGAAAGATAGATAGATAGATAGACAGACAGACAGATAGATAGATAGATAGATAGATAGATAGATAGATGATAGATAGATAGATAGGTAGGTAGGTAGATAGATAGATAAATAGATAGATAGATGGAATAAGATATAGATAGATAGATAGATAGATAGATAGATAGATAAATAGATAGATAGATAGATAGATAGATAGATAGATAGATAGATAGATAGATAGATAGATAGATAGGTAGATAGATAGATAGATAGATAGATAGATAGATGTACGTATTTGAATGGGTGGTGTTGTCTAGATAGGAACTCCATTGACAAGTCAGTCACCCCCTCATAGAGGCGCTAGCGAAGCTGTCTTCATACAATTTACACGTAGTCGAATCCATGGGCTATTTTTTCCCCTTTGTTTTTGGTGCATTTCTTCCAGTCAGTGTGCAGGACAAAACAAATGAAATCCTTCCTTGAAAAGCTGTGAACAATAAACAGAAAATAAATGAATAATCTTTTTAAGTTGTCATGTGTAGGAAATAAGATTTCAGCCCCTAGAGAGGATTAAAAAAAAGATTTGGCACGAGTTGTATATAGAATCAGACAGCACGTGTGAGTGAGTGTGTGTGTTAGTTCTTCAGTTTAACGTCTTTCCACCAAAAAGTGATATCAGACGATTGTGTGTGTGCTGTGTGTGTGTGTGTGTGTGTGTGTGTTGTGTGTGTGTGTGTGCGCGGCGCGCGTGCGTGTGTGCTTGCGTGTGTGCGTGTGTGTGTGTGTGTGTGCGCGCGGCGCGCGCGACCATGCGTGCGCTCGCGCGGGTGTGTGTGTGTATGTTTTCCTGTAATCTATTGTTCCCAACAAAAAAGCGGGAAGTGCATTAACTCTTGTTGGACTCTTGAACCAATTCACTGCAAGATGAACTCCAAGCAGTCTTCCATTTTTCTCACTGTTGGATTTTTTTTCCACCAATGACTTCATAATAGAAATGTGATGACGGTGGCTTTTTTTGTTGTTGGTTTTGTTTTGTTTTTTGTTGCTTATTCTGTCTTTTTTTTATCTTTTTTTTTTTTATTTTTATTTAGAAAATCAACAGTCTTGAAGGCATGAAGATTTTCTCTCCATTGCATTTTTTTAAAACGATATCTTTTATTGTTGTTTGTTATTGTTTTGTTTTTTTTTTTAGTTTTTTTGTTTTATTGTATTATATTATATTTTTTCTGGCCTACGATATAATGTTATTATCGTCGTTATTATTAATACTATTATTGTGGTTGTGGTTGGTTTTTTTTTTTTGTTTTTTTCCACTATTTTTATGTCATATTATTTTATTATTATTAAATATATCTTTTCTGGTGCCTGGCACGGAAAGATAATGATTATCGCGTCCGTTAATAATTGGAAGTGCTTTAGTTGTAGTGTCTGTGGGGTTGGCTTTGTTGTTGTTGTTGGTGGTTGTTTTTCGCACTACTCTTGTAGTGCACCAAATTATTTTTTAGCGCGCGTAAAAGAACCCACAGCAGCAAGAGAGTTGTCCCTGGCAATATTCTTAGAGGAAAAAAAAGCCACTCTGATAGGTAAACATTGCAGACCCAAAAAAGAAGTGAAAGGTGTGGCGCCCCCTGGATGCCTCTCTTGCCCGGGGTCTAAGAGCCCCCGATGTCACCGAAATTCATCGCAAGTGAACTTCAGTGAATAAAATGTAAAACAAAATACACTAACACACTACACTATACTACACTACTGTCTACATGGCAGGCCAAAAGCTGTGTGCCGCTATTGATGTCAGCTATGCCGCCTCACTAAAACGCACATTACAAACCTTGTGACTAAGACTTACCTGACCATGAACAGAAGCTCTATAAGACCGTGAACATGCCTGAAAGGGGAGAAAAAAAGATCCTCAGAAATACACGAACACACAATCCGCATGCCTACTTACAACACACAAATAGTCATTACTCGAACTTTCCTTCGTTGCTTCTTTCTCGAAAGTGTTCCGTCGGATGCAGTCAGTTCATTGTTGCACGTTGTTGGCGTGACCCATAGTGTTAACTGGGGAACGAAACCATAAACAGCTTACTTACATACTTACGGTGAGTAGATACGCTAAGGATGCGTGGGTTGATCCCAGATTATTATGACCTGACTGTCTTAGCAGGGAGGATGATAGCTGGCGAGGCTGTGTCAGACGCCTCCATCTATACCACCCCACATCACCCCACACCACCCCACACCACATCACACCACACTACACGACCCATGAAAAGAATAGGCTAGGCTAGAGGGCTGGTAACAAATGCCAGAGAGAGAGAGAAAAAGACAGAGACATACAGACACATACACACACAGACACACACACACACACACACACACACACACACACTTAGTCTGTCTCTGTCTCTTGTCTCTGTCGTTGTCTCTGTCTGTCTGTGAAACCGGCTGTTGCCTCGGTGCAGTCCATTCTTTGTTCGGCTGACTCTGTTGTGCTGGCTCATTATGTCGTTCCTATGGAAACGATACCTTGATGTAGGTTTTATTGTATCAGATTTGGTGAGGGTGGGGGTTGGAGGTTGGGGGGTAGGGGATTCTTCTGCCTGTGTGTGTGTGGTTCAACTTTGGTTGTTTGTTTTTTTGATTGGTTCTGGGGTTGGGTTTTGTGTGTGTGTGTGTGTGTTGTGTTGAGCCAAACAAAAACAATATTACACACACACACACACACACACACACACACACACACACACACACACACACACACACACACACACACACACACATAAAACAAACGGTCTTTTCTGCCAGTATCATTATCAGGTCTCTATACACACAACTCTAAATGCATCCAATAGAAGTTTTTTTTTAACTAAAACTTGTATTCACTTCGAATTTGATTTCCATTGCATATGACTGGAACCCTTTTTTTTGGCATAGAAAAAAAGAGAGAAAAAGTCATATTCAAACCCTGCAGGTAGTTGATTTGCACTAGATCGATTAAGTCCCTTTGACCACGACTCTGAAGTGCATAGTGAGAAACTTGGCCCAGTTTGAGAATCCATACTTCTTTGACACTTGAACGCTCTGTGTGTGTGTGTGTGTGTGTGTGTGTGTGTGTGTGTGTGTGTGTGTGTGCGTGCGTGCATGTGTTGTGTGAGTATGTGCGTGCGCATGTGTGTGTGTTTGTGGTGTGGCGCGCGCGCGCGCGTGAGTGTATGTGCGTGCATGTGTTTTGCGTGTGCGTACATATGTGTGTATGTGTTGTGTGTATATGTGTTTGTGAGTGTGTGTGTGTGTGTGTGTGTTTGTGTGTGCGCGCGCTTGCGTGTGCGTGCTTACGTGTGTGTGTGTGTGTGTCTGTGTGTGTGTGTGAGTGTAGGTTTGTTGTGGTGTGTGTGTGTGTGTTGTGTATGTGTGTGTGTGTATGTGTGTGTGTGTGTTGTGTTTAAGTTGCATCGCTGAGAACGTTGTGTTTTTACTATACACAATTATCGTCGATCCCCAATTCATCGTAAGTAGTTGACTGTCTCTACTATGTCTCTAGAAACAGAATATTTTAAAACAAGCTATTCTATTTTTTTCTTAATATGTTTCTCGACTAGAGCTCCGAGGTTCACCAATGGTGAGATTTTGCCTATGCGGACGTATAATTTTGCCTACCATGAAGGTATCCGTATTCCGACTTCGGGGATGTATGTATGTATTCTGGGTATGTTCATATTCCCGTAACCCACCGAACCCTGACATGAATTACGGGATCTTCAACTTGCATGTTGGATCTTCTGCATGTGTGTAATTATAATTATATACACGAAGGGAATTAAGGCACTGGCAGGTCTGCACATGGAAGTTGAACGTGTGAGATAATAAAATTTAAAGAAAAGAAATCTCCCACCCTTAATATTTATCAGACGCTGCTGAGATTGGAACCCACGACTTCATGGATCCATATGAAAGTAGATAAATAAACATAATACATAGATGACCCCCCCCCCAAAAAAAAAAATATATATATATATAATATGTGTGTGTGCGTGCGTATTTCATCCCTCTATGCTAGCTGCCTTTTGGTTTTATATCTGCGCCTTATTATATGTACCAGATTTGGGAGATGGAAATAAGAGGAATAGGGGGCGAAGGGGGGGGGGGGGGGATAAAATTAATAGAGGCAGAGAGAGAAAGACGAAAATATAAGAGATTTTACCAGGATGGTGCCTATTCCACTTACAGGGGTTGAGGTGGGGAGCAGGGCAGGTGAGGGTTGGGGGTTGGGTGGGAAGGGGGTGGGGGCGGGGTGGGGGGTCGGTGGGGGGTATTAGAGGCGTGAGAAAAGTGTGGGGGGTGGAGGTAGGTATCTCACGCACACGGCCCATTGTTTTACTGGAGGGAGAAGAGAGAGGGAGAGAGCGAGAGAGAGAACAGAGAGAGAGAGAGCGAGAGAGAGAGAGAGAGAGAGAGAGAGAGAGAGAGAGAGAGAGATGAACAGCTCCTAGTTCGTAGAGACACACATGGTAATGGCACACAACGGTTGTGTCATTGTGTTTATGTGTATGTGTGTGTGTGTGTGTGCGAGGGGGGGGGGTGCATGGATGTGTGTGTGGGGGGGGGGGGGGGGGAGTGGGGGGGAGGGGGTGTTGTTTGTCTGCCTGCTTGTCTGTCTGCCTGTCTGTCTGTCTGTACGTGTGCGTGTGTGTTTGTCCTTCGACTTGTCTCTAGCTCTGTATTGTCTGTACATCTGTACGAGTCTTTTTTGTTGTTGTTGTTGTTGGTCTCAACTTCATAATCTCTCAGTAGGTCTGTTTGCCTGTCTTTTGTCTGTCTCTTTCTGTCTGTCTATGTCTTTGTCTGTGCCTCACTGTTGTGTGTGTGTGTGTGGTGTGTGTGTGTGTGTGTGTGTGGTGTGTGAGTGTCCGTCTCTAATGTCTGTTTCGCTTCGTCTTGTCGTCTCTGTATCTGTTTCGTCTCTCTCTCTTGTCTCTGTATCTGTTTCTCTCTCTCCTCGTCTCTCTCTCTTGTTCGCTTCTCTCTCTCCGCTCTCTCTCTCTCTCTCTCTCTCTCTCTCTCCTCCTCTCTCTCTCCTCTCTCTCTCTCTCTCTCTCTCACCTCTCTCTCTCTCCTCTCCCTCCCCCCCCCCCCCCCCCCCCTCTCTCTCTCTCCGGACGTTGTATAATGCTTATTCCTTTCCAAAAACAACAAAGAAGCAACAAAAAAAAACCAAACCCAAACCGATTTCGATTTTTCTCTCGTTTCTCTTTTGTCTTGGGAAGCACACCATGTGTTGTGATAGTCTAAGTATGAGAAAGATGGCACAGAGAGAGAGAAACAGACAGACGGACAGAGAGAAAGAAAGACAGACAGACAGAGAGACAAAGAGAGACAGAGAGAGATAGAGACAGAGAAGAGAGAGACAGACAGAGTAGACACAGAGAGAGAGACAGAGAGAGACAGAGAGAGAGAGAGAGAGAGAGAGAGAGAGAGAGAGAGAGAGAGATGGTATTCTCAAAGACAGAAAGGTGCTCTTCTTCTTCTTCTTCTTTTCTTGTTCTTTTCTTCTGTTCTTTTCTTCTTCTTCTTCTTCTTCTTCTTCTTCTTCTTCTTCTTCTTCTTCTTCTTCTTCTTCTTCTTCTTCTTCTTCTTCTTCTTCTTCTTCTTCTTCTTCTTCTTCTTCTTCTTCCTCTTCGCATTCTTCTTCGCATTCTTCTTCGCATTCTTCTTCGCATTCTTCTTCGCATTCTTCTTCTGCATTCTTCTTCGCATTCTTCTTCTTCTTCCTTGTCTTTGTGATCTGGTCATGGTTGTGCTGTTGCTTTCTTTTTCTCTGTCTCTGTCTGTCTCTGTCTCTGTCTGTCTTCTGTCTGTCTGTCTGTCTGTCTGTCTGTCTGTCTTCTCTCTCTCTCCTCTCTCTCTCTCTCTCCTCTCTCTCTCTCTCTCTCTCTCCTCTCTCTCTCTCTCTCTCTTTTCTCTTTCTCCAAGTTACGTATGTTTAATCGTCTGCACACCTTTCAGTGATCGAGTTTGGTCGCACCTTTTTTGTGGTGATTCTCGCTCTGTCCTTTGCTCACACACACACACATACACACACACACACACACACACACACACAACACAAACACACACACCACACACACACACACACATACACACACACACACACACACACACACACACACCACACACACACACACAACATAAATAACATATATATATATATATATATATATATATATATATATATATATATATATATATATATATATTTTCATATTTTGAATTGCATTTCTTTTCTTTGTGGTTCATTGGTCTATCTTTTCTGCTTTGTTTCCCCCACTACGTGTGGTCAGTGAGAATGTGTGTGTGTGTGTTGTGTGTGTGTGTGTGTGTGTTGTGTGTGTGTGTGTGTGTGTGTGTGTGTGGTGGTTGGAAGGGGTGTAAGTGGGAAATGAGAGAAGAGAGACAGACAGACAGACAGACAGGCAGGCAGACAGACAGACAGAGAGAATACTTTTTCGTATTGAGAGGGACAGATTATCACAAAAGGTATGTTCACACATACACAGACACAAACACAGATATCTATGTATCTATCTAACTATCTCTCGATGTATAAAACAAAACAAACACACACACACTCCTATCCCCCCGCCCCCCCCCCCCCCACACACATCCCTATACCACCACCACCCTTCACACACACACACACACACACACACACACACGTGTGTGTGCCAGCGTGCGTGCGCGCATGTGTGCGTGTGCGTATGTGTGTGTGTGTGCGTCCGCAAGCGCCTCTATTTTATTTATCTATTTATTTTTTATTTATTCTTTTATATCGAGGATAATGGAATAAGCACTCATATGCTTTTTACATCCAGTCCCCGTGTGTATGCGGTTTTGTAAATTTTCTGTTGTGTGTGTGTGTGCGCGCAAGTGCGTATACGTACGCGCATGTGTGTGTGTGTGCGTGTGTATGCGTGCGTGCGTGTGTGTACGTGCGTGCCTCCGTGTGTGTACGTGCGTGTGTGTATGTATGTGTGTGTGGTGTATGTGTGTGTGTGCTAACAGGCATGACTGTAGTACTATGGCGGTGGCGGGGTCTGCATGTGTAGGGATGGGGTTTCCCGATGCCAACATGTGTGTCTGTGTGCACAAGGCGCGCCGCGGCTGGCTTAGCTGGCTGTCCCTGCCTGTCTGCCTGTTGAGTGTTGTATACAATACTGCCCACAGAGAGAGAGAGAGAGAGAGAGAGAGAGGGGAGAGAGGAGGGAGGGAGAGAGAGAGAGAGA
>CM054149.1:34507912-34512912 GCA_028751875.1 Rapana venosa | reverse complement strand
CGTGGGTTTTTTGTTGGTTGTTTTTTTTTTACATCTAGTCCCTGTGTGCAGATGATATTGTAAATTTTGTCATACGTTCCCACCAGAAAGAGAGAGACAGAGAGAGAGAGAGAGAGACAGAGAGAGAGAGACAAATAAGAGAGGGTAGATGTACACACACACACAAAGACCCCCCTCACACACACACTACACTCACAACACCCACCCCCCCCCCACACACACACCTACACCCACCCCTTTCCACACACACACACACACAAACACACACACAACCAACACCACACGCCACACACACACACACACACACACACACACACACACACACACACACCACAACCACACACACTACACCAGCCCCCCCAAAACACACACACAAAACACACACACACAAAACACAACAACAACACAACACACACAGAAAAACAAACAGTTTCTTTTGTGTTTTTTCTGACAGAAAAAAAACAACACCACAAAACACAAACCAAACTCAGAACCGGGGGATAGCTATCATCTCGCTTCGTGCCGTCAGCTGCAGAGAATACAAGTGGAAAGAAAGAGGAGGAGTGAGAGAGAGGGAGGAAAAAGTATAGAAAAGAAAGAAAGAAAGAAAGAAAGAAGGAACAACGACAGCATCAATAACAAAACAGCAGCAGCAGCAACGGCAGTAGGCAGGCTAGATAGAGGCAGGGAGGGATAGGAAAGTGGGGGGGTGGAGGTGGATGAGGGACAGGGGGGAGAGATAGGGGTGGGGGTGGAGAGAGAGAAGAGAAGAGAAGGGAGGAGGAGTGGGTGGGTGGGAGGGTGGGGGGGGGGGTGGGGGGGTTTGGGACAGGAGAGAAGGGAAGGAGGAGGCAGGAGAGAGAGAGAGAGAGGAGAGAGAGAGAGAGAGAGAGAGAGAGATGAGAGAGAGAGATGAGAGAGAGAGAGAGAGAGAGAGAGAGAATGAATGAACGATGAACGAATGAACGAATTTTTATTTGACAAAAGCTACAAGCCCATCAGTCAAAGGGGGTAATTGTAAGTAACATATTAACATAGGAATGAATATGAAAAGGACATGAGTACTAATCCAAAGTCCAGATAAATGCCAACCAATATTTTCAGTTATTACGTATAGGATCCGTTTCATTCATAGTCTGCTTACGTTTATCTAGAGCCTGCGTTATATATATTGCTAAAGATTTAGAGAGAGAGAGGAGAGAGGGAAGAGAGAGAGAGAGAGGGAGAGAGAGAGAGAGAGAGAGAGAGAGAGAGAGAGAGAGAGAGAAGAGAGAGAGAGAGAGAAGAGAGGAGAGGAGAGAGAGAGAGAGAGAGGAAAGGAAGAATTGATTGCGATTGTTCTCTTGAGGCCTACTGTGCCTGTGCGCTGTGGGTCCTGGGCCTAGCCCTGGGCTTGGTTTAGGGTTTTTGGTTTGGTTTGGTTTGGTTAGGTTTGGTTTGTCCTGCAACAGGTGTGCTGAAGTTAGCTTTGTAACCGATCCTCCTCCCCTCCTCCTCCTCCTCCTCCTTCTCCTCCGCTGTTGCTGTTGTTGTTGCTGCTGCTGTTGCTCCTGCTGCTGCTGCTGCTGCTGTTGCTGCTGCCGCATGATGATGCTAGCAGCTGGGCCTTGTACTGGAACGGTTTAATGAGGAGAGTCAGAGGGAGGAGTGGGAGAAGTTGGGGAGTGAAGGGGTTGGGGGATAGAGGTGGGGTGGTGGTGGTGAGAAAATGAGGAGATGGGGGTGATTGGATGATGGTGGTGGTGGTGGTGGTGGTGGTTGTGGTGGAGGAGGAGGAGGATGCTGGGGTGAGGGTGTGGGGGGTGGGGGTTGAAGGTGGAGGAAGGGGGTGGGGTGGGGTGGTGTGGGGGGGGGGGGTGGCTATTGTCTTCTCTGGAAATTGCTGTTCTCTTTTCACACTTTTTTTTTTTTTTACACCATTTCTTTTATGGGGTGGGTTGGGTTTTTTTTCTCTCTCTTAAATGTCTGTCTGTATTGTCTCTGTCTTTGTTGGTCTGGCTGGTTGTCTTTCTGTGTGTCTGTCTGTTCTGTGTCTGTCTGATTCTGTCTCTGTCTCTGTCTGTTTTCTGTCTTTCTGTCTGCTCTCTGTCTCTGTCTCTCCTCTCTTCTCTCTCTCTCTCTTTTCTGTCTTCTGTATCTCTCTCCTCTCATTGTTTTCTCTCTGTCTTGTCTGTCTGTCTGTTGTCATCTCTCTCTCTCTCCTCTCTCTCTCTCTCTCGCTTCTCTTTCTCTCTCTCCTCTCTCTCCTCTCCCCTCTCTCTCTCTTCTCCCCTCCCTCCTCTCACCTCTCACTCTCCCTGTCTCCCCCCCCCCCACTTCCCCACTATCTCTTCCAGCCATCTCCTCCAAGCCCCCACCCCACCGCCATGCACGCACACACACACACACACACACACACACACACACACACACACACACACACACAACACACACACACACACACACACACACCACACACACACACACCACACTTTCTCAGTTACCCTTTTTCCCCTCGTTAATCAGACTTTCAACATCTCTTCATTTCACAGTGCAACATCTGTGTTGGAGAGAGAAGGAGTCATTTACAAGAGCTGGCTGGTCGAGAATCCAACCCCCCACCCCCACCCCCGTCACCCCCACCACCCCCACCCCCTGCTCATACACACTCAGACACTAGACCAAGACACTCAGAACTCAAAGGCACAGACACAAACAGACACAAAGAGACAAAGACCACACACAGACACACATACACAGACACACAAACTCAGACACAGACACAGACCCACAACTCACACACTCACACACACAGACCACACACAACACACACACACACACACACACAGACACCACACACACACCACAGATATATATGATACATACAACACAGATATATTGCATACATACAAAACGAGCATCCTAAACAGATTTTCGAGGATACATGCACACAAACTAATATTATATTTAGGGATTGATTGATTGATTGATTGATTCACTTTGTTCGAAAGGGTAAAAAATAACGTATTTTCATTCTTTTATTATTCGACCCAGAGAAAGAGAAAGACAGAGAGAGAGAGAGGGGAGGGAGAGAGGAGAGAAGGAGAGACAGAGACAGAGAGACAGACAGAGGCAGACAGACAGATAGACTGACAGACAGACAGACAGTCAGACAGGCAGGCGGGTAGACAGACAGGCAGGGGGAAAAAAACAGAGAGAGAGGGGGCAAAACAGAGAGAGACAGGGGAGACAGAGAGACAAAGACAGAGAAAGACAGACAGACAGAAAAACAACAGAGAGAGAGACAGAGATATACAGAGAGATAAAGACAGAGATAGACAAACATACAGAAAACAGATAGATAGAAACAGAGAGAAAGAGAGGGAGAGACCAAAAGACAGACAGACAAACAGACAGGCAGGCAGACAGACAGACAGACAGGCAGGCAGGCAGGCAGGCAGGCAGGCAGGCAGGCAGGCAGGCAGGCAGACAGACAGGCAGGCAGGCAGGCAGGCAGGCAGGCAGGCAGGCAGACAGAGTTCGAGACCACCCAGGAAAACGAATAATGAATTCAAAAGTTCCTGTTTCCAGATTTCTTTTTTCCCCCCGTTTAAATGTGTCCCTGCATAATGCTAGATATTCATTTCTGAAAAAAAAAGTAATGCCACAAATCACCGTCTGATTTGAATAAGTTTTAACGAACACAGAAACTTTATCAATGAATACAATGCTCTCTCTGCCTCTCTGTCTCTGTCTGTATGTATCTCTGTCTCTCTCTGTCTCTGTCTGTCTGTCTGTCTCTCTGTCTCAGTCTCTATCTCTCCTTCCCACCACCCTCTATTCCATCCCCCCCCCCCCCTCTGTCACTGTCTGTGTGTGTGTGTGTGTGTCTCTCTCTCTGTCAGTCCCCCTCCCCTCCCCCCCCCCCCCCCCCCCCCCCCCCCCCCCCTGTCTCCCTTCTGTCACTCTCTCTCTCTGTCTGTCTGTGTCTCTGTGTCTCTCTGCCTGTCTGTCTGTCTGTCTGACTCTGTCTGTCTGACTCGTCTGTCTGCCTCTGTCCTGTCTGTGTGTCTCTGTCTGTCTCTCTATCTCTATCTGTCTGTCTGTCTGTCTCTGTCTATGTCTGTTTGTCTCTCTATCTCTGTCTCTATATGTCTGTACTTTCCTCTGTCTGTCTGTCTGTTTCTGTCTCTATTACTCTCTCTCTCTCACTCTGTCTCTCTCTATTTCTCTGTCTGTCTCTCTCTTGTTTCACTGTCTCTCTCTGTCTCGCTCTGTCTCTCTCTCTCCTGTCTCTCTGTCTTCCCCCTCCCCCCTCTCTCTCTCTCTCATCTTTCTTTCTCTCTCTCTCTTTCTTTTCTTCTTTTCGCTCTCAGTCAGTCTCTCTCCCCCCTCTCTGTCACTGTCTCTCTCTACCTCTGTCTGTCCTGTCTGTCTGTCTCTCTGCCTCTGTTTCTGTCACTGACTCTGTCTCTCTGTCTCTCTGTCTCTCTCTCTCTCTGTCTCTCTTCTCTCTGTCTCTCTCTCTCTCTCTCTCATCTCTCTCTCTCTCTCTTTCTCCTCTCCTCTTCTTTCCTCTCTCTCTCTGCTGTCTGTCTTCCTCGTCTTCTCACTCTCTCTCTCTGTGCTCTCTGTCTCTCTGCCTCTGTCTTCTGACTCTATGTCTGTCTGTCTGTACTGTGACTCACAGCTATATTTTGTATCTTAAACGTTCTGCACAATGCTTTTTCTTGCTTTTGACATTTGTTGAGAAAAGATACTTAGTTGTTTTTCCCCGTATGTTTATTGTGTTTGTTTGTGTAGTTTCTCTGTGTGTGTTGTGTGTGATGATGATGATGCGCGTGTGCATTTGTGTGTGTGTATGTGTGTGTGATGCGTGTGTGTGTATGTGTGTGTTGTTGTTGCAGTAGTAGTTGTTTGTTGGTGGTGTGGGTTTTTTGGTTTTGTTGGCGTTGTTGTTGTTGTTGTTTTTTTTAATGTTTTGTTTAGGGCTTTTTTTGTTTTTAGTTTTTGTTTTTTGA
>CM054149.1:34495412-34502912 GCA_028751875.1 Rapana venosa | reverse complement strand
TCCCAACCCTCACCCCCAACCCAACCCCACCCAACTCCATCCCAACCCCACAAACTCCCAACCCTCACCCCAACCCAACCCTCACCCCCAACCCAACCCTCACCCCCAACTCCCAACCCTCACCCCAACCACCAACCCTCACCCCCAACTCCCACCCACACCCTCAACTCCCACCCCCACACCTCCAACCCCCCACACCCCCACCCCCACCCCCCACCCCCACCCCCCCCCCCCACCCCTACACCCACACCCCCCTCCCCACCCACCTTACTAGCGTGAAATCCCTGGTAAAAAAATTAATGTGAAACCCGTTCTGCGAGTGCACGTGCTTACCTCCAGAGGTCTGACTATTAATTACCGGCAGTAATAAGTGAATGTCACACACAGAGAGAGCACAACCACCCTCCCCCACCCCCCCACCACCACCACTACCATCAGCACCACCATCACCAGCATCAGCACAAAGCATGCAGTGTGTGTGTGTGTGTGTGTGTGAGTGCACGTGTGCCAGACATTTGGTGGTGGTGCCAGATGATGAATGCCACTTGTCGCCCGACTTCCACACTGAAAAAGCTTATACATACCCCTAGTAGTGAGGGAGGGATTATGAAAGTAGCGCTAGCCTAGATGACTTGCCTCTTCGGGACAAATAAATACTAGTAGATTGATTATTGTGGCGGTGCTTTGGGTTGCGTTGTAACAGGCTGGTCTCAGTGTGTGTGTGTGTGGGGGGGGGGGGGGGGGGGGGGGGGGGGGGGGGGGGGGGGGGCGGGGGGGGGAGGGGGGTGGGGGGGTTGTGTGGGGGGGGGGGGGTGTTGTGTGTGTGGGGTTTTGTGTGTGGTGTGTGTGTGTGTGGGGGGGGGGATGGTGGGGGTGTGTGTGTGTGTGTTTTGGTGTTTGTGTGTGTGTTGGTGTGTGGTTTGTTTTGTGTAGTGTGGTTGTGTGTGGTGATGTGTGTGTGTGTTGGTGGGGTGTGTGTGTGTGTGGTGTTGTGTTGTGTGTGTGTGTTGTGTGTGTGTTGTGTGTGTGTTGTTGGTGTGTGGGTTGTGTTGTGTGTGTGTGGTGGTGTGTGTGTGTTGTGGTGTTGTGTGTGTGTGTGTTGTGTGTGTGGTGTTTGTTTTTTGTGTGTGTGTGTGGTGTGTGTGTGTGGTGTGTTGTGTGTGTGGTGGTGGTGTGTGTGTTGTGTGTGTGGTTGTGTGTGTGGGGTTGTGTGTGTGTGTTGTGTGTGTTGTGTTGTGTTGTGTGTTGGGGGGTGTGTGTTGTTGTGTGGTGTGTTGTGGTGGTGTTGTGTTGTGTTGTGTGTGTGTGTTTTGTGTGTGTGTGTTTGTGTGTGTGTTGTGTGGGGTGTATGGTGTGGTGTGTGTGTGTTGTGTTGTGTGTTTGTGTGTGTGGTGTGTGTGTGTGTTGTGTTGTGTTGTGGTGTGTGTGTGTGTGTGTGTGGTGTTTTGGTGGTGGTGGTTGTTTTGTTGTTAGTGTAGTGTGTTGTTGACTATTGTAGTGCATTGTGTGTGGTTGTGTTGTGGGGTTTTATTGCGTGGGGTGGTGGGTGGTGTGGGTGGTGGTGTTAGTGCTAATGATACGGTGCTTTTCATGTACTGTGAATAAAGGCATTGAGTGCGTAAGGTTTGTTATAGGGCAGTATATAATTGCGGTAGTGCGTAGTATGCTTCAGTCTACATAACTAGCCAAGTATAACGCAGTGCAGAAAGTGCATACACAGCATCAGTAAAGAGTGCTGTACAGCAGTGCAGTGAACAGTATAGCGCAGTATAACGCAGTGAGTACAGTGCAGTACAGAGCAGTAGAGCAGTACAGTACAGGCAGTATAAATGCAGTGCAGAACAGTGCAGTACTAAGGTACAGTGCAGTACAGTGCAGTACAGAGCAGTAGAGTACAGTGCTGTACAGTACAATGCAGTGCTGTGAAGTACAACGCCGTATAGTGCAGTAGAATGCAGTACACTACAGCACAGTACAGTGCAGTGCAGTGCAGTGCAGTGCAGTACAGTGCAGTGCAGTGCAGTACAGTGCAGTGCAGTGCAGTATAGTGCAGTACAGTACAATACAGTGCAGTACAGTACAATACTGTGCAGAACAGTACAATACAGTGCATAGCAGTATTATATTATAAAGTGCATAACAGTATTATACAGTGTAGAACAGTACAATATAGTGCATAGCAGTATTATAAAGTGCATAACAGTATTATACAGTGTAGAACAGTACAATACAGTGCATAACAGTACAATACAGTGCAGTACAGTACAATACAGTACAGTACAATACAGTGCAGAACAGTACAATACAGTGCAGAACAGTACAATACAGTGCAGTGCAGTACAGTATTACACAGTGCAGGACAGCACAATACATTGCACTACAGTACAGTGCAGCACAGTACAATACAGTGCAGTACACTGTAGTGCACTAAAGGGACGGGATAGCTCTGTGGTCGGAGCACTCGCTTTCCCCAGCCAATGTTAAGCAGCATCGAGCGTGGTTACCGTTTGCGCGCCTTGGCTTCAGTACAGTCCCCCAGTTCACCCAGCTGTAAAGGGGTACCTGCCTCTTTAGGGTCAGGGAAGGTAAATCAGCGAGGGAGAGGAGATGGGCGCCGCCCTCAATATGCTGGCCTCTTAAAAATTTGAGATCTCTGATGCCTCACTCCCTTACGACCACATAGGTTATGGGACACCTTTACCTTTACCAGTACAGTGAAGAACAGAACAGTGCTGTGCTGTGCAGTACAGTACGGTGCAGTACAGACCAGTTGCAGTACAATACAGTACAGTGCAGTATAGAACAGTGCAGTACAGTACAGCGCAGTAGAGTACAGTACAATACAGTACAGTGCTGTGCAGTACAGTGCAGTAGAGTACAGTGCTTTGCAATGCAGTGCAGTGCAGTACAGTGCAGAGTAGTACAGTGCAGAGTAGTACAGGGCAGAGTAGTGAGGCCCTATACACTGGAAATCAGTTTAGCTTATTGAAGTACATATGCAGTTTAGGACAAATCAAAAAAGTTCAGTATAGTTTGATAAAGTTCCTTTTTCTTAACAGTACAGTCTGAAAATTAATGGAACATTTCGTTTTATTATGTTTAAAGTGCTGAATCTCTCTTTGTCTTTCTGTCTCTCTGTCTGTCTGTCTTCTTCTGTCTTCTCTCTCTCTCTCTCTCTCTCTCTCTCTCTCTCTCTCTCTCTCTCTCTCTCTCTCTCTCTCTCATCTCTCTCTCTCTCTCTCTCTCTCTCTCTCTGTGCGTGCGGGCGTGCATTTGTGTGGTCAAGTCGATCAATTTTATTCCAGTGGACTTGAATAAGCAAATAATAAGTGTGTGCATGCGTGCGTGCGTGTGCGCGAGCACTATGCGTATAATTATATTGCAGCTGCACTAGCACTGTCCTGTTCTGCTACATCTAGCTATAATAATTATAGTCGAAGTCTCCAATCCCAGCAGTAAACCAACATGCACACAGTACATAATAATTATAGACCTATCCGTCACGCGTGCACGGCACAGTACTAGCCTATATCATCCACAACACTTCCCTCACACCACACAGCCTAATAACCGCCAGCAAGTAAAACAGGCTCGGCTAATAATAATTATACAAGGTCCAAAGACCACCATGCTTGCATCCAACATAACAGGATTGATGCTGACGTGTGCCAGACAAAGAACACCGACCCACCGACCGACTCTTACTAGGCCTAGGCTAGCTTATACTACATACACTACAAGGATGCAGGCAGAATTCTTAGGAAACTCCGAGACCGTGGCGGAAGTTGACGGAAACTGCCGATGCCAAGATGGGGTCAGCCGATCTCCCTATCTGCAGACCTGCTTCAGGAAACGGCCATTCCGACATCCTGGCAAAGCTCTTGAAGCTGCTGCCTCGCACTTCCTGTGTCTGTGTCTGTCTTTGGGGAGTCTCTAGGCCTACAGGATAGGCCTAGTTAAGCTGTAGGCTAGCTTGGTGCATGTATGTATGTGTGTATGTGTGTGTGTATGCATGTTTCTGTCACTACTTAAGTGTAGTATTATAAGAGTCTGAGAGGCGATTTTGTGTATACATGTGCGTGTGCTTCCTTGCCAAAGAAAAGCTCCTTCCAGTGTTCATTTTCCTTTTATTCTGTTCGTCAGTATCGCAGCTGTAAAGCTCTTTAATAATAATAATAATAATAATAATTAAAACAAATAATAATAATAATAATATTAATATTATTATTATTAATAATAATGTATGGAATTTATATAGCGCTGAATCTTGTAAAGCAACAAATCAAAGCGCTCAGATGACTTTAAAAAAAAAAAAATTAATACATAATGGGGTGACGGGATAGCCTAGTGGTTAGAACATTGCGCTGGCAATCGGACGACCCGGGTTCGGTTCCCGTACAAGGGGATATTTTCCCCTGCAGTTAACATCAGTGCAGACTCCACTTTCCCCAAAAGTCCTTCGGATGAGACTATAAACCGAGGCCCCGTGTGCCAACGCACGGTGAAACACCTTGCACACACGTTAAAACCTGCTTCACCGCCTGTTGTATTAGAGTAGGCCATTGTGTGCCGTGTGGTGGATGCCGGTGGGAACAGATGAAGAATTTACAAAACCGCGTACAGACGGGGACTGATTTAAAAAAGCACATAAGTGCTTATTCCATTATCCTCGATATAAAAGAATTAAACAAAACAAAAAATAAATAAATGATGGTTTTTAAAAAAATTGATTGTATACGATACATATTCATGTAAATCCACTTCGTGTTTATCTTCGACTTTTATCTAAAGATGTTCATGTGGTTCCACTTTGTTTTGATCTGCCGCAGTATTTCTTCAATCTACATTCACGTAAATTTCTTTTCTTTTCTTTTTTTTTGGTTGTATTTCCTGCTCTGTTTATTTAACACCTATTCACGTGAATCCTTTATATTTTCATCTCCCTCTTTATCCATTTCATAATTATGTGTCCAAGTAAATCCACTTTCCGTTTCTTCTGCCTCATTCTTGCTGTGTTTTGATGTGGGATGAAGAGTGTTTACAGTAGTCTTTAATTTCGAAGTTTACCGGTTGTTGATATTTTTAACGGGTTACTTTTACATGCATGTTTAGCGAATTGATGTAGTATCGATTCAAATACACACAGTGATCTGTCCTTTTTTCTAGAGAAAGTAAAATTATTCTAGCTCCTAACTGTTTCCTTTCGACGCATACTATTAAACGTTCCCGTACATGCGTGCACGCACGCACGCCATGCGCACGCTCCCCATGTACACACACACACATTCACCAACACTTCGCGCAGCGCTCGCACACATACACTCACATACACACATAATTATGTTTCTCTCTCAACTGGCTCTATCTCTCTCTCTGTCTTTCTCCACACAAAACACACACACACCACCACACACACTCAACGACGTAATCGGCCACAGTGATGAGCAGAGAGAGAGGAGAGAGAGAGGGGAGAAGTGAGAGAGATGTGAGAGGTGATGTGGACTACTGGATGGACAAGAGCAGGGAAGAGGAGAGGATTGGGATAGAATGAGGAGAGACGGGGGAGAGCGATGTGGAGAGGGGGAGGAGAGAGAGTTGAGAGGAGACGAGGGAGAGAGAGATAGATGAGAGTGATGAGGTGTTCAGAGAGTGGACGAGTTAGCTGAGCGATTGAGGAGGGAGAGATTGGACGGAGAGGGGAGGAGAGTTGAGCGGATGAGATGAGATCGGAGAGAATGAGGAGAGAGGAGTTGGGTAGAGAGAGATGAGAATTTTGGATGAGTGATGAGGGGGAGAGAGAGAGTCGATGACGCACGAGGGGGATGATTTATGGATGTCGTCTTTGAGTGAGATTTTTGACGGATTCGAGAGATCATGAAGGTGGATTTTGAGAGGGGAGAGAGGGAGAGTGGACTCGAGGAGAGAGAGAGAGAGACACAGACAGACTGACAGACGGACAGATCAGAGAGACAGACAGACAGACAGTATAAGGAGAGCACAGAATACAGACAGCAGAAACAAAGACGAGTGATTCCAATAAGGTCATGTGAAAAGTGGACACCTAGTTGGAGAGGGGGGGGGCGGGGGGTGGGAGGGGTGGAGGAGACAGAGAGAGACGGAGAGAGAGGAGAGAAGTCGTCGAAGTGAATTCAGACATGCGACTAGATCAGCTAGTCAGGTAAACAGGCATGACAATATCTGCATTAAGACCAGATTGAATGACTGACCTGGACTGCACTGCCAACAGGACTGCCGACAGGACTCTGACTGACTGAACTGTGACTGAGACGAAGGCAAAAAGACAAAGGAACAGTCAGGGACAAAAGACGGGGCAGCAGAAGACATGAGAGAAGTGAAACGCTAAAAGGGCAGCTCACCGTTTTATTATGTTTTAAAGTTTATTCGTTTATAGAGTTGTTGATCTCTCCTCTATAGATGTTTTTTGTTCTGAGAGACAGTAAAGAAGGATGGAAGGAAGGAAGAAAGAAGAAATGTGAGCCATGTAACATGTCACAATGAGAGACCTGGAGCCATCACCAAAATGGCTGGCACTCCATTGGCACACCATCATGTAAGAATACTGCATGCATATACAGGCTACACACCGGTATTTATTTGGGGGTCATGTAGATCTTGTATTAGAGGTGCAAAGTGGAATTAATGGTGGTGATCTTCTAGAATTTTTTTCAAGCGTTGGGAAAAAAAAAAAAGGTATTGGAAAAATTGGAGGAGAAAAGAAAAAAAAAAAAAATAAAATGACTGTTTGCACCTGTTTTTTGGGGATTGAGGTCACAGTGCAATCCAGTAGTCACGAGAGTTGGAATACATCATCATTTGAGGATTGCCTGTTATTCCTACAGCTGTTAACCCGTTATCCCCTCGCGCATGCATAGTGCGGTTAAGGGAAGCTAGCAGCAGACTAAGTAAAAAAAAAAATCCCCTGTGGGGTTATAGTGTTTGCCGAAATTGTTTGCTAAAATTTCTAACCTACCATATGTGTTCAAAATGGCATGAGTTTTTTGAGGTCAGAGGCTTGCTTGTCTTTCACATTAACTTGGTATTTTGGTGCTGTGGATGCGAGTAGTACGTGCACGGGTGTTTTTATGCTGGGCTGATGTGTCACTTTTTAGAATATAAAGATTGGAATATGATCGATGTGGTTGCAGGGGTTGGGGCAGCACGTTTCGTAGGTCGCAACTCTGAGAGTGTTATATTGGAGGTGATGGAGCGTGAATAGGCGGGGGCGGAGGGCTGCGGCTGGGGGGAGGGGGGCAGGGGGCAGTGTTGTGGAGGTGGGGGGGGGAGGAGGGGGCAGGAGGGGTGCGGAGGGGGAGGGGGGAGGAGGCGGATGGAGGCGGAAGGAGGGGGAGGAAGAGGAGTAGGCGATGAGCGGGGGGGCGTGCGGGGGGAGTGAAGAGGGGGTGGGTGTGGGACTGGGAGATGGGCAGCGGAACGCACAGGAAACAACACAACAAACGGGACACAAGAAGGGGGAATTCT
>CM054149.1:34487912-34490412 GCA_028751875.1 Rapana venosa | reverse complement strand
TGGGATGGTAGGGGGATGATGGGGGGAGTGGGAAGGGGGGTGATGGGGGGGGGGAGGGGTGGGATGTGTGTGTTGTGTGGTGTGTGTGTGTGTGTGTGTGTGTGTGTGTGTGTGTGTGTGTGTGTGTGTGTGTGTGTGTGTGTGTCGCTATCGTTAGGTGTTGAAGTGGTTTGTGTGTGTGTTTTTTTAAAAATTGTTTGGTTACTGTTGTTGTATTGTGTGTGCGTGCGTGCGAGTGTGTGTGTGAATGTACGCGCGCGCGTGGGTGTGTGTGTGAATACTTTCTTTGGAGTAAGATGCTGCTTGATTTGAAAAGGGAATTAACTGCATACCATCTAATCAGAAAATGGATGCGCAAACTTGATTGCAATCACCATGAACATTTTTTTCATGGTGTGTTTTTTTTTACTTTAATTCACCGCCTCCCCTCCCCCCCCCCCCCCCCCCCCTTGACTCTTAACCCCTCCCCCCCATCCACACCCCCACCCCCACCCCCACCACACCCCCTCCCGCTCTCGATGAAGAGTGGATAGAAGTTATATGATGGAACAGACTGAACTAAGATATGGCGAGACAAGCAGAACATGTTTGTTAGACTATTTTGTTTTGTTGGGGATTTTTTTGTTAGGTTATTTTCCTCGCTCCTCGGCTAGAGCTCCAAGGTTCACTCACCAATGGTAAAATTTTGTGACTGTGACTTTTTAATTTTTTGCCCACCATTACTTTAGCCGCATTCCGATTTTGGGAATCTTGTCTGAACATGACACCAGGCTGCATCTGTCAAATTTTGTCACGCGTTCCTACCAGCACCCAATGGCCTTCTCTTCTGCAAGGTGGAACAGGTTTTAACGCTTACACAAGATGTTCTGCGTGTGTTGGCTTACGGGAACTCAGTTTATAGTCTCATCCGAAGGACTTATTGGGAAGAGTGAAGCCAGAACTGATGTTGACTCCAGCCGAAAATCCCTTAGAATGGGTATCTCAGTGGTGGCTCGAACCCGGGCCATCAGAGCGCGAGCTCAACGCTCTAACCACTAGGCCATCTGGGCTGCCCATAGATCGTGTTTTGGCTTTGTTTTTTTGTATTGGTTTTCACTTGGTCCTTTCTCTCTCTCTTTTCTTTCAATAAATCTTATTTCTTTTTATATTTTTTCTTTCTTGTTCAATGTTTTTTGGTTAAAAAAAATAAATAACGTTTTGGGCACGTTAAAGATCTGACGACACACTCCGGGTGGTGGGTGGCCACCACAACATTCTTCCAGCGGTCTTCCCCCGAGAACCATCACCCCAAAGGCTTTGAAACTAACTCACTACAAGCACAGAAATCTATGGGAAACCCAAACTGAGGTCACCATAAGACCAGAGCTATAGGAGTCACTGAATCAGAAACATTGACATTTTGGGGGGGCATAATGACCGATGGTATGGTAATGAGGATGATGTAATTGTGCTGATGTGGCAGTGTATGCGCTTTGAGACTACTTGACAGAGCTGTACTTTACCCTCTCTTTCATAGAATATCCCTGCGTCAGTTGCGCCCGACAGATACAGACATCTGCCGAGTTGGTCAGGTAAATTTTTTAACAAAACTCTCAAAATCGCATCCATAAAGTAGATGAAGCAGGACTCTATGATCCAAATCTTCGAAATGAGCCCATAGGGGATAAAGAAACTCCCTCACGGTAGGAGCCGGCCAGAATCCCAAACAGAACTATCCCTAAGACTTTAGTGGGATTCGAGCCTGCAACCTACTTCCAGCCACTAAACCAACGCGCTAACCGCAACGCCGTGGGAGCTGGTACAAATCATCAGCTATCGTCCCAAAGGAGACGCCATACATCAATCTTGCCTAGGCATTCAAGTGTGGAGTTGGTTTGGTTTGGTGTTTTTTTTTAAATAGGGAGGGTGTCAGGCAGTGATGCATGGAGATGCTGATGTAGCCTACTAGCGCTAGCCGTGGAGGTAAAAGACTGCCTGTAACAGCTGCCGGCAAGTGATGAACGCTGATGATTGAGCTGCTGCTGAGGGAGGGAGGGGCAGCCAGCCATTGATGCATCTAGGCCTACCAGAAATCTGTACCCTTCTCTATAGATAGGTGTCGTCATGATATACACTAAAGTCTTCTTCATTGAATGGGTTCTCTTCCCTCCATGATCTAGACATATTCAAGGAGAGATGCGTCGTGTGCTCGTACACACACACACACACACGCGCGCATGTACATTCGCATACATGCACGCGCGCGCATGCACGAACGCACGCAGACAGGCAGGGCTCGCGCGCGCGCGCGCACGCACGCACGCACCTACGCCTTCTTGTACACGAAAGAGGGAAAGGAAGAAACAAACAGACAAACAAACAAAGACTAATAACTACAGATAAAACATAAATCTCTCCAAAACACACACACACACACAGAAAATTAATATTCAGTTTTGCAATTTTCACAATTAACCCTACATGTCAATCCTTAAACCTTTTGTCCCGAACCATACACCAT
>CM054149.1:34480412-34482912 GCA_028751875.1 Rapana venosa | reverse complement strand
CAGCATCATGTACGTATAGCAGCCACCATTATACTACAATTATCGAGCCTTCATCTGAGCTTCCAAGCATTTCTTGTCAGCTGTTGGCGGGTTTTTTGGTACTTTGTTTCTGTCTTTGTCTGTCTGTGTCTTTGTCTATATGTCGGTCAGTTTCTGTCTGTTTCTGTCTGTCTTATGTCTGTTTCTGTCTGTCTGTCTGTTTGTCTATGTCTGTGTCTGTCTATATGTCTGTGTCTGTCTTGTCTGATTGTCTGTCTGATTGTCTGTCTATGCCTGCCTGTCTGTTCTGTCCATCTCTCTGTCTGTCTGTCTGTGTCCGATTGTCTGTGCCTGCCTGTCTGTCTCTCCATATCTGTTTCTGTCTTTTTCTTTCCCTCTCTGTCTCTGTTTGTCTGTCTGTCTGTTTCTGTCTGTCTGTTTGTCTGTCTATCTGTGTCTGATTGTCTGTCTGTGCCTGCCTGTCTGTCTCTCCATATCTGTTTCTGTCTTTTTCTTTCCCTCTCTGTCTCTGTTTGTCTGTTTCTGTCTGTCTGTCTGTCTGTCTATCTGTGCCTGCCTGTCTGTCTCTCCATATCTGTTTCTGTCTTTTTGTCTTACCTTTCTTTCCCTCTCTGTCTCTGTCTGTCTGTGTGTTTGTCTGTCTGTCTATCTCTGTCTCTCTGTCTCTCTCTGTCTCTCTCTGTCTCTCTCCCACTCTCTCTCTCTCTCTTCTTCTCTCTCTCTCTCTCTCTCTCTCTCTCTCTCTCGCTGTATTTGCTGTTTCGATCTATCTGTAATATGAGCCTGAAAGCAATCATGTGCATGTGTGTCTCTTTTTACTGTGGGCGCATGCCCCATCTATTGTGTGTATGTATGTGTTGTGTGAATGAGTGTATGTGTGTGCGTGAGTGTAAACATGCATGTATAATATGTGTGTGCGTGCATGTATGCCTCTGTGGATGTGGAGGGGGGGGGGGGAGTGCACGCGTGCGCGCGCGTGTGTGTATGTATGTGTGTGTGCTTGTATGTATGTATGCATTCGTACATGTTTAATGTGTGTACGTTTGTGTGTCTTTGCATGTATATGTATCCATGTATCTAGGGGGGTGTGTGTGTGTGTGTGTGTGTGTGTGTGTGTGTGTGTGTGTGTGTGTGTGTGTGTGTGTGTTTGACTGTGCACCTTCACGTAAACATAATTACATTCGTGTATGACGACACATAATATACACACTTTTCCTGCGTGTAAACTGGCATACTAATTGTTGACGTGAAATCAGTAAAACTGGCAACGGCAAAGAGAAGAGAGAGAGAGAGAGAGAGAGAGAGAGAGAGAGAGAGAGAGAGAGAGAGAGAGAGAGAGAGAGAGAGAGAGAGAAGACCATTATTGATTGTTTAAAAGAAAGAGATATACCTGTATTTGTGTTGTGTGAACGCAAGCATGTGGGCTGGCACAGCGGGGGGGGGGGGGGGGGGGGGGGGGGTGGTAGGGGGGAAAGGGGGAGAGGGGACTGACGTGTTGAGGGAAGAGTTCAGTTAGCTGTAGCACACACACACACACACACACACACACACACACACACACACACACACACACACACACACAACCCCCCACACACACACCCCACACACAGATGTGGCCAGAAAGATTGATCAGAAGAGTTGTTTAAACTCCTCCTACTCTTCTCCTCATCTCTCATCTCCACTCTCTCACATTCACCCTTTCTCCCCACCCTCTCTCCTCTCTCTCCCTCTCTCTCTACCCACTCTCCCTCCCTCTTTCTCAATCTATCTCTCTCTTTTATCTCTCTCTCTCTCTCTCTCTCTCCCCTTTCTCTCCCCCTCTCTCTCTCTCCCCTCTCTCTCTCTCCCTCTCTCTCTCCTTCTTTCTCTTCCTCTCTCTCTCTCTTTCTCTCTCTCGTCCTCACTGTCCTTTCCTAGTTCTTGTCGTCCTTCCTCCCTTCCGCCCATCTCATCTCTCCTCTCTCTCTCTCTCTCTCTCTCTCTCTCTCTCTTCTCTCTCTCTCTCTCTCTCTCTCTCTCTCATCTCTCTTCTCCAGAGTGTCTTAGAACCCCCCCCCACTCTCACCACCACTACCCTCCCCTTTTTTTCTCTCTGCCCTGTCTCTCTCTCTCTCTGTCTTTCTCTGTCTGTCTGTCTTTGTCTCTCTCTGTCTCTCTCTCTCTGTCTTTTTTTGTGTCTTGTCGTTTTGTCTGTCTGTCTGTCTTCTCACTGTCTGACTGTCTGACTGTCTGTCTGTGTCTTGTCTGCCTGTCTTCCACTCTCCTCTCTCTCTCTTGTCTCTTCGTTCTCTGTCCTTTTCTGTCTTTCTCTCTCTCTCTCTCTCTCTCTCTCTCTCTCTCTCTTCTCTCTCTCTCTCTCTCTCTCTCTCTCTCTCTCTCCCCTCTGTCTCTCTCTCTTCCCCTCTCTCTTCTCTGTCTCTCTCTGTCTCTCTGTCTCTGTCTCGTCTTTCTTTCTTTCTTCCTCTCTCTCTCTCTCTCTCTCTCTCTCTCTCTCTCTCTC
>CM054149.1:34470412-34472912 GCA_028751875.1 Rapana venosa | reverse complement strand
GATTATGGGACTCCTTTACCTTTTTTTACTAGAAGCCACTGCCGAGATTGGAACCCATGATTTCAATGACTCATGGGATGGAAGTTATACGGTTTTGTTCACTCAGCTATAATTATGGTCTGTCACAGACCTTCTTCTTCTTCGCAATTCTTCTTCTTCTTCTTCGCAATTCTTCTTCTTCTTCTTCGCAATTCTTCGCAATTCTTCTTCTTCTTCTTCTTCTTCTTCTTCTTCTTCTTCGTTGTCGTCGTTGTCGTCGTCGTCATCAACGTCGTCGAACGCTCAGACAACAACTATTGTCACCTGTCATAGGAGCGAAAATGCGTAGGCGTCTTACAAGTCAGGCCCAGCGCGTTCCATTTCGGCGTGGGTGAGAATTGTCCCAGTACAAAGAAGCAGGGAGAAAGAAAGCTATTTATCCAGCTGTCGATCTGCTTGTTTAGTACACAATCTTCATATGCACAGAAGACAGTTCTCTCTCACTATGCCCGTCCGAATGAGAAGAGAAAAAAAAGAGAACTGGATACCAGAGAGGAGAAACTCGCCCGTTCAGAATTTTAAACATTGTTTATTCAATATACATAATTATATCATAAGCAGGATGCATCAAGATAAAGACATTAAGCTACAACTTTTATTTTAAGCCCTATTCCGTTCTATTCATATTATTTATTTATTTTTAAAGCCCAGCCGACTGCCCTATCCATTGTAAACATGTTGACTTCTGTATTCTTCTATTGCAAGCTTAGCACGACAACCACTTCTTTTCATTGAAGGAAGTAAAAGTCCTCCGAAGTCAGTGTATGGCTGCCTGTGTATCAGGGTAGTGTTGTTTTTTTAAACAAAACAAAAACAGCCGTTTTTTTCTGTTCTAGTTTTTTTCTCTCCAGACTTCCTTCACTCTTCTTGTTCATCTTCATTGTTTTATGCGGGCATGGCTGTGTAAGCACGCGCGCGCGCGCACAGAGAGAGAAAGAGAGAGAGAGAGAGAGAGAGAGAGAGAGAGAGAGAGAGAGAGAGAGAGAGAGAGAGAGAGAGAGAGAGAATCAGTTTGAACAAGACAATAAGAGCTTGAAAAAGGAATGATTTGCTCACACACACACACACACACACACACTCAATACACACACACACGCGCGCGCGCGCGCGCGCGCACACACACGCACGCACGCACGCACCCACAATCTGTTCCCACCTACACAATACAGTTAGTTGCTGTTGCTGCTGCTGTTGCTGCTGCTGCTGCTGCTGCTGCTACTGATGACACCATAGACAGCATTGTCATGTGAACGTGATGTGACCATTGTCATACTGCCGCCCGTTTCCTGACATGCCCTCCACCCCCACCCCCACCAACCGCCATCCCTTTCCCCCCTCCACCCCCACTACTCTTCCACCTTCCCGCCCGCTATGAAGTCATAGCTTCGTATTAAAAAGAAAGAAAATAACAACTGTTCTGGAAAGATTGATAGATGAAAGAATCTCTTGTCTCTTTTCTGTGTGTCTGTGTCTGTCTGTCACTGTCGTTATCTGTCTGTCTGTCTGTGTCTGTGTCTGTGACTCTGTCTGTGTCTGTCGGTCTCTCTGTATATATACATACTGCCTACCTACATAGATAGATAGATAGATAGATAGATAGATAGATAGATAGATAGATAGATAGATAGACATTTAAACTCAAAATCAAAATCTTTATTATCTCAGAGACAGAGAAATTCCGTGTATGTATGTATATATGTGTGTATGCATGTATGTGTGTGTGTGTGGTGTGTGTGCACGCGCGCGCTTGCTTGTGTATGTATGTATGTATGTATGTATGTATGTATGTATGTATGTATGTATGAATGTATGTATGTATGTATGTATGTATTATGTATGAATGAATGTATGTATGTATGATGTGTATGTATGTGGTGTGTGTATGTATGTATGTGTGTGTATGTATGTATGTATGTATGTATGTATGTATGTATGTTTGTATGTTTGTATGTATGTACGAATGAGTGTGTGTGTTTCTCTGTTTGTCTATCTGTGTGTGCGTTTGTGTTTTCATGTGTGCGTGTACGCTTACATCAGAACAACAGCAGTCAGAAGAATCTAAGTTGTGACAAACTATCCGGAATCGAAAATACATAACTCATTACTCTCTCTTCTCTCTCTCTCTCTCTCTCTCTCTCTCTCTCTCTCTCTCTCTCTCTCTCTCTTCGTCTCTCTGTCTCTGTGTCTCTGTGTGCCTCTCTGGTCTCATGTCTCTGTCTGTCTGTCGCTCTCTCTTCTCACTCTCCTCTCTCTCTCTCTCCTGTCTCTCTCTGTCTCTCTCTCTTCTCGTCTCTGTCTTCTTCCCTCTCTCTCTCTCTCTGTCTCTCTCTCTTCCTCTCCTTCTCCCTCTCTCTCTCTCTCTGTTTCTGTCTGTCTCTCCTTCTCTCTCTCCTCTCTCTCTCTTCCCTCTCTCTTTTCCCTCTCTGTCTCCCCTCTTCCTCTCTCTCTCTCCTCCTCTCTC
>CM054149.1:34457912-34465412 GCA_028751875.1 Rapana venosa | reverse complement strand
ATTGGCCCTGTGTCACTTCTCTTTCTCTTCTCGCTCTGTCCTCTCCAGAGTTTTTATGGATATTTTTTTGTCGTTCGTCAGATGGCTATTTCAGTCTCTGCGAGGAAGGCAGCTGTTACTCTGCGGGTCCTCCCTCCCAGTCTCCACAGAGCTTCTTGGCCACTACTGGGGTGGTGTGGGTCAGTCAGGCCAGGTCCTCTTTCAGAGTGCTGCCTCAGGTAGCGGGCAGGACTGTATACAGCACAGGTTCTGTTGTCTGGCTGTCTGTCCCGTAAAGGCACTGCTGAGTGTGGCCTATATGGAGCTTCTTTGGGTGGAAAGCTGGATTTCATGAATGAAAATGGAACGTGCCTTTGTTTTTTTTGCAAATTGATAGTGTGACATAGAGTGCTTTAGTATATATGCGTAGTAGAAAAACTAATGTAACCGCCCCTGGCATAAATACATACAGTATATTGTAAACTACATTGACATACACGCAATGTAATATAAACTGCCTTGGCATATGCTTAATGTAATATAAACTGCCTTGACATATACGCAATGGAATATAAACTGCCTTGACATATACGTAATTGAATATAAACTGCCTTGACATATACGTAATGCACTATAAAATACCTTGTTATATAATACGCAATATAATGATTATAAGCTGCCTGGACATACACACAATACAAAAATTCATAAGCTGCCCGGCAATGTAAACTGCTTTCGCATATGCGCCATTCCAATATACACGCCCTTCGCATAATTATACACCATTCAGTATACACTCATTTTTTGCATATACGTCATTCCAGTATGCACTCCTTTTGGCATCTACGCAATATGATATAAACTGCCTTGCTATACACAGAGTGTAATATAATCGTCCTAAGTAGTGTATGCATATGCAATGTCATGTAAACGTAAAGGAAATTGCCTTGGCATAAAGCTGTGTAATACAAGTTGCCTTGACATAATTATCGGAAACGGATGACAATATTTACAAAACTGCATACACACGGAGACTAAAATAATGTAAAACCCACGAGTGCTTGTTTCATTATCCTTGAAATAAAAGAAAGGGGAAAAAAACTACAATAGTGTCATTTAAACTGTCCTGGCATATACACAATACAAACTGCGTGCATTTTGAACGAACACAGATAAAAACGGAATTGTATTCATTGCCGTTCTCTCTTGTTTCTATAACATTTTTTATGTCAGTGGATGAGGAACTAAAAAAAACATGGTCCCCAAATTCCTCTCTTTGGTCATCTTTTGCTTCAGCGTTTGTTATTTCCATAACTCTGCCATTATTTTCCTTTGTGATTTCCATTTTTATGCAAAGTCGTTCTGCAAAATATGAGCAGGGTATATAATGACAGTAATAAGGGTATAACAATACCATTCGTAACACCCTCATTATATATTTTTGGGGTACGGAAATGAGAACTTAGACTTCCTGTTTCCTGTACTGCCATTATTTTTTTTTACAAATCTCTGTTCCTACCTTCTCTCTTTCCTGCTTCTCTATTCACCCCCCCCCCCCCCACACACACACACACAATATATATATATATATATATATATATATAATAATACAACCGCATGCATGAATGCACTGTCACACACACACACACACACACAAACACAACACAACAAAACACACCACAACACAACACAACACACCCACAACACACAACATACGCACACACAACACTATAATTAAAAAACCTGGCACCCATCACTCCTCCAAATCACTCTTTCTTTAAACCCCCCACCCCCCACCACCCCCACCCCCACCCCCAACACCCCACACCCTCCACCACCCCTCCTCTCCTGCCTGAACTTCTGTGTCTGCACACCACTAGCCATAGCTCCCTCCCTCAGCTCCTCCAGGGAGGAACCCAGTAGGCTAGCCCTAGCCCAGGTCTCACTCACTCACTAACTCACTCACTCTTCTAACCCTCCCTTCCAACTAACCTCTAACCCACACCTAGTATATACAACCAGCGACAGCTGGAACAGACCAAAATCAGATGGCTGCATCGATACAACGTTGCCAAGCAACCTGGCGCCAGCCTGCGACCACTAGGCTATTACTGCTCCTACTGCTGCTGCTGCTCCATCCATCCATCCATCCATTTAACCATCCATCCCATCAACCCACCAGCCAACCCACCAGCCTTCTCCTCCTCCTCCTCCTCCTCCTCCTCCTCTTCTAAAACGCCCTTGATGAGTGATGCAACAGCTTGGCCCCCGCGAACCAATCAAAGTGTCCGAGACAAATCGATATTATAGCCTTAGAAGCTATATTAGTGTGGGGAGGCGAGTCGAGTTCGGCCCTACCTGTGCCTGTGCCACCGCTATCGCCACCGTCACCGTACCCTTCCTTCCTTCCTTAATTTAATAGCGCAGTATTCTTCTTCCTCCTGGTGGTAACTTGGCTTTATTAAATGAAAAAGACGCCACTCTGGAATTTTTGCGTAGGGGAGCGAGCGCGGGGATTGGGGGGGTGTGTGTGTGTGTGTGTGTGTTGTGTGTGTGTGTGTTTTGGGGGGTGGAGATCAATTCTGGCTAGCAGCCGGTCCGACACCGGTGATGCCACTAATAAAAGAAGATGAAGGTGGTGGTGGTAAGGGGGGGGGGGGGGGGGGGTGAGGGGGGGAGGTGTGGAGGGGGGGGGGGGGGGGGGGGGAGGGGAGGGGAGAGAAGAAAAAAAAAAAGCTGGTGCGCTGCGTGGATAGTGTCAGTGAGTGTAAATGACAGGGCGGATGGATCTTTAAAAAAAAAGAAAAAAGGATGGGTGGGTGAGGGGGTGGGGGTGGGGGTGGGGGGGTGCGGGAGGTGGCGGGGAGGGGGTAGGGGGGAGGGGTTGTGTGTTTGTTCTTTCTAGAACGAACCAGCTGTTGCCCCCATGATTTGTATGGAAGCAACCGTTCCCGGTAAAAATGGCACGCGTGGTGATGGTGGTAATGGTGGTGGGTGAGGGGGGGGGGGGGGGGAAATTGTGGGGGGGGGGGGGGGGGGGGGGGGAAGAAGGGGTGGAAGGTGGTTAGGTTGTGTTGTGTATGTGTGTGTGCGTGCGTGTGTGGTGTGTGTGTGTGCGGTGTTTTGTGTGTGTGTGTGGTGTGTGTGTGTGTGTGTGCGTGTGTGTGTGTGTGTGTGTGTGTGCGTGTGTGTGCGTGTGTGTGTGTGCGTGTGAGTGCGTGTGTGTCTGTGTGTGTGCATGTGTGTCTTTGTGTGTGCGTGTGTGTGCATGTGTGCGTGGTGCAAAATTTCTAAGCTGCTCAAAGAACAAGAACGAACCAATGAAAAAAAGTAAAGAGTTTAGTAAATTGATTACTTAATCATTTAGTTAGTTATTCACTTGTTTAATTTGACTTATTCGGCTATTTAGTGAGTTACTTAGTTCATTTCTGTGTGTGTGTGTGTGTGCGTGCGTGTGTGCGTGCGTGATTGTGTGTGTGTATGTGTGCGTGATGTAAAATTTCAAAGCTGCTCAAAGAACAATAACAAACAAAATGAAAAATAGTCAAGACTTTAGTTAGTTGATTACTTAATCATTTAGTTAGTTACTTACTTGTTTAATTTGACTTATTCGGCTATTTAATGAGTTACTTAGTTCATTTCTGTGTCTGTGTGTGTGTGTGTGTTGTGTGTTTGTGTTGTGTGTGTGTGTGTGTGTGTTGTGTGTGATGTGTTTGTGTTGTTGTGTGTGTGTGTGTGTGTGTGTTTGTGTATGAACTATGAAAACAGCTTTTAGAATTTAAAAAAAAATTAGTGTTAAAACTGTGTTTGTTGTGTGTGTGTGTGTGTGTGTGTGTGTGTGTGTGTGTGTGTGTGTGGGGGGGGTAGTATGAAGTATGAAAACAGCTTTAAGAATTTAAAAATCTAGTAAAAACTGTGTGTGTGTGTGTGTGGTGTGTGTGTGTTGTTGGTATGAACATATGAAAACAGCTTTTAGAATTAATAAAAATGCAATAAAGAACGTTATGTGTGTGTGTGTGTGTTGTGTGTGTGTGTGTGTGTGTGTTGTGTGTGTGTGTGTGTGTGTGTGTGTGTGTGTGTGTGTTTGGGTGGGTTATGACATTAACAATGTTTTAATTGTCAAATGAGTCATGACTGTTAGTGTCCTTGTGTGTGCTTTTGTCTTTCGCTGTGTTTGTTTGTGTGTGTGTGTGTTTGTTTGAAGATAGGTTAGACATTCTGTTTTGTCCCTATCTGTTTACCTGTCTCACCCTTCTACTTTGTTCTTCTTCTTCTTTCCGCTTTTTGTTAGCTCTGTGTGTCTGTGTCTATGTGTGTGTTGTGTGTTTGTGTCCTGTGTTTCACGACTGATAACTACCTGTCTGCCTCTTCTGACTGCGTTTGTCTTCTGTCTCTCTTCTCCTCTTTCTTCTCTTCATGCTGATACCTGGATCTCTAGGTACCATGTTGTTGTATGTCTGTTGTCGTCGTGTCCACAGACACTCCAATAAAGCAAGAGCACTCTTTTAACTGGCAGTTTCTCATTCAGTTTATCCTGCCACCAGACTCCCCTCTCTCGCTCCTCTACTCTCTCTCTCTCTGCCCTTTTCTCCTTCAGCCTGAACCTTGGATAGAACTACACTAGGAGTACCCATGTATGTATGTATGTATGTTTGTCCGTCGTGTCCGACGATGACCTCCAAAACAGCAGAGGAGGCAGCTGCTGTTTTGGAAACTGGGCAGATATTTGATTATAGTGTTGATGCCTGCCCACAGCACATCCCCACTCTCTCGGCCAAGTGGGCATAAGGACAGTCAGCGTTGGAGATGTTCTCCAAAGGCCAACTAGCCCCCAGGGCTGCAGCACATAAGGACTGTGCGAGTCAAGCCTCCTAGTCAGAGAGTCATAGTCGATCACTAAAGACTAAGTTGTAAAGTGGAATTCCATGAGTGGGAAAGAAAGCCACTGGTCATACAGCCTCTCAGCTTGCTGTTGCCCCCAGCGTCCATGGTTTAATCAAGAACTGGGATAAAGCCCAGGCGCTGACGGTGGTAGTGGTACCCATAATTATGTTTAAAGTCCTTCGGCGCCTACCAGTACTCCACTCCACCACCACCACCACCACCACCAACAACAACAACAAACAGAAACTTGAGAGAACATCCAGCCACACAATTCCCAGTACTGCTTACTGGCTTGAAGAGAAGAGTTGCTGGCTAGTATACTAACTAGCTGCTTCCCTTAGGTCTGTCTGCCTAGTCGTAACCATTAAAGTGACAGATGGTATTAATAGGTTAGTGGATAAGTATAAGAGTGGGTTTTTTTATATTATTATTTTCAACTCGAGTAATTCCATGAAGTCGTGCCTGGGTTCGAATCTCGGGCAGGGGTGTCGAGGGAATTGAGGATAGGTGGGGGTTTTTTGTTTTTTTTTTTTGTTTGTTTTTTTTTGGGGGGGGTGTTTGTTCGTTGTTGTTGTTTGGTTTTCTTGGGCGGGGGAAGGGGGGGGGGGGTCTTTCTTTTTCTTTGCAATCTTCTACCTCAACTTATTTTTTATTTTTTTAATTTTATTTCTTTAATATCGAGGATAATGGTATAAGCACTTATGTGCCTTTTTTTTTTTTTTTTTGCATCCAGTCCTCGTGTGTATGCGGTTTAGAGTGTTGCAGACTTGCCTGTACTGTGCTTTAATTCCCTTCGTGTTCTGACATAAACGCATGCAGAAGATCAGATAATTATGCATGTGAATGAAAGATACCGTCAGTTATGACAGCGTTTGGTTGGGTTGTTTTTTTTGGGGGGTGGAGATATGGAAGCTCCAAACATTGGGAGCACGAGCATACCCAGCATGCATCTTGTACCTGGAGAGGGATGGGCTCCTCCAGGTTCAAACTTTACCTACGAGACACATCCTAAAAAACAAAGAGAAGAAGAAAAAAAAAGTTAAGTGCGGTATCGCGAACGATTTTTTTTTCTTTCTTATTTTTTGTTGTTGTTGTTTGTTTGTTTTTTTTGGGGGGGGGGGTTCAGGGTGGGTGGGTGGGATGATAAAATGGGAAAAGAACAAAACGAAAAGAAAATATTCCAATAAAATTGTAATATTCCGCGAAAAATGATCCAGACCTAACAGACCTGCTCTTAACACGAAGTCTTCCTAAGTCTGAGAGCCTTTCCTTTCTTTTTTCTTTCTTTCTTTCTTTCTTTCTTCCTTTCCTTTCTTTCTTTCTTCCTTTCTTCCTATCTTCCTTTCTTTCTTCCTTCCTTCCTTTCTTCCTTTCTTCCTTTCTTCCTTCCTTTCTTTCTTTCTTCCTTCCTTTCTTTCTTTCTTCCTTTCTTCCTATCTTCCTTTCTTTCTTCCTTCCTTCCTTTCTTCCTTTCTTCCTTTCTTCCTTCCTTTCTTTCTTTCTTCCTTTTTAAAAAATATTTTTCTTTCTTCCTCCCTTCCTTCCTTTCTTCCTTTTTTATCTTTTCTTTCTTTCTTTCTTCCTTCCTTCCGTCCTTTCTTTCTTTCTTCCTTCTTTTCTTCCTTCCTTCCTTTCTTTCTTCCTTTTTTAATCTTTATTTCTTTTCTTTTCTTTCTTTCTTTCTTTCTTCCTTCCTTTCTTCCTTTTTTATCTTTCTTTCTTTCTTTCTTTCTTCCTTTCTGTCTGTCTTCCTTTATTTATCTTTCCTTCCTTCCTTCCTTTCTTTCCTTCTTCCTTTCAAAAAAAAATCTATCTTTCTTTTCTTTCTTTCTTTCTTTCTTTCTTTTCTTTTTTTCGTTTTACACTGTAGTGTCTGTGTGTAGGTAGCAGACACACTCACTCACCCAGGACGACTTAGACTTCGAGGCAGGCGAGAGGCTTGTTGTCAGAGCGCTAAGACACTTGTTGTTGTTGTTGTGGCAGAGCCCTGGTATTTGGCTCACAGAGACTGGACAGATTGTCATGGGAGTTCTTGTCTCTGTGTGAGTGTGTGCCTCTGTCTGTCTATGTCTGTCTGTCTGTGTGTCTGTCTGTCTGTTTGTCTGTATGTCTGTGTGTCTTTGGCTGTCTGTGTCTGTCATTGGCTGTCTGTCTTTGGCTGTCTGTCTTTGGCTGTCTGTGTCTGTCTTTGGCTGTCTGTGTCTGTCTTTGGCTGTCTGTGTCTGTCTTTGGCTGTCTGTGTCTCTCTTTGGCTGGCTGTCTCATTGGCTGTCTGTGTCTGTCTTTGGCTGTCTGTCTTTGGCTGTCTGTCTTTGGCTGTCTATGTCTGTCTGTCTTTTTGTCTGTCTGTCTGTCTTTGGCTGTCTGTCTGTCTGTCTATGTGTGGCTGTCTGTGTTTGTCTTTTTCTCTCTGTCTGCCCGTCCGTTTGTATGTATGATCTCTCTCTCTCCCCTTTTCTCTCTCTCTCTCTCTCTCTCTCTCTCTCTCTCTCTCTCTCTCTCTCTCGCAATCTCTCTCTCTGTTACTCTGTCTGTCTGTCTGTCTGTCTGTCTCTGTGTCTCTGTCTGTCTCTCATACTCATCTTTAACCCTTGGAAATAAACTCTCTCTCCCTCTCTGCCTCTGTCTCTCTCTGTC
>CM054149.1:34427912-34455412 GCA_028751875.1 Rapana venosa | reverse complement strand
AGAATAGCGATCGATTTTCATTGTATAAGCTTTTGAAAACAAATAACCTTACAGAACCATATATTGAAATGAATGTAAACAAGTTTATTAGATGTGCGCTGACTAAATTTAGATTTGGTGTCTCTGAAATAACAGTTCATAGTCAAAGATATAGAAAAGGTGAGAAAAACTTGATATGTCCTATGTGTAGACTTGATGAAGAGGATGAAGTCCATTTCATTTTTTCTTGTCCAGCACTAGATGACTTAAGAAGAGACTATATTCCTGAGAAATATTATCGCACACCAGCTCACTTTAGAATGATTACGCTCCTGTCTTCCAAAAATGAAAATGTCATGAAAAATCTTGCTATGTATATCTATAAGTCTTTAAAAAGGAGAAGTAGTTTGATCTCATAACCAAGAAAACACGTGTAACTTGGTGTGTATGTACTACATTGTAGTTAGTTGGATAAAGATGTTTGTGTGCTTGAGTATAACATTATTATATATGTGTGTCATTTTGTAAACCCCTTCAAATGGGGCTATGGCCTTTCTTGAATAAATATCGTTATCGTTATCGTTATCGTTATCTCTCTCTCTCTCTCTCTCTCTCTCTCTCTCTCTCTCTCTCTCTCTCTCTCTCTCTCTCTGATTTAGAACATTTCCTGAGAACATTACGGTTTTCCTGCAAGTACTCACTGTCAAAGGAGTTCTCTGCCCATTATTTAGTTATTACCTTTCAGAGCTCTTTGCTGTGGCACAAGGTTGTCAGAATGGAAACATGAGGAAAAGCAGTGTTGAAGTTACACAATCTTACCATACTAGTCTTTCTTAGAGGAAGGAGTTTTAGATGAAAAAAAAAAGTTCTGCTGATAAAATTTAGTCTGCACGCGTAAGTGCACGTGCACGCTTACACACACATATACGCGCGCTCGCGCGCATTCGCACGTACATGCACGCACACACACGCGCGCGCGCGCACGCACACACGCACACATGCACACATACTCACGCGCACGCACGTTCGCACACATACACGCACGCACGCACACTCTCTCTCACACACACACACACCCTTACCTTTTAAAACTCAACGGGTAAAACAATCTAATCATTGAGCTGTAGCCAATTTTCAAACCGTTAAGTTTTATGTACATATTAATACATTTCTCCAGGCAAAATGATACGTGTCGAATGGTTGTGATCTTGATCTTTTTCGAGCCTTTACAATATTGCAAATTTGTCATTATACAAACCAACAACAACAACAACAAAAATCTAACCACCATGATGCAATGATTAGCGCTGTGAGTTACGGACATGAAGGTCGCAGGTTCGAATCCTATAAGAGCCATAGAGATGTTTTTTTGGACTTCGGCCGGCTCCTACCCTGAGTGAGTTTGCTATAGGCTCATTGCGAAGACTGGAACCCCACAGTCAAGCTTCATTCACTTTACGGATGCAATTTTGAGAGTGTTGCTCAAATTATCTTTCCAACACTGCAGGTGCCTGTATCTCTCTGGCCTGATCGACGCCGGGATGTATTATGAATGGAAGCATAGAGTACAGGCCTGCCAAGTAGTCTCAAGGCACATGCGCTTCTAAAGGATGCAGCATCAAACCTCATTACATTGATCATCATGCAATAAGCGAAAAATGTCTCTCTGATTCGATTTCCCCGTACACGTCTGTGCCTGTGGTCAGTTTGTGTCAAAGCCTTCGAGGTTGGAGGTTCACGGGAGAAGGTCGTTAGAGGGACGCTGTGGTGGTGGTCGCCAGCACGGGTGGGCCTCGTGCTCAGTCTCACTCCGCACCTGAGCTATTACTGTCCTGAATAGGGGGCTTAGTGGGTGGTGCCCTGCGTTTGTTAGCTCAGAACAGGCACCGCTGAGCACCACCAAAGTGACCCAGCAGCAGTGCAGGGCCCATCTGGCTGGTGGCCCCACTGCAGCCTGATATTGATAGGCTCCTAGTGGACTTTTTGCTCTGTGGATGCGGCCTAACGAATCTGGGTATATTATGGCGGGGGCAGAGAGATTTTAACGAGCGGTAAGGGTACGGCAGGACAGGAACAATACAGAAGATGACAGCAAACGAACAAAAAACCCCAAAACAAAGCAAACAAACCAAATATCAGCAAATCTAAAAGCCGGTTGATAATCTATCCATTCTGATGCCTTCCCCCCCTCCCCCCCCTCCCCGAAATACCTAAAAGATCACGACTCTTTACCATGCAAAAGTCGGATGCGCTGGGCCTGACTTGTCAGGCACTAGATAGATGCTTGACGGCAGCGCAACGCATTTTCGCTCATATGACAGACAACAGTAATTGCTGTTTGAGGGTTCGACGACGACGACAGCGACGACGACGACGATGACGACGAAGAAGAAGAAAACAGTTTGTTATTTTTTCAAAATTTCTTCTTAATCAAATGACTGCACCTTCTACATAATGTGTTGAGTTATTTAACTTTTGCAATTCTTTTCAGAAAAAAAAATTATGAGCACGTTTTAAACAAACAACAGCAAAAGTTGTTTTCTTTGAAATCGCTCCTGTCAGCTTGAATGGATATAAAAGAGATATTATGGGATACCCTTCAGCCCCGCTCGTAGCCTGAAGGCATAAATCTTCTTCAGGCAGAAGGAAAAGTGTGTCAAATATTCAGTCATACGATACTTCCTGAATCTTCTCGTTCCAATCCTTGTGCAGTAATGGAAGAGTGCAATATCAAATGCCTCTCTAAATACTTTTCCCGTCACTCATCTGTTTACGTGTCTGTCTGTCTGTCTGTCTGTCAGTCTGTCTGTCTGTCAGTTCTCTGTGTGTGTGTGTGTGTGTGTGTGTGTGTGTGTGTGTGTGTGTGTGTGTGTGTGTGTGTGTTGTGTGTGTGTGTGTGTCTCTCTCTCTCTCTCTCTCTCTCTCTCTCCTCTCTCTCTCTCTCTCTCTCTTTCTACGTCTCTATGTGTCTGTCTGTCTGTCTGTCTCTGTCTCTGTCTCTGTCTCTGTCTCTGTCTCTCTCTCTCTCTCTCTCTCTCTCTCTCTCTCTTTTACACACACACACACAAACACACACACAACGTAACACAACACAACACGACACGACAAGACACGACACAACACAACACAACACAACACAACACACACACACACACACACACACACACACACACACACACACACACACACACACACACACACACACACACACACACACACCAAAACACATACACACACACCAATACACACCCACACACACCAAAATACCCACATACACACACACTATGCACATACACGCGCCTACGCCTACGCACGTACGATATCATAAACTACACACTAATGCTAGACTAGACACTTTATCACTTGACAGGAAAGAAAAGAAAAACAAACAAACCAACGAACTGAAGACAAGTTCCACGGTGGCTACATTGTGCACACAACTGTTGTTTTCTCAACCTGTTGGTTAAAAGAGTAGTAACACTGTGACTGCGAGCATGTAACGCTGAGGTTGCCCTTCTTAAAGAAGAAGAAGAATTGCGAAGAATTGCGAAGAAGAAGAAGAATTGCGAAGAAGAAGAAGAAGAATTGCGAAGAAGAAGAAGAATTGCGAAGAAGAAGAATAATTGCGAAGAAGAAGAACAAGAAGAAGAAGAATTACAAAGAAGAAGAAGAATTGCGAAAAGAAGAAGAAGAAGAATTGCGAAGAAGAAGAAGAATTGCGAAGAAGAAGAGAAGAAGAAGAAGAAGAAGAAGAAGAAGAAGAAGAAGAAGAACAAGAACAAGAACAAGAAGAAGAAGAACAGGAACAAGAACAAGAACAAGAAGAACAAGAAAGAAAGAAAGAAAGAAAGAAAGAAAGAAAAGAAAAGTAAGAAAAGAAAAGAAAGAAAGAAAGAAAGAAGAAAGAAAGATTCTTAATCTAAAGGTGTAAGAAGATTACCTGGTGTCTTCAGTAAGAGTATCTGATACCCTGCAACTGAAAATAGAAACAGACTTAGAAGAAGCAGGTGGGGAATTAAAGAAGAGGAAAGTCCTTGTATGTGAGGGGGTTGGGGTGAAGAGGGGTGCGTGCGTGAGTGTGTGTTGTTTGTGTGTTTGTGTGTGTGTTTGAGAGAGAGAGAGAGAGAGGAAGAGAGAGAAAGCATGTATGTATGTGTGTGAGAAAGAGAGAGAGAGGGAGAGAGAGAGACAGAGACAGAGACAGACAGACAAACAGAGACACAGAGAGAGACAGAAAGAGAGAGAAAGACAGACAGACAGACAGACAGAGCATGTGTGTGTGTATGTGTGTGTGTCGATGTCTGTGTGTGTGTGTGTGTCTGTGTGTGCGTACATGCGTGTGTGCTTGCATGTATGTATGCGTATGTGCGTGTGTCTGTCTGTGTGTGCTTGCATGTGTATGTGCTTGCATGTATGTATGTGTATGTGTGAATGTGAGCGTGTGTGTGTCTGTATGTGCACGCGAGCGTGCCTGCGTGCATGTGTGTGCGTGCGTGCGTGTGTCTGTGAGAGAAAGACAAGACAAATAGCCGAGAGAGAGAGAGACAGGCAGGCAGGCAGGCAGGCAGGCAGGCAGGCAGGCAGACAAGACAGAGAAAAAGAAAAAAAAGCAGGCACAAATTGGTAGTCAGTGGCTTAATTATGGAAATTAAATTCGTTACAGTTGCCACACATCTTAGTGTGTTTTTCCTTTCCTGCTTCAAGAGCAACAAGCACTACTGCTGCTACCTATCATGATTGAACTGGCGCGACTAGTGCACATGCACAGACATACTAGCGAGGTGTGTGTATGTGTGTATGTGTGTGTGTGTGTGTTTGTGGGCGGGGTGTGGGGGGGGGGGAGTTTGTGTGTGTTTGTGTGTGTGTTTGTGTGTGTACGTGTGTGTGCGTGTGTGTGTTGGGGGGGGGGAGGGGGTGTTAGTGTGTTTGTGTGGTGTGCGTGTGTGTCGTGTCTTGCAAACTGAACATAAAAAAATAAATGTATTGTCTTCTTCTTTTTCTTTTCTTCTTGTTCTTGTTCTTCTTGTTCTTGTTCTTGTTGTTCTTGTACTTGTTTTTGTTCTTCTTGTTCTTCTTCTTGTTCTTCTTGTTCTTCTTCTTGTTCTTCTTCTTGTTCTTCTTCTTCTTCTTCTTCTTCTTCTTCTTCTTCTTCTTCTTCTTCTTGTTCTTCTTCTTCTTGTTCTTCTTCTTCTTGTTCTTCTTGTTCTTCTTGTTCTTCTTGTTCTTCTTCTTGTTCTTGCTTCTTCTTCTTCTTCTTCTTCTTCTTCTTCTTCTTCTTCTTCTTCTTCTTCTTCTTCTTCTTCTTCTTCTTCTTCTTCTTCTTTTTCAGTGTTTTTTCTTAGCTAACTAACCACATTAGTAGTCAATGCAATGTCTGATCATTTTTACGTTCTCTTTTTTCATCACGTAATAATATAGGCCTGCTTGACCTTACACTACAGGCACTTGACGAAAAAAAATTATATGCACCCTTGTACATGATTCTATGCAGATAGTTTGGCCCATTGTGGCAAGAAAGAATGCCAGTAATAGTACACATCAAGATGTGACACATCCACCAACAGCGGTGTGTGCCTACATGCTATCCTTGTATTTAGGAAGGAAGGTGGCAGGATGGTTAAGACGTTCGCCTGCCAACAAGTCAGCCTGTGAGGTTCTGGGTTCGATTCCCAGCCTCGCCCTTTTTTCCCAGTTTGATCCCCCCTAAAATCGAACTGAATGTCAAAGTCCTTCGGATGAGACTATAAACCGAGGCCCCGTGTGCGAACGCATGCAGAACATCTTGCGCACACGTTAAATCCTGCTCCGCTTTTCGAAAGAGTAGGCCATTGTGTGCTGGTGGGAACAGATGACAAAATTTACAAAACCGCATACACACGGGGACTGGATGTTAAAAAAGCACATGAGTGCTTATTCCATTATCCTCGATATAAAATATTTAAATTTAAAAAACAGTCATCTGAGCGCTTTGATTTGTTGCTTTACAAGATTCAGCGCTATATAAATTCCATACATTCTTCTTCTTATTATTGTTTGAAATAGTTTTACAGATGAAGGCACCATTCACAATTTAGACCTACGATATGATCTAATTCGTTGTATGCATACACACACGTGTTTGGAAGCGCGTGAGATTTCTGGCGTGCGCGCGAACACACACACACACACACATACACACACACTCACACTCACTCACACACACACACTCACACACACATTCACACTCACACACACACACACACATACACACACACACACACGCGCGCTCTCTCTCTCTCACACACACACTCACACACACATACACACACACACCTTGGGTCCATTTAAAAACGGCTTTCTGATTGATTTCTGTAAACAATTTTTTTTCATGCTGCCATTGTACTAAACCTCAAATCAATCTAGAGCTACATAGAAGAACGCAATTATTTTCTTTTTGGTTTCAACAAATCTTTATTTTAAAACCACACACAAAATCACACTTGCAAGAGACCAACAACAAGCTACACACTTATAGTGTGCTCACCAACAATGAAAATTTCAGTCTTTACCTTTATTTTAGCATCTGAAAGTCATCCATTTGCTCAAAACTATGAACATGGATTTTTATTTGTATACGTAACGGTATTGACTTTCTTGCTATGGTTTCAGGCTACAATCGATACTGGACTGGAAAGGTACTTTCGAAGACCGAATTGGCGATGACAAAATCACCAGAAAACAGAATTTCCACAAGAAGTAAATGTACGCTTTCTTCAAGTTCAGCGCTTATGGCAGGCACTAGATTGCCGATTTGGTAAGGTGAGTAAAACTTTTCCTTTTTTTTTCGTCATTTGCCTGTCACCATGTTTGACAACCTAATATTCAAGTAGTATTCAAGTCCTTTCTGTGTACGTTTAGTTTTATGCTAATTCATCCTTCGGGTGAGAGTCTATTAGAGGCCCTGTGTGCGAACGTACCCAGGACTTCTTGAGCACTTGTTGAATGAAACCCGTTCTGCCTTTTGGAAGAGTAGGCTATCCGAGCCGGTAGGAAAGGATGGCAAAAAAATAAAAGAACAGAATGAAACAAAACAAAATCCACATAGACTCTAGTGTCATGTTTAGACATCACCCCCCAAGTCTAAATGCGGCAACCTAAATGATGGGCAAACACGGTCACAGAAACAAAAAACAAAATCACCATTGGTGAACCTCAGTGTCCTATGCTTAAACCAAAGGAAGCATATGCTTCATATCCTCTTGTCCCTGATCCGGCCGCACTGTCGGCTGCCGCTAGATTCCAATACGACCGCAGCCGACAGCTGGTGCTGCCCACATGGGCAGTACTTTTCCATCACACACAGACCTCGGGTTTTCACACTATGTGTCTGAAAATTGGTGGGGTGATGCAGGGAGGGTGTCAGAGGGTGCCAGTGATAAATTTAGACCACTAACGTGTGTGTGTGTGTGTGTGTGTGTGTGTAGTGGGGAGGAAAGGAAGAAATAACAGCCAGCCACGGGGAACCGCTTTTCAATGGTGCAGCGTGGGGGGAAAAAATGGCGTATTCTTTAGTAGCAGACGATTCATCTGATTAGCCAGACGATAAATTGAATGTTATTGTCTTGGAAGTAGAAACATTTGAACGAGAATTGTTAAGTGAGTCCGATATTAAACGCTTACGAGGAAGAGGAGGAAGGAAATGCTGCAGTTAGGGAGAAGAGTGAGCCTGAAAATAATGTGCTAGGAGGCACATTCCTGACCTGTGCTACACACACTGTGGAGAAATTTGACCTCCCGGCCTATCCGATGCATAGACACCTGAAAGCGTGATGCCTTTTGACTGTTTTCTCATTATTACCACACTTTTGCTTTGAAACTGCAATGGCAGAAACGAACAGATATGCTGATAATGAAAATAGCAAGAAGGAAAAGAAAATAGGTCGTCTCCCGTCCGACAGGTGAGAGTAATGGAACCCCCCCCCCCCCCCCCCCCCCCCACACACACACACACATCCATAATTTGTGCTTTTTGTGATGTGATGTGACCCTGTGCCACCACTACGACTACTTTAGAGACTACCAACATTAAAATTTTGTAGGGTTACAGAAGTTCTGTGTTGTTTCGAATTTGTCACACCTGTGCTGTGACACTGGTGACAGTGTGACAGTCATGTACAATAATACACTTCTGTACACTTAACAAACATGTGGTAGCACACGCAGATATGAACTGCAGTATAAAGGTCACATGTTGATTGATTATGACTTGTTTTTAAAAGAAAAAAATAGTTAAACAAAAATTCTGTCTCCTCTAGACATACCATAAAACAACAGGTGCTATGGGGACATTGTGTGACACATCCTTGAAGTACTATTGCACATAACTATTGATAAACACATCAGCTGGGTATCACTTCCTTATTCAACACTAACATGCTTTAACTATTGTCAAATCCATGCAGGATTTACTGTTTTATCATATATACCATAGTTTTACCTGTGATTGGTGACAAATAAGGTGACAGTGACAAGACATCTGGTGACCAGACACATAAACTTGTGCCTAAATGCAAGTACAAAAACATACCTAGCTTGTGACAAAATTTCAGCTTGATAACTTGTCATGCACACACACAATTGTCTTAGGAGTAAAGTAAGTCAGATGGAGGTAGAAAACCTTCAAAGAATTCAAAATCTACAGGCAGTTTAGCTCTGTAGAATCCAACAAGAGGGTTTTAAACGAACTTTTGTCGGTGTGTGTATATGCCCTAACTATTGAGGTAGCCGCATTCTAACTTCGGGAAAACAGTTGGGAATCGAACCTACATATTTTACCAGGACAGTTGGGAGGTAGCCTACCTCCCTGCTCTTTCCGATTTTCAACTGTCGTGAGTTCTTTTGACGTACACAAGTCCGTAAGCACACGTGTCCGAACAATGTAGAGGCTTCTCCGGAAAAAAACACATTCAGCTCGACTTTCCCGCCAAATTGGGAAGAAAGGGCAAGGCTGGGAATCGAACCCAGAACTTCATTGTTTACTTGGTAGGTTAGGTGAACATCCAAACCGTCCTGCCACCACCTCCCTTCACGATTCGGTGTTTGTTGAGGTCATCATTCCCAGATAAGATCACCACATCCCTGTTTTTAGTATCTTGTATAAAATAGCTCAGTGGTCAGAGCACTCGCTTTCCCCCAGCCAATGTTAAGCAGTCGAGCGTGGTTACCACCTCTTGGATGGGTGACCGTTTTCGCGCGCCTTGGGCTTCATCAGTACTGTCCCCTACTTCACCCAGCTGTAAATGGGTACCTGCCTCTTAAATTAAGGTCAGGGAAGGTAAAAGCAGCGAGGGAGAGGAGATGGGCGCCGCCCTCAATATGCTGGCCCCTAGAGAAGCTGAGGTCTCTGATGCCTCGTTCCCCTATGACCACATGGGGTTATGGGACTCCTTTACCTTTTAGTATAGCTCCCTGTCGTGTTTTGGGGGTAGTTTCGGCAAAGACAGTCAGACATTTTTCTCCCTTCGATCCCCTTTTTGCAACCTTCTCTATCTCCCTTTCTCTTTCTTTCACGGTTTTCTCATCTCCCATACTGTTGTCTCCTAGCGCTCTCTCTCTCTCTCTCTCTCCCTCTCTGTCTCTCTCTCCTCTCTCTCTCTCTCTGTCTGTCTCTGTCTCTCTCTTCTCTGTCTCTCTCTCTCTCTGTCTCTGTCTCTGTCTCTCTCTCTCTCTCTGTCTCTGTCTCTGTCTCTGTCTGTCTGTCTGTCTCTCCTTCTCTCTCTCTCTCTCTCTCTCTCTCTCTCTCTCTCTCTCTCTCTCTTCTCTCTCTCTCTCTCTCTCTCTCTCCTCCTCCTCCAGGGGCAAGCCATTATTTTTGATGGGTGCATTCATGCGTGGAAGCGTTGTGCAGGTCAGGAAGCGTGGCGTCGTTGTCTTGCCTGTCTGTCTCTTTCTCTCTGTACGTCTGTCTGTATAATGTCTGTCTGTATGTCTGTCTGTATAGATATCTGTATGGACGTCTGTCTGTCTGTCTGTCTGTTTGTATATATGACTGTATGTCTGTCTGTATAATGTCTGTCTGTATGTCTGTCTGTATATATGTCTGTGTGTCTGTACGTCTGTGTGTATGTCTGTATATATGTATATATGTCTGTTTGTCTGTATATATGTCTGTCTGTACGTCTGTTTGTATGTTTGTCTGTATATATGTCTGTCTGTCTGTATATATATGTCTGTCTGTACGTCTGTTTGTATGTTTGTCTGTGTATATGTCTGTCTGTCTGTCTGTATATATGTCTGTGTGTCTGTCTGTATAATTTTATATGTCTGTCTGTCTGTACGTCTGTCTGTATATAATTAGGTCTGTCTGTATATATTTCTGTCTATATGTCTGTCTGTCTGTATATATGTCTCTATCAGGAAGGCCCCAAAATAAAAAAAAAATAAAAAAGCCTCACACAAAATAAAAAGCCATCCTCCACCCCCACCCCCCCACAAAAAAAAAAAATCCTTCCGGAAATGAGAGAGAGAGAGGGGGGGGGAGGGGGGATGAGTTGAGGGGGGAAGGAGGAGGGGTGGAGCAGAGGAAGAGTCAGGGGTGGGTGGCGTTATTCCATTGCTCTCTCTCTCTGTGTCTCTCTCTGTCTCTGTGTGTCTCTCTGTCTCTTTGTCTCTCTTTATCTCTCGCTCGCTCTCTCTCTCTCTCTCTCTCTCTCTCGCTCTGTCTCTCTGTCTCTGTCTCTGTCTCTCTCTCTCTCGCTCTGTCTCTCTGTCTCTGTCTTCTCTCTCTCTCTGTCTGTCTTCTCTCTCTCTCTCTCTCTCTCTCTCTCTCTCTCTCTCGCTTTCTCTCTCTCTCTCCAACCTTCCCCCCCCACCCCCCCCCAGCCATCCTCCCCTCCCTCTTGAAGGATGCGTTCCTACTTCGCGCTTGGTTGAAGATGGCTGGTTGGTACAGTCACAGGCTGTGTGCTGGGCTTTGTTAACAACCCTTTCATGTTCTGACTCTTTCTCTTGTTCTATGTGTGTATGTGCGTGCGTGCGTGCGTGCTTGAGTGCGCGCGCGTGCGTGTGTGCGCGTATATGTGTGTGAGTGAGAGAAAGAGAGAGAGAGAGAGAGAGAGAGAGAGAGAGAGAGAGAGAGAGAGAGAGAGAGAGTCAGTCAAACTCAAAGTCAAACTTTTATTTTCAGTAACACACACACGCACAAATTACTAAGCAGTAATGAAATGAACTTAATGCTTTGAGCTGTAAACTGAAGTTCTTCACAATCTTGATTGTTCTTTTGAGCTGTAAACTTAAGTTTTTTTCACAATCTGTATTGTTCTTTTGAGCTGTAAACTGAAGTTCTTCACAATCTGTATTGTTCTTTTGAGCTGTAAACTGAAGTTCTTCACAATCTGTTTTGTTCTTTTGAGCTGTAAACTGAAGGTTTTTCACAATCTGTATTGTTCTTTTGAGCTGTAAACTGAAGTTCTTCACAATCTTGATTGTTCTTAGAGCTGTCAACTGGGTTCTTCACAATCTTAATTGTTCTTTGAGCTGTGAATTAGGGTTCTTCACCTCCTCGATTTTTCTTTTGAGCTTAAAAGTGAAGTTCTTTACAATCTTGATTGTTCTTTGAGCTGTAAATTGGGGGATTTTCCCACCTTGATTGTCCTAAAATAGATACATTCCATTTTGTCTCAAATAGATCCATTCCCTTGTTCTCAAATAGATGCATTCCTTTTTTCCTAAAATATTTGCATTCCCTAATCTTCATATAAGTGCATACCTTTTTTCTTCAAATAGATAATAATAAGAAGAAGAAATGGAATTTATATAGCGCTATATCTTGCACTGACAAATCAAAGCGCTTGCACTCAATTCAATCTTACACAGCCATTCAACCAATAACAATTAATAGGTGTAACAAGTCAAAATGTGCACATACACGCGCGCACACGCGCGCGCACGCACACACACACACACACACACACACACACACGAACACACACAGGTTATATACTTTGGCAGGGTGATGGGAACTCGGCTGTTGAAGGCAGGGACAGCTATGAGATGAAGCAGGAGAGGAAAGTCTTAGGATTGAAATACATATGTCTTGAGGCTGAATTTAAAAGTGTCATAAGAAGGCATTTGGCAAAGAGAGAGAGACAGGGAGGTTATTCCCGATCAATGGACCAGAAACAGAGAGACGACATTCCCTTGTCCTCAATATAATATTAATTTTGCTCTCAAGATCTGGTTACCAGCTAGCTGTTGATTGGGAAGTCTTCTCCTTTCCTTCCTTCTACATTCTATGTGGGGGAGGGGGGGGGGGGGGGGGGGGGTAGGCTACATCTTATAACAGGGAAAAGAAAAGGAAGAAGGAGAAAGAGGAAAAATTCTCACAGAGAACAAGGAAAACTTTTTTTCTTTTAAAGAGAATGAAACATAATCAGTCACTACCCAGAAACAAAAGCTGCCAGAGTCTAAATGATCCTGCTTCGCTTGCAAGAGTGTGAGGGGGTCATAAGAGCAAACAGAAGGAATGGGAAGCTACTTTTCAATCTTCTACCCTGTGTTTGTTGTTTGGTTGGGTTTTGTTTTTGTTACCAGGGTGGCAATACACCTGGGTAAATGTAGGTACCCCTCTATACCCAGCCTGCTACAAGTTCACAGCCTGGTCTTTCTTTACTTTGGATTCGGATTCTGTTGTCTATCCTGTTGCAGTAACTCTTAGTGGGTTGATTGAATTATTACAAGATAGACCTACATGTTTTTTATCACTTTGGTATGAGATGTAGTTCTCTAGTTTAAAAATAGCCAAAAGTTCGCGCCTACGCGCGATGTGTGTTTGTGTGTGTGTGTGTGTGTGTGTGTGTGTGTGTGTGTGTGTGTGTGTGTGTAGGGAGGTTGGGGGTGCTGTTTTGTCTTATTTGGTTTTTGTTGTTTTTTTTGGTTGTTGTTGTATTTAATTGTTTTGTTTTTGGTTTTGTGTTCTTGGTTGTTTCGGGTTTTGTGTGTGTGGTTTTGGTGGGGCTGTTTTTTTAGGGGGGGAAGGAGGGAGGTGGTATTTTGCTGAAATTTGTTTTATTGATGGAAAAGAAATTACTGTCCCATAGAACAAATATTGCTGTTTTCAAATTGACATGACTTTCTCTTTCATGAAAAAATGGCATCATTGTAAAATGGCTCTTTGTTATTAAAACAAAAGAAGAACAGAAAGTCGTGTTCTCTTTGGAGGACAGGTCTCTTTAAAAAAAAAAAATTTTCACATAATATATATAATTTCATTTCTTATACGTCATAAAGGTCTTTCACTGCCAAAATGGCATTATAAATAAATGGCTGCACACAGAAGAAATAGGGGAGCAAACAGAATCGCACCAGAAACAAGGGGAAGTAAAAACAGGGAGAAAGAAAAGTAGGAAACACACTGGTGCACAAAGCAGCAACACAAACAAACCCTGCCAAAGCATGAATGGTGGGTCATGCCTGCAGTGTGGATGATCATTCTGAAAAAACAAACACAAGTGGAGCCACCTTGCAGTTTTACATCCTCTTCTTTGTTCGCCTGTGTCATATCACCCTTCCTGCTCAATCTCTCATACCCTTCCTTCCACAGCTGGCTTACACAGTCTGCCCTTTTGTTACACAACACTTGCTGGCTGGCTGGCTGGCTGTCTGGCTGTCTGGCTGGCTGGTCTGTTGTCACAAGCACTGTACTAGCAATGGGCTGAGAGAAATAAATAAATTTTAAAAATTTGGCTAGTGTTTGACAAACCCAGCTTACATCTTTACTTGTGAGGGGTTTGTGTGAGGGGTTTTGGGTATTTTGGTTTGTTTGTTTTGGTTTTGGTTTATTAGTGGGCAGGTTTGTTTGTTTGGGGGGGGGGGGGGGGGGGTGGGGAGGCAGTGATTGAGGAGGGTTGGGGGCTGGTTGGTTTTGTTGGGTTTTTTGCTGTTACTGTGCTTTTTGTTGCTGAAAGTACATCCCTGTTTCAGATAGGTTCTTTCGTTTCTAAAGTTCGAAATCTTCAAAGTTGTGGACAAATGAGTTTGATAGTTTGGTTATTGAACACCGTGTGCACATGTTAAATCCTGTTCTGCTTTTCGTAAGAGTAGACCATTGTGTGCCAGTGGGAACAGATGACAGAATTTACAAAACCGCATGCACACGGGGACTAAATGTAAAAAAGCACATAAGTGCTTGTTCCATTATCCTCGATATAAAAGAATAAGATAGATAAATAAATAAATAGTCTCTTTATGTGAAAAGGGTTCTTTGTTTCCTTGGGTTTGGGGCAGAGCTGTATTTGGGGGGAATAATTTTTTTTTTACAGGGAACTAAAATCGTTTCTAAAGGAAGTGCAAGTTTCCACAAGCAGTAAAGTTTTGTTTAATTAATTCATTTTTCTTACTGGTAAAATGATTACCTTTTCCATGAACCAGTTTCTTCTTTCTTGGAGAAAGATTTTTAATCATGGTAATATTAGATTTCTGTGTTGAAAATAATGTTCTCCTTAATTGGAAAATGTCTCTTTATGATCACAAATATATGTTGGTGTACAAAGTCACCTTTGTTATCATTTAAGTCATTTAACATTCCCATTTTCCCCAATCAATGCAAAATCATTGTAGTGGGTACCAAAATCAAAAGAGTAGTCTTTCGTGACATACATTATATTCTAAAATGGCTTTAGGAAGAAGAAAAAAGAAAGTGGAATACAAGTAGTCCACAATAAACAAGAGAGAGAGGGAGAAAAATAAAAACAAACAAACAAATAAATAAATAAACAGGAAAAAACAGCATGAATGGTGGGTCATGCCTTCAGTGTGGATGATCATTCTGAAAAAACAAACACAAGTGGAGCCACCTTGCAGGTTTACATCCTCTTCTTTGTTGGCCTGGGTCATATCACCCTGCCTGCTCAATCTCTCATACCCTTCCTTCCACAGCTGGCTTACACAGTCTGCCCTTTTGTTACACAACACTTGCTGGCTGGCTGGCTGGCTGTCTGGCTGGCTGGTCTGTTGTCACAAGCACTGTACTAGCAATGGGCTGAGAGAAAGAAAGAAATTTTTAAAATGTGGCTAATGTTTGACAAACCCAGCTTACATCTTTACTTGTGAGGGGTTTGTGTGAGGGGTTTTGGGTATTTTGGTTTGTTTGTTTTGGTTTTGGTTTATTAGTGGGCAGTTTGTTTGTTTGGGGGAAGGGGGGGAGGCAGTGAGGGAGGAGGGTTGGGGGCGGGTTGGTTTTGTTGGGGTTTTTTTGCTGTTACTGTGCTTTTTGTTGCTGAAAGCACATCCCTGTTTCAGATAGGTTCTTTCGTTTTCTAAAGTTCGAAATCTTCAAAGTTGTGGACAAATGAGTTTGAAAGTTTGGTTATTGAACACCGTGTGCACATGTTAAATCCTGTTCTGCTTTTCGTAAGAGTAGACCATTGTGTGCCAATGGGAACAGATGACAGAATTTACAAAACCGCATGCACACGGGGACTAAATGTAAAAAAGCACATAAGTGCTTATTCCATTATCCTCGATATAAAAGAATAAGATAAATAAATAAATAAATAGTCTCTTTATGTGAAAAGGGTTCTTTGTTTCCTTGGGTTTGGGGCAGAGCTGTATTTGGGGGGATTAATTTTTTTTTTACAGGGAACTAAAATCGTTTCTAAAGGAAGTGCAAGTTTCCACAAGCAGTAAAGTTTTGTTTAATTAATTCATTTTTCTTACTGGTAAAATGATTACCTTTTCCATGAACCAGTTTCTTCTTTCTTGGAGAAAGATTTTTAATCATGGTAATATTAGATTTCTGTGTTGAAAATAATGTTCTCCTTAATTGGAAAATGTCTCTTTATGATCACAAATATATGTTGGTGTACAAAGTCACCTTTGTTATCATTTAAGTCATTTAACATTCCCATTTTCCCCAATCAATGCAAAATCATTGTAGTGGGTACCAAAATCAAAAGAGTAGTCTTTCGTGACATACATTATATTCTAAAATGGCTTTAGGAAGAAGAAAAAAAGAAAGTGGAATACAAGTAGTCCACAATAAACAAGAGAGAGAGGGAGAAAAATAAAAACAAACAAACAAATAAATAAATAAACAGGAAAAAACAGTAAGAACTGTGTAGTCAGTTCACAAAGCAGAAACCAGACCTGCCAAAGCATGAATGGTGGGTCATGCCTGCAGTGTGGATGATCATTCTGAAAAAACAAACACAAGTGGAGCCACCTTGCAGGTTTACATCCTCTTCTTTGTTCGCCTGTGTCATATCACCCTGCCTGCTCAATCTCTCATACCCTTCCTTCCACAGCTGGCTTACACAGTCTGCCCTTTTGTTACACAACACTTGCTGGCTGGCTGGCTGGCTGTCTGGCTGGCTGGTCTGTTGTCACATGCACTGTAGTAGCAATGGGCTGAGAGAAAGAAAGAAATTTTTAAAATGTGGCTAGTGTTTGAAAAAGCCAGCTTACATCTTTGCTTGTCAGGGGTTTGTGTGTGGGTTTGTTTTTTGGGGGGTTTGTTTGTATTGGTCTTATTTGTGTGCAGGTTTGTTTGTTTGTTTGTTTGGGGTAAGGTTGGGGGCTGGTTGGTTTTGTTGTTGTATTTTGTTGTTACTGTGTTTTTTTGTTGAAAGCATATCCCTGTTTCAGATAGGTTCTTTCGTTTTCTAAAGTTCGAAATCTTCAAAGTTGTGGACAAACGAGTTTGATAGTTTGGTTATTGAACACCTTGTGCACACGTTAAATCCTGTTCTGCTTTTCTTAAGAGTAAGCCATTGTGTGCCGGTGGCAACAGATGACAGAATTTTACAAAACCGCATGCACACGGGGACTGGATGTAAAAAAAGCACATAAGTGCTTAGTCCATTATCCTCGATATAAAGAAGAAAATAAATAAATGAATAAGTCTTTTATGTGAAAAGGGTTCTTTGTTTCCTTGGGTTTTGGGGCAGACCTGTATTTGGGGGGGATTAATTTTTTTTTTTTACAGGGAACTAAAATCGTTTATAAAGAAAGTGCAAGCTTGCACAAGAAGTGAAGTTTCGTTCAGTTAATTCATTTTTCTTACTGGTAAAATGATTGCCTTTTCGATGAACCAGTTTCTATCTTTCTTGTAGAAAGATTTCAATCATGGTAATATTAGATCTCAGTGTTGAAAATAATATTATTCTTAAATGGAAAATGTCTCTTTATGATCATCACAAATATATACCTTTGTTATTTTTTAAGTCATTTAACATTCCCATTTTTCCCAATAAAAGCAAAATCATTGTAGTGGGTACCGAAAAAAAAGGGTAGCTAGTCTTTCGTGACATACATATATATTCTAAAATGGCTTTAGGAACAAAAAAAATGTGGAATAAAAGTACTCCACAATAAACAAGAGAGAGAGAGAGAGAGAGAGAAATACCCCCCCCCCCCCCCCCCCCCCAAAAAAAAAAAAAAAAAAAACCCAAATAAATAAACAGGGAAAACAGTAAGAACTGTGTAGTCAGTTCCCAAAGCAGAAACCAGCCTGCCAAAGCATGAATGGTGGGTCATGCCTGCAGTGTGGATGATCATTCTGAAAAAACAAACACAAACACAAGTGGAGCCACCTTGCAGTTTTACATCCTCTTCTTTGTTATCCTACGTCATATCACACTGATGAATCTACTGTAGACCTACCCCTCCACAGCTGTAACAGTCTGCCCTTTTGTTACACAACACGGGGCGGGGGGGGGGGGGGGGGGGGAGGGGAGGGGGGGGGGGGGGGGGGGGGGGGGGGGGGGGGGGGGGGGGGGGGGGGGGGGGGGGGGGGTGGGGGGAGGGGGGGGGGGGGGGGGGGGGTGGCTGTCTGTTCTGTTGTCAATAGCACTGCAGTAGCAATGAGCTGAGAGAGGAATTCAATTTTTATTTTCTTAGTTGGTATTTGAAAAAAATCACCATACACTTTTGCTTGTGAGGGGTAGTGTGTGGTTTTATTTTGTTGGAGTTTTTTTTGTTTGTTTCGGTTTTGTTTTGTTTTGTTTTGCTTTGTTTGTGTGCGGGTTATTTTTTTGGTTGGTTGGTTGGGTTGTTGTTGTTGTTTTCGTTGTTGTTATTGTGTTGTTTTTTGAAAGCACATCTTATTTCAGACAGGTTAATTTTGTATCCAAAGTTCAAAATCTTAAAAGTTGTAGAGAGATGAGTTTGAGACTTTGGTTCTTGTTCTTGGAAAATAGTCTATGTATATTAAAAGGGTTCTTTCTTTTCATGTCTGTTTTATACACAGGGAATTGAAACTAAAATTCTTTCTATTCAAATTACAGATTTACATAAAAAGTAGAGTTTTGTTTGACTAAATTAATTTTCCTAGATGCTAAACTAATTACCTTTTCAATGAACGTGTGTCTTCTTTTCTTGAAGAAAGATTTGAATCGAGGTGCTGGTACGTTTCATCCTTTAAAAAAATTTCCTGGGATGGAAAATGTCTCTTTATGATCACAAATATACATTGGTGTAAAAAAAAAATCACCTTTCTATAATTGACATCCCTGAACATTCCCATTTTATTTTCTCCAAAAAAAATCCCCAATCATTATTTTGGGTACTAAAAACAGGGAGCTTTTGTGACATGCATTATATTCTTCTGTATTCTGCTTTAGGCAGAAAAAAAGAAAGTGACCAGTCACTTTAGACTATGTATCCCTTTCTGTGTTTTGCCAGGAGGAAAAAAGAAAGCCACAAATCAATAAGTCTCCAGCGGATTCATAACATGGGGTAGAAGCTCTTCCACAATAAACAAAAGGAAAGAAAGGAAAAACGCAAAGGTAAAAAAGAAAAAAAGCTAGAACTACGTAGTAGTCGATTCACAACAGCCGAAACCAAACCTGCCAAAGCATGAATGGTCATGCATGCAGTGCCGATGATCTCGAAAAAGCAAACACACGTGAAACCACCTTGCTGTTTCACACACCACCACCACCACTCTCTCTCTTCTCTCTCTCTCTCTCTTTCTTCTCTCTCTCTCTCTCTCTCATCTCTCTCTCTCTCTCTCTCTCTCTCTCTCTCTCTCATCTCTCTTCTTCTCTCTCCTTCTCTTCTCTCTTCTTCTCTTCTTCTCTCTTCATCTCTCTCTATCTCTCTCTCTCTCTCTTCTTCTCTCTCTTTCTCTCTCTCTCTTTCTCTCATTCTCTCTCTCCCTCCTCTCTCTCTCTCCCTCTCTCTCTTCCCTCCCTCCTCTCTCTCTCCCTCCTCTCTCCTCTCCCTCCCTCTCTCCCTCCCTCCCCCCCTCTCTCCTCTCTCCCTCCCTCCCTCCTCTCTCTCTCTCTCTCCCTCTCTCCTCCCTCTTCTCTCCCTCTCTCTCTCTCCCTCTCTTCCCTCCTCTCTCCCTCCCTCCCTCCTCTCTCTCCCCTTCTCTCTCCCTCCCTCTCTCTCTCTCTCCCTCTCTCCTCTCTCCCCCCTCTTCTCCCCCTCTCTCTCCCCCTCCCCACTCTTCTCTCTCTTTTGTCTTCCTTGTAAACCTAGTTTACCCATGCTGCTGCCTATCTCTGCCTACCTGTACTGCGGGTCAAAACCACTCCTCTTGCTGCTGCACATAGACCTGTACAGCCTGGTCTTTGTGACACAATCCTTTTGCTGGTTGGGTTTTGCCGTTTAGGGGCTTTTGTTTGTCACAAGCACCATGGCAAGGGGTTCAATGTTTTCTATAGAGACACCATAGGATGTACAGGAATGAGTGGGTGGGAGTGGGGGGGTGGGGGGGGGGGGGGAGGAGACAGATTTCTTTAATTTGTGTGGTTGTTTTTTTTTGCGGGGTTGGGGGTTTTTTTCGTTCCTCAGCTATAGGTCCAAGGTTTACCAATGATGAGATTTTTTGCGTTTGCGACTGTCCTCCACCCCCCCCCCCCCCTCCCTACCTTCCCTCCCTCCCCCAACGTTTTTAGGTAGCTGCATTGTTTCGACTTCGGGGATGGAGTCTAAACACGACACATGTGTGCATGTGGGTATTTTATTTTTTGTCATTTCTTCCTACCAGCACACATTGAAAGGCCTACTCTTTCGAAAGGTGGAACGGCGTTTTAACGTGTACGCAAGATAGTTCTGCGAACGTTCGCACATAGTGTCATCTGGATGACTTTGATATTCCGTTCGATTTTTTTTTTTATAGTCAATCTGGGAAGAAAGTGCGAGGTTGGGTTTCGAACTCAGAACCTCACAGGTTTATTTGTGTGGCAGGCGAACGAACGTCTTAACTACCTTGCCACCCTCCTTCTTTAATTGCTGTTTAAAAAGGTATGTGGTATGACCCTTTTTTGTGTGTGTTTTTTCGTTTGGAGGGGGAAAAAATCCCTTTTTTTCAGAAAACTTTTTCCTTATTTGTTTATACACTCGTGTATTACTCTTTCTGTTTATAGTTTTTGTTTTTGTTTTCTCTTTTTCCTTGTTTTTTTTCTTTATTATTATTTTATTTTTTAGTTGCCAGTGTCGATGACTAGAACTTGAAGAAGTTCTCTGTACTCCAACTCCACACTGAAGCATGTATGTTACCAGTGTTTGTCAGAGGCAAAGGTATATATATATAGAGTTGGACTTTCCCTGACGGCAATGGCGTTCGTCGTTATACCTTTTGTTACTGAGTAAACGGAAAGAAAGACAAATGAAATAGCTAGCAAAGTTTGCTGTCTATGTACAGTCCCTGCACACACACACAATAATTATCATAACAACTGCCAACAGCTGTTGTTTGGTTTTTGTTTCTTTTCTTATCTCTCTGTGATTTCGTCTCTCTTTCTGCATCATGCCTGCTTTTTCGTCTCCAAAATCCCTCCATCTGTTGTCCCTCATTGTCTATATTTCTGTCTGTCATCTGTTTGTCTGTCTTTCTGCCTGTTTGTCTGTCTTTCTGTTTATGTCTGTATGTCTTTCTGTCTGTCTGTCTCCGTGTCTTTCTCTGTCTCTGTATATCCGTGTGTGTGTGTCTCTGTCTCTCTGCCTCTCTCTCTCCCCCTCTCTCTCTGTGCTCTCTCTGCTCTCCCCCCTCTCTCTCCCTCTCTCTCCCTATCTCTCTCCCTCTCCCCTCTCCCTCTCCCTGTCTCTCCCTCTTCTCCTCTCTCCCCTCTCTCTCTCCCCTCTCTCTCTCCCTCCTCTTGTGCTCTCTCCCCCTCTCTCTCCCTCTCTCTCTCCCCCCCTCCCCCCTCTCTCTCTCCCCCCCCCCTCCTCTCTCTCTCCCCCCCTCTCTCTCTGTCTCTGTTTCTGAGTCTCTCTCTCTCTCAGTGTCCACCATGCCACCACCACCGCCACTCGCAGTCAAATGTCAGCAGTGTTTGTCAGAAGCAAAGCCCCAGTTTGGCGGCCTCTGACATCCATGCCCACATTCCGCTCCCCAGACCAGCCCTGCCTATCTCCGCCTCTGTCTCTTCTTGTCTGCCTGCCTGCCTGCCTGCCTGCCTGCCTGCCTGTCTGTCTGTCTGTCTGTCTGTCTGTTTTGTCTGTCTGTCTGTCTCAGTGTCTGCCCCGTCTCTCCTTGTCTCTGTCTCTGTCTCTGTCTGTCTCTCTTTCTGTCTGTCTGTCTGTCTCTGTCTCTCTCTCTATCTCTTAAGGGAGGGGACTGGATGTAAAAAAGCACATGGGTGTTTATTCATTATCCTCGAAATAAAAGAATTTGTCATTGTCATTGTCATTGTCATTCTCTCTCTCTCTCTGTCTCTCTGTCTCTCTCTCTCTCTCTCTCTCTCTCTCTCTCTGTCTCTCTGTCTCTCTGTCTGTCTCTCTGTCTCTCTGTCTCTCTGTCTGGCTATTCCCCTTCTTTGTCTATGTCTCTCCTTTTCTCCGTCTCACAGACACAAACACACACACACACACACGCACGCACGCACGCACGCGCGCATACGCACACATACGCACACACACACATACGCACACACACACACACACACACATACACACACGCGCGTGCGCGCGCGCACACACAGAGGCAGACGTCTGTTTGTGTGTCTGTCTGTCTCTGAGATAGATAGATAGATAGATAGATAGATAGATAGATAGATGGAGAGAAAGAGAGAGAGAGAGAGAGAGAGAGAGAGAGAGAGAGAGAGAGAGAGAGAGAGAGAGAGAGAGAGAGAGAAAGTTCTTACAGTTCAGAGTTCTTTCTCTCTCTCTCTCACTCACTTACAAAACTGCATACACACGGGGACTGAATGTAAAAGAAAGCACATAAGTGTTTATTCCATTATCCTCGATATAAAAGAATAAATAAATAAATAAAATAACTCCCCCCTCTGGAAATCACGGGCACAGAAGAGACCGTTGGAGTAGCTTTTTCGGGTTTTGTTTGGTTTTGTTTTGTTTTGTTTTGTTGCTGTTGTTGGTTGGTTTGTTTGCTATCCCTTCTCTTGTCGTCTCTTCTTTCTCTGTCTCTGTGATCTGGCTTGTCCTTCTACAAGTTTTCCGCCGTCGTCTGCTCTTTATTCTTTTTCTTTTTCTTTCTTTCGTTCTTTTCTTTCTTTTACTTTGAATTTTTTTTATAGATTAAATTTGGGGGGGGGGGGGGGGTTGTTGTTTTTTTTAGGGGGGCTCGAGTGTTTGTCTGTTTGTTTATGTGTGTGTGTGTGTGTGTTTGTGTTTGTGTGTGTATGTGTATTTGTGCGTGTCTGCTCGACGCGCGCGCACACACACACGTTGCACTCACTGTCTAGTTTTAAGTTTGCGCTCATATTTTCTCTGCTTACTTCAATTCATCCAACCTTAGTTTTTTGTTGTGTGTTTTGGGGTTTATGTTGGGGGGGGGGGGGGGGGGGGGGGGGGGGGGGGGGGGGGGGGGGGGGGGGGGGGGGGGAGAGGAGGGTGTTTTTATGTTTTCGTTTTTAAAAAAGGTGAAGGGGAATATGGGTGGAGGTGGAGGTTTGTCATTTTAAAGTCTTTTTTTTACTTCCTTGGTTTCCTTAGGGGCCTATAGGTCATCGTTTGTAGTCTAGAGCCCAAAGCCCCTTCAGTGCAGTCATCTTACACACAGCTTTCCAAACTTCTTCTTCTTCTTCCTTCTCAAAGCCCTGTAGGGCGCCGTGCCTCCCTCTCCTTCTTCTTTCTCTCTCCCTTTCCTCCTCCTCCCTCCCTCCTCCCTCCTCCTTCCTCCCTCCTTCCTCCTCCCTCCTCCTCTTCCTCCTCCGCCCTTGTAGCGGGGTGATCAATCCTCATCCCCTGCCTCTTCTCACGCTATATCAAAGACAACGAGCTCTAGGCTCTTCTCTTCTTCCCTCCCCTACTGTCACCTTCCGTCTTCTTCTTCTTCTTTCCCCCACCTCCATCCAACCCTCCCCTCTCCCTCCCTTGAGCCCCCCCCTCCCCCCCCCCCCTCCATCTCTGTGACTGTCCCCTGTCCTAGTTCCTCTGTCCTACTTCTTCTAGCCACGCTCATCCAAGCCTATTCCCCCCCCCCCCCCCCCCCCCCCCCCCGTTCACATTCACTGCTCACCCCCAACTCCACCCCCCCTCCCCCAATCTCCGTTTCTGTCTATCTGTCTGTCTGTCTGTCTGTCTGTCTGTCTGTCTGTCCATCTATCTATGTATCCATCCATCCATCCATCTATCCATCCATCCATCTATCTATCTATCTATCTATCTATCTATCTATCTTTTCTGTCTATCTGTCTGCCCTCTCTGTCTCTCTATGTCTCTGTGTCTCTGTCTCTGTCTCTCTGTGTTTCTGTGTTACTCTGTCACTCTCTGTCTCTCTCTCTCTGTCTGTCTCTGCCTCTCTGTATCTCTGTCTCTGTGTCTGTCTTCCTGCCTGCCTGTCTGTCTGTCTCTGTCTCTCTCTGTCTCTCTGTCTCTGTCTCTGTCTCTGTCTGTCTCTCCTCTCTCTCTTTCTCTCTCTCTCTCTCTCTCTCTCCTCTCTCTCTCATCTCTCTCCTCTCTCTCCTCTCTCTCTCTCTTTCCTCCTCTCTCAAGGGCCGAATAAGATGAAAATTTTGTAAAAAGCTTATCTGTAACCCTCGAAAAAAAAGGATTATCACCCTTATCATCCCTGTCTATCTATCTATCTATCTATCTATCTATCTATCTATCTATCTATCTATCTATCTATCTATCTGTCTTTCTATCTATCGATCTATCTATCTATCTGTCTATCTATCTATCTATCGATCGATCAATCGATCACTCTATCTATCTATCTATCTATCTATCTATCATCCATCTATCTATCTATCTGTCTGCCTATCTATCTATCTATCTATCTATCTATCTATCTATGTATCTATCTGTCTGTCTCTCTGTCTCTCTGCCTCTCTGCCTCTCTCTCTCTCTCACTCACTCACTCAGACACTCACTCACTCACTCACTCTCACTCCTGAATACCACCATTCTCCTAATACTTTCTCTCTCTCTTTCTTTCTTTCTTTCTTTTTTTCTCTCTCTCTCTCTATCTCTTCTCTCCCCTCTCTCTTTCTCTCTCTCTCCTCTCTCTCTCTCATCTCTCTCTCTCCTCTCTCTCTCTCTCTTCTCTCTCCTCTCTCTCTCTCCTCTCTCCTCTCCTCTCTCCTCTCTCTCTCCTCTCTCTCTCTCTCTCTCTCTCTCTCTTCTTTCTTTCTTTCTCTCTGACCCTCGAAGCTACAACCCACTTTTAAGAACGAAGAAACTCTTGTAGCCAGGGAAGGAGAGAAGTGAAGAGAAGAAAGGAGGGAGGGAGGGACGGGGGAGAGAGTAACTGAACTCTCCCAAGTCACGTTTCTTCCTCGTCAGCTCCCCCCCCCCCCCCCCCCCCCCCCACCCCGACCTCCCACCCACTCACCCCTCTCCCTCCCCATATCCACCACTCCCACCTCTCCTTCTATCCCTCCTCCTCCTCCTCCTTCTCTTCATCTTCTTCTTCCGCGTCTTTTAACCGTCTCTTTCTCTTTCTCTTCTCTTCTCTTCTCTTCTTCTCCTCTTGTCTTTACCTGTGGCTTGCAATGTCACGTACTGTGTGCTACCTTGCTGTACCTGCCTTCAGAATCAAGATTGGGGGAGAGGGGGGGGGATGGTGGGGGGAGAGGGGGGGATGGTGTGGGGGAGGGGGGGAAGGGGGGGGGACTTGGAGTCTGAAACACCTGATAACCCCCCCCCCCCCCCCCCCCCAAGGAGGGGAGAGGAGAGAGAAAGAGAGGGGGGGGGTGGGGGGAGGATGGAGCAGATTGGGGGTTGGGGTTGGGTGGAGAGAGAGAGAGGATAGGAATGATGGGGTGATAGAGGCTGGAAGGGGGGGGGGGGGGGGGGTGAGAGGGATGGGAGGGGGGGTTTGGAGGTGGGTAGGGGGGGGCAGAGGTGGTGGGGGGGAGGGAGTGGAGAGAGGAGGGGGAGGGGAGGGGACGGAGGTTGCATGACAACCACTATACTACTACTAGCCTACTACTACTGCTAGAGAGGACAGATCTATCAGCGACGCTCTGTTAAAATTATTGGTTTGTTTAGCAGGCGTTTTCAGAAAGATGGAAAAAGATAGCCTGCTGGAGGGGGGGGGGGGGGGGGGGGGGGGGGGGGGGGGGGGGGGGGGGGGGGGGGGAGAGGGATGAGGACAGACGACATAGTGGAAGGGGGGTGGTGGTGGGGGAGGGAAGAGACAGACAGACACACAGACGCAGATACAGACAGACAGTCAGACAGATACACACACACACACTCAAAGAGATATGATAAAAAGATAGATCTTTTATCGATCTTTTTAGCAGGGTATGTTTGGGGTTGTTTTTTTTTTTTTAGAAAGATGGAAGAAGACAGGTGGGGTGGGGGGGGGGGGGGGGGGGGGGGGGGGGGGGGGAGGTAGAGACAGACAGAGACAGACAGAGACATACACACCACCACAACACACACACACACCACACACACACACACACACACACACACACACACACACACACACAACACACACCACACACACACACACACACACCACACACACAACGGAGCGAGAGACACATAGAGAGATACCGAGACAAATGATAAACAATGAATGAATGAATGAATCATCTTTAAACACACACACACACACACACACACACACAACACACACACACACCACACACCACACACACACACAAGCACGCACACACGCACGCACGCACGCAGTATAATTATTCATATACAATTTATTTCATTTTTTTCATTTTTACCACTTTAAGTCGCGAAATTTCTCTGCGTGAAATTCGGACTGCTCTCCCCGGGGGAGAGCGCGTCGCCACAAGAGCAGTGCCACCTTTTTTTTCTTTTTTGGTCTGCAACTGTATTTGTTTCCCTATCAGACTGGCTTTTTTCTAAGAATTTTGCCAGGGACAACTCTCTTGTTGCCGTGGGTTCTTTTACGTGCGCTGAATACTTTTGTGTAACACAGGATCTCGGTTTATCGTCTCATCCGAAAGACTAGCGCCCAGATCACCACTCATGGTCTAATGGATGGGGGAAAAGTTTCGGGCTCAAACGGGATAAACTACATATGTAGTACATTATGGTTTAGATAAGGTTTATTCATTAATAATAAGCGTGGAACAAATATAACATGACGAACGTAATCAGCATAGCACCAACAAGCCAAAGCCAGTAAGGGTTGGTAGTAGCACGTAATAATTATCTTCTTTGCTTTCTTGTTCTCCTGTCAAATGTAAAATTTAAATATCATTTCAACCGGAAAAAAGCAAAACGGAGCCCCCCAAAAGCAAGCAAGCAAACAAACAAACAAAGAACCTCCCCAAACCCCCCAAATAAAAGCTTCAGTTCGGGGGGGGGGGGGGGGGGGGGGCATTTGAAAGAAGTGTACTTACCTGTTTATTTGGTTTGGGTTTTTTCAAAGTGTTTTTTTAGAATTGGTATTTATCGTGTGTTTTGGGAAGAGCATTCCGTGTATGTGGGATTCAGAAAGTTTCCGTTAGATTTATGTAAATTGATACGTGGGTAGGGAAGATAGAATATTTAACAGATTAATGTGTTCGTGAGTTTAGTAAATAAGCAAGTAATGTTGTCACATATGTCATGAGAGAGAGAGAGACGGACAGACAGACAGATAGACACAGAGAGACACAGTGACAGAGAGACAAAGAGAAGGGGGGGGGGGGGGAGGGAACGGAGGTCAGTGGGTCGGAGCGACAGATGACATGTACACTCGATGCTCTAATCACTCTAATCACACATACACACACACATGTGCACTCGCCCGCCCGCGCGCGTGCGCGCACGCACACACACCACACACACACACACACACACCACACACACACACACAGGCAGGAGACAGAGGGGTAGGGGGGAGGGGGGGGATAATGAAGACAAAAAGGACAAGACTAGACAGGTGTAGGAAAAGAAACCGGAATTCTAAGCTTAGTAGTATACATATACACCACTAAGACCAAGAAAGAGACTAGAGAGAAAGAGCTAGAGCTAGACAGACAGAGAGAGAGAGAGAAAGTGAGAGAGAGAGAGAGTGAGAGAGAGAGAGACAGACAGACAGACAGACAGACAGACAGAGAGACAAGACTTCATCAAACTCCGCCCCTCCCCCTCCCTGTCCCTCCCCCCCACCCATCCGCTTGTTGCCTCCCCAAAAGCTGAGTCACGCTGAGCGA
>CM054149.1:34395412-34415412 GCA_028751875.1 Rapana venosa | reverse complement strand
TGCACACACCACACACACCTTACACACACAAACACACAGACACAGATACGCACAGATACACACAGACATACACACAGACACACACAGACACACAGACACACAGACACACAGATTCTCTCTCTCACTCACGTACACGTACACACACATACATGCACACACCACACACACACCACACCCACAGAGACACAGACAGACACACACAGATACACACAGAAGCACATACACATACACACACCACACACACATACACACATACGCACACACACACACTCCCTCTCTCTCTCACTGACGTACACACACACACACACACACATACACCACACACACACACACACACATACAAACACAGTCACACAGAGACACACACAGATACACACAGATACACACAGACACACAAACACAGACACACACACACACACGGACACCACACACACACACACACACATACACACACACAAGCACACACACACACACACACACACACACACACACAACACACACACACACACACACACACACACCCTAACGTCACTTGTCATAATGCAACAACGACAACGACTGCAATGGATCACAGATACATTGATGATCATCACCATTACAACAACAAATCTACAACAGTGGCAATCACCGGCAATGTTATGGAGTTAATAATTATGTTGTGGTGTTGTTCTTGTTGGTAGACTCTTGTTTGCTTGTTTGTTTTAACTAACGATTTGGAGTCAGACAGACAGACAGACAGACAGACAGACAGTCAGACAGACAGACAGACAGACAGACAGAGCAAAAGTCCTTCAGATGAGACTATAAACCGAGGTCCCGTGTGCGAACGCACGCAGAACATCTTGCACGTTAAAACCCGTTCCGCTTTTCGGAAGAGTAGGCCATTATGTGTAGGTAGGAATGGATGACAAAATTTACAAAACTGCTTACATACGGGGACTGGATGTAAAAAAAAGTACATGAGTGATCATTCTATTATCCTTCAAATAAAAGAATAGAATAAAAGAATAAAATAAATAAAAATGAAATATTTTTAAAAAACCACAGACAGACCTACAAACAGACAGGCGCGCACACACACACACAGAGACTGATAGACACGCAGACAAATGACAACAGATGGAGCAGATGACAATTTACAAAACCGCATACACACGGGGACTGGATGTAAAAAAAGCACATAAGTGCTTATTCCATTATCCTCGATATAAAAGAATTTTAAAAAATAAGAGAAGATGACAGACACACAGACACACAGACACACAGACAGAGAACTAGTCATCTTTTTTTTTTTGCCAATTGGCAAAACAGAAAGAAGGGAACAAGAATCTGCTAAACTTTTACACCCACAGGTAGACAGACAGACACACAAGCAACAACAACAACAGCAACAACAACAACAACAACAGCAACAACAACAACAAACTGTCCTAAGAACAAGAAATGGAGCATTATGCAGCGTCAGCGGTGAGAGGTGAAGATAATAATATTGCTATATATATATGTGTGTGTATGTGTGTGTGTGTATATTTTGTGATGTGTGTGTATGTTGTGTAGGTGTGTGTGTTATGTGTGTGTGTGTTGTTGTGATTGGTGTGTGTGTGTGGGTGTGTGTGTGTGTGTGGTGTGTTGTGTGTGATGGAAATACGCAGGCAACTTGAACAGGGCCTGTCAACAGCTTTCGGCTCTGCATGGGAGCTAGAGAGACAATGTGACAATGACAATGACAAATTCTTTTATTTCGGATTATCACTGCTTTTTTTTTTACATCCAGTCCCAAGCTTCAGAAGAGAGAGAAGAGAGAGAGAGCATGACGAAGGAGAAGAGAGAGAGAGAGAGAGAGAGAGAGAGAGAGAGAGAGAGAGAGAGAGACCTTTACTTATAGTGTTATTTCTAAGTTTTATTTGGTGGGGGTGTTGATGGGTGGGTGAGTGAGGGTTGGTGTAATGTGGGGTTGTGTGTGTGTGTGTGTGTTGTGTGGTGTGGGGGTGGTGGGTGGGTGTCGTGGGGTTTAGAGAGAGATAAGAGAGCGTGTGTGGCACGCGGAGCTTTCTTGTGTGGGTGTGGTGGTCTGCTTAAAAAAGTTGAAAAAACAAGCATCTTTCCCTTTTTCTATCTGTCTCATTGTTCTCTCTCTCTCCTGCCCTTCTGTGTGTCTCTCTATGTGTCTCTCTTCTATCTTCTCTTTTTTCTGCCCTTCGATGAACTATAAACCGGGGCCCCCATGTCGAACGCTGCAGAAATTTTGCCACACTTAAATCCTTTTTCCGCTTTTCAAAGATGGCATTTTTTCCCGGGGGAACAATGAAAAAATTTTACAAAACCGCATACACGGGGGCGGGAGAAAAAAAGGCACATGAGTGCTTTTCCCATATCTTCGAAATAAAAAATCTCCCCTTCTCTTCCCGTTTCTGTCTCTATCTCTGCCTCTCTCTCTCTCCCCTCCCCTCTCTCTCTCTCTCTCTCCCCCTCTCTCTCCTCTCTCTCTCTCTCTCTCTCCTCTCTTCTCTCTCCCCCGGATCTCCCTGGGAATACAGGGCGAAATTTTTTCTTGTAAATTTTTTTGTTTAAAATTTCAAATAAACCAGCCCAGCCAGTTGTCGGGTTTTCCAACAACCTGGGGTGACGCTGGGGCCCGCTGCAACAACACTGCATACCTCATGGAGGTCTGCGAAGGGGAGCAAACGACTGTTGTGCTGCGACGAAGGCTGGTCAATTTTGGGAAAAAGGGGGTCAACAAACACCTGTGTATTCCCCCAGAAGCCGCCATCAGACCAAAGGGACCAACAAGGGCAGAGGAGAGGAGGCGGGAGAGGGAGGAGGCGGCAGAGGAGAGGAGAAGACAGAGGAAAGCAAGAAGAAAGGAGTGCTTGTTCCCCTTTGAAACTTCGCCAAATTGTTTTTGCCCAAAACCCCCATCACCATCTGCCCCACAAAAACCAACACCCCACCCCCCAAACCACATGCCTTCGCTGCTTCCCACACATGATTATCGCTGTGCGTCAGGTGCTGTCACAGGTTGGAAGCTGACACAGTGCTGAACAACAAGGTGGAATTGACCTGGTTGAGGTGCCTGTACCTGACATTACGATGGAGGGGAGGACTGTGACCAATATCTAGATCAGAATTCGGATGCAGGCTACAGTGAGATACTATAACGAACTATGTGGGTGGCTGAGAAACCGATCCCTGCAGAGAAATCTCAGGGACGTTTCTAGAAACAACGACTTTCTCCATGTGTATACCTCTGATGAAATACCTGACACTATCATTTGTGAAAGTGAAGATATGATTTTCAGTTTATCTGGACAGATGACACTTACAACCCTGCTGATTACTTTTGGTTTGCAAAAAAGAACACTAGGCAACTGACTCAGGAGGAAAAAGACATTTATTCCAAGCTGCAGCTGTGACACCTGCCGATCGTGACAGAATCAAAGATAGAATTAGTGCTGGACTGGATGTTTTTACTTGTTATGATGGATGCTATCAGATTTTTTTCTGGGTTAGAAGTGACTGTGGTTGCCTGTGTATGTGCGTGTGTGAGTGTGTGTGTGGTGCATGCGCACCCTCTTGTGCGTGCGTGCGCGCGTGTGTGTAGTGTGTGTTGTGTATGTGCGTGCATGTGTGTGTGCGTGCGTGTGTTTGTGCGTGCGTGTGTGTGTGTGTGTGTTCGTGCGTGCGCGCGTGGTGTGCGTGTGTACATGCATATGTGTGTGCATATGTGTGTGTGAGAGAGAGAGAGAGAGAGAGAGAGAGAGAGAGAGAGAGAGAGAGAGAGAGAGAGAGAGAGAGAGAGCAAAACAGGACGGTTAGGCATATATGAGTTAGGTTTTTCACGTGTTGGAAAGAGCACGAGTTACCGGATCAGACGGAATGTAGGGACAACGAAGCCCTGTCACAGACTCGGTGTTTAAAATTAATGTATTGTGGTTGTTGTTAACCCTCCCCCCCCCCCCCCTTCCCCACTTGCATTTGGCGAAAGTGTTAGGCACCAATTCATCTGAATCGTAATGTAAAACACTTCACCATGTCGTGGAATCCATACCATGTCGACCATTTGGGCTGTAGAAATACATCTGTATTTCTGAAAATACGTGTTTTGTGCCCAGTCCCCTTCCCACTGTCCCCTTGTAAATGGGCTTTAACAGCTTATTACAATAAAAATATATTGTCATTGTCATTGTCATTGTTCTCTCTCTCTCCCCTCTCCTCTCTCTCTCTCCCCTCTCTCTCTCTCTCCTCTCTCTCTCTCCTCTCTCTCTCTCTTCCTCTCTCTCTTTTTCCATTAAAAACTTACTTCTGCTAATGGCTATACGATATGGATGTGTGTGTGTGTTCTACCTACGAGGTACCGAGTGTTCTACCGCATACTGCGCGTGCTTGCGCGCATGTGTGTGGTGCGCGTGTGTGTCTGTGTGTGTGTGGGTGTGTGTGTGTTGTGTGTGCGCGCGCGTCAAGTGAAGTCAAATTTTTATTTCCAGATGGTACATTGAATAAGCAATACATTTCCTTTTTTTCTCCATCAGGCTATCTATCTAGGAAGAAAAAACTTGTGCATGCGTGTGTGTGCACGCATTTGCTTTGGTACATTTTGTTTTTATGGCAGCATAATGAAAACAAACAAACAAACTGCTAAAGCTTTAAAAAGAACTGTGAATATTTTCTCCTCTTTCCGCTCCTGTGATTTCTGTATATTGGAAACTCTCTCTACTCTCTCTAACACACACACACACACACACACACACCACACACACACACACACACACACACACACACACACACACACACACACACACACACAACACACACACACAAGTAGAGCTGTCGTATAAACTACTGAATATTGTTCCGCACTGTATATCGATTACCAACACACTTACACACACACGCGCGCGCGCGCACGCACACACACCACACACACATACACACTTACACAAACACAAAACACACACACGACCCCCCCTCCCCCCCCCCCCCCCCCCCCCCCCCCCCCCCCGCACACACACATATCCACCAACACACACACCTATACTCACGCAACCCCCACCCACCTACACACCCCTACCCACCCCCCTACACACACACCTTACACTCACACACACGCACACACACACACACACACACACACACACACACACACACACACTGACATTCAAGAGCGAGTGGCACCATATGTGTTGCTGCCAACAAATCGACATCATTATATGCATTGAATTGAACACATACATGATACAGCGCTGAACTTAGTTACAGCAACGAAGCGAGACTAGATTACCCACGATAAGAGAGAATGAAAGCACAAGTGGAGTGGGGGGTGGTGGGGGGGATACTGAGGTACGGGAGAGAGAGAGAGAGGGGGGGGGGGGAGGGGCAGAGAGAGAGGAGGGGGTGGGGGGTGGAGAGAGGGGGTGGGGGAGGTTTTACAGGCAGACAGAAAGACAGACAGAGAGGTAGCAAGGCAGGCAGACAGGCAGGCAGAAAGGTAGATGACTGGCAGACACGCAGACATACAGACATACAGACAGACAGGTAGACAGGTAGAGAGAGATAGGAGGAGAGAGAGAGAGAGAGAGAGGAAGGAGGGAGAGAGGGAGGAAGGGATCCAAGAAACCAGAGAGAGAGAGACAGAACGTTTTCTGAGAGACAGACACGACAGGAGCATTAAAAACAAGCATGTTAATGATGATGAGACAGACTAACAAAGAGCTAGAACACAAGATACAGACAGACAGAGAGACAGACAGACAACACACAAGAGAAGCAGACAAACGGACAGACCAGAGAGGAGAAACAGACAAATGCATAGACAAGACAAGACACACAGGCAAATGCACAGACAAGACAAGATACACAGACAAATGCACAGACAAGACAGGACACACAGACACATGCACAGACAAGACACACAAATGCACAGACAAGACAAGACACACGGAAAAATGCACAGACAAGACACACAGACAAATGCACAGACAAGGCAAGAGAAACAGACAAATGCACAGACAAGACAAGACACACAGACAAATGCACAGACAAGACACATAGACAAATGCACAGACAAGACAAGACACAAAAAGGACAAATGGCACACAGACAAGACAGGACAACACAAGACAAATGCACAGACAAAAGAAACACAATGCACAAATGCCCCAGACAAATGACAAGACACACAGACAAACGCACAGACAAGACACACAGACAAATGCACAGACAAGACAAAGAAAAAAAAACACACAGACAAACGCCACAGACAAGACACACAGACAAAGCCCCAGACAAGAAAAAGAAGCAAACAGACAAATGCACAGACAAGACAGGACCACAAGACAAATGCACAGACAGGACACACAGACAAACGCACAGACAAGACACACAGACAAATGCACAGACAAGGCAAAGAAACAGACAAATGCACAGAAGACAAGACCACACAGACAAATGCACAGACAAGACACACAGACAAATGCACAGACAAGACAAGACACAGACAAATGCACAGACAAGACAAGACACACAGACAAATGCACAGACAAGACACACAGACAAACGCACAGACAAGACACACAGACAAACGCACAGACAAGACAAGACACACAGACACATGCACAGACAAGACAAGACACACAGACAATGCAACAGACAAGACAAAACACACAGACAAACGCACAGACAGACAAGACACACAGACAAACGCAACAGACAAGACAAGACACACAGACAAATGCACACAGACAAGAACAAGACACACAGACAAATGCACAGACAAGACAAGACACACAGACAATGCACAGACAAGACAAGACACACAGACAAATGCACAGACAAGACAAGACACACAGACAAATGCACAGACAAGACACACAGACAAACGCACAAGACAAGACACAACAGACAAACGCACAGACAAGACAAGACACACAGACATGCACAGACAAGACAAGACACACAGACAAAGCAACGAGACACATGCACAGACAAGACAAGACACACAGACAAATGCACAGACAAGACAAGACACAGACAAATGCACAAGACAAGACACACAGACAAATGCACAGACAAGACAACACAGACAAACGCACAGACAAGACAAGACACACAGACACATGCACAGACAAGACAAGACACACAGACAAATGCACAAGACAGGGCACACAGACAAATGCACAGACAAGACAGGACACACAGACAAATGCACAGACAAAGGGCACACAGACAAATGCACAGACAAGACAAGACACACAGACAAATGCACAGACAAGACAAAACACACAGACACATGCACAGACAAGACAAGACACACAGACAACACATGCAAAAGACAAGACAAGACACAACAGACAAATGCACAAACAAGACACACAGACAAATGCACAGACAAGACACACAGACAAACCACAGACAAGAAAGACACACAGACAATGCACAGACAAGACAAGACACACAGACAAATGCACAGACAAGACACACAGACAAACGCACAGACAAACAAACACACAGACAAATGCCACAGACAAGACAGACAACACAGACACATGCACAGACAAAACACACGACAAACACAGACAAGCACACACACACAAGCACAGACAAGACAAACACACAGACAAACAAAGACAAGACAGGAGAAACAACAAGCACAGACACACCAGACACACAGACAAAATGCACAAGAAGACAAACACACAGACAAATAGCACAGACAACACACACAGACCCCAAACACAACAAGACCCGAGAAACAGACCAAACGCACAGACAAGACACACAACACAGACAACCAAAACCACGACAAGCAGAACAGAACAGAACTGACAAACAGAGCAAACGCAGAGAACCACCACACACACACACCACCACACACACCAACCACACACTCACCACACACACACGCGCGCCGCGCCCACGCCCCCACACACACACCACCCACACACACACACACACATACAACACACACACAACACACACACACACACACACACACACACACACCAAAACAACAATACACACACAACACGACAACATAAGATAGAGTTGAACATATACATCAGCACATACACACCCCATACATACATAATACAGACAGACACACACCACAAGAAAAGATGATAGTCACACATCACGACCCCACCACCTACCACCACCACCACGACCACGACCACGACGGCGACGGCGAGAGATTCTTGCAGCTGTCACAATGGTCCCCCCACCCCTACCCCTCTCCTTCCACCACCCAAGTTTACGAGCAGTGTGCTCATAAACATGAGTGTGGGTCTGGCACTTTTAAGTCCCCCCCCCCCCCCCCCCCCCCCCCCCCCCCCTCCCCCCCCCCCTCCCCCTCCCCCCCCCCCCCCCCCCCCCCACCTCACTCCCACACACCACACACACACACCACACCACACACACACAACACACAACACACACCACACACACACACACACACACACACACACACACACACACACACACACAACACACACACACGCACACACACACGGCCTCTGTTACAAACAACCTGTCACATTGCACGGTGTACGCCTCAGCATCAGTGCCCCTCCCTCTGTTTAGTGTTAGTGTCTCCCACCACCCCACCCCGGGCAATTTTGTTTCCCTTGTATGTATGTATGTATGGGGAGAAAGAAAGCATTATGCGAGGTTGGGCAATGGTGTGAATATTACGTTTAACCGCTTTATTAAGGCAGCCAGATTACGACTTCGGGGTAGTGTCTGAAATATGACACCAGTGTGTATGCGGGTCTTTAAAAAAAATTAAATTGTCATCTGTTCCCACCGGGACACAATTGGCCTACTCTTACACACACGCACGCATGTGCGCGCGCGCACACACACACACACACACACACACATACACACACACACACACACACACACACACACGCCAGCACGCACACACTTTTTTGCTTCATTCTTTCAAATAAAACACACAAAGGGAAAGACGATTTATTTTTTGTCCATAACACAACGAAAGCTGCACAGAACTCTAAACATTCAGATCACACAACCATCCAATTTATTATCATTGCGATGGATTGGTGTGTGTGTGTGTGTATGTGTGTGTGTGTGTGTTGTGTGTGTGTGTGTGTGTGTGTGGTGTGTGGTGTGTGTGTGGTGTGGTGTGTGTGTGTGTTGTGTGTTTGTGTGTGGTTGGTTCCTCGGCTCGTTTTGAAGGAAATGAAAGCAAGCCAGTCAGTCAGTCTCTGGTCCAGCATATCAGTGACGATCATTCAGTCTCTACCTACCCAGATACTTGTCAACTACTCCGGCAAGTTCAAATTTGCTCTCGAGACCCTTTTTACATTTGAGTTAAGTGGCAATCAACTCCTGTCTTCTGAATACTGTCTTTTCCATGTTGTAAAAACTTTGCTATTCCCAGAAGAGGAGGTGAGGGAAGGCGGAAGATTTTATTTCTTGTCTTTACAAGCAGGTAAATCTCTTCAACTGGCATAAATTCTGGCAGCGCTGACGTTGTAATTTCTTGAGGACATCTTGACCTTATCTCGCTGGCACAGAAGGTAGAAGCAATGTCGCGGCCATCTTGTCCCTCGTCAAAAAGAGAGCAATAATACTATCCAGAAATATGAAGTGCTTTGTATTGATCTTGAGCTTTATGGTGACGGAAACTTCTGAATAGAGTTTCGATATACATATGATATATTTCTAAACTGGATCAAGACTCTGAGAGCACAGTGAATTAGCACAATCGTTTGTGAGAGTAGTGAATTAGCACAAATCGTTTATGAAGACCAGTTAAAGAAGCGATCATTCTAGCCTCAGGTTAGGGTTTCGATAATGTTATCATCTGTAAGAATGATTGTGAATTACTCTATGATGTAGATATATGTTCTGATTGAAATGCAGTATCTGCTTAATACCATAAAACACAAAATTCGGTAGGTCAATGTACGGCTATTTGTTAACAAGAAAAACGTACTTTAAATACTGTCAAAGAAAGACAATTCGTGTGATTTCTTGGATCAGATTAAACACATTTCTCACAAAATGTAGCTAGGGTGTTACATGCTTGTGTGGAAAACGTAATACTCGAAATGCCCATCTTGTACTTGAATGCAAGACTAAAGTCTTACTTACCTATCATAATAATAATAATAATAATAATAATAATGTATGGAATTTATATAGCGCTGAATCTTGTAAAGCAACAAATCAAAGCGCTTAAGCGATTATCCTCGATATAAAAGAATAAATAAATAAAATAAATGGAAAAAAACACTGCTATACTTGTTGTTCCATCTTGAACTTTGTTCTTTCCTTTTAATGTTTAGCATAGTTTCGTTTAATGTTATGAGGACATGTTCAGCCACAATCACACACACACACACACACACACACACACACACACACACACACACACACAACAAATGACACACACACACACCAACAAAATAATGCCCAGGGATATATCTGACATAGGTAGCCCCTAAAAATCCCAGGTGCAGCTTCGAAATAATGCTGTTGTCGCACGTGCATGATGCTAGCACGCACACGCGTGAAGCGCCTCTGTGTGTGTGTGTGTTAGGGCTGGCTTCCCGGAGAGGCGGCAACAGGTGGTGGTGAACTACTGATGCTGAAGGCTTTTTCTTCCACGTGGACGGACGGATGGCTACAATCATAGATCTGCGGCTGTTCCTGCTGCTGCTGCTGCTATTGATGCTGCTATTGCTGCTATTGATGCTGCTGTTGCTGCTGCTATTGCCGCTGCTGCTGTTGCCGCTGCTGCTGTTGCCGCTGCTATCAGTTTGCTTCTCTCCACTCTGTTTCTGTGTCGATGTCGTTTGTGTTTCTTGTCTTTGACTCTGTGTGTGTGTGTGTGGTGTGCGTGTGTGTGTGTGTGTGTGTGTGTGTGTGTGTGTGTGTCGTGTGCTGCGTGTGGTGTGTGTGTGTTGTGGGTGTGTGTTCTTGTGGGTGTGTGGGCTTGTGGGTTGGGGTATGTGTGTGTGTGTGTGTGTGTAAGTGTCTGTCTACCTTGGACTCTGTATGTGTGTGCGTGCGCGCGCGCGCGCGCGCGCGTGGTGTGTGTGTGTCTATCTCTGTCTCTCTGTCGCTGTCTCCCTTTGTCTCTCTCTGTCTCTCTCTGTCTCTCTCTGTCTGCTGTCTGTCTGTCTCTGTCTCTCTCTCTCTCTCTCTCTCTCTCTCTCTCTCTCCTCTCTCTCTCTCTCTCTCTCTCTCTCTCTCTCTCTCTCTCTCTCTCTCTCTCTCTCTCTCCTCTCTTCTCTCTCTCTGTCTGTGCGTGCGTGCGCACCCGCGTGTGTGTTGTGTTTGTGTTGTGTGTGTGTGTGTGTTGTGTGTGTGTGTGTGTGTGTGTGTGTGTGTGTGTGTGTGTGTGTGTGTTGTGTGTGTTGCGTGTTCAAAGTGAGACAAAGATGAGATAATGAGATGATGATGACGACGACGATGATGATATTAATATCATAACCTTTTTATCCAAGGATAAGAGAGAAACACTGACATAACACACATACTATAATTTGGTGACATCGTGAGAATGCTAGGAATAGGTAGGATTGATGGCTCACCTGTCTCACCTGTCGGCATCGCCGAGTTCGGCGTTAATGATGTATGGTTATTTCATACAAAAACGCCAACCACTGACAACTAGAGTACACGGCATGATCATGATGGGAATGGACACGGGATCAGGTGTGTGCTGGCCGTTTTGCTTTGAACATTTATTTTTTAATGTTTTTTAAAATTCTTTTATATCGAGGATAATGGAATAAGCTTTCATGTGCTTTTTTTTTACATCCCGTCCCCGTGTGCATGCAGTTTTGTCAATTTTGTCATCTGTTTCCTACCGGCACACAATGGCCTACTCTTCCGAAAAGCGGAACAGGATTTAACGTGTGCGCAAGATGTTCTGCATGCGTTCGAACACGGGGCCTCGGTTTATAGTCTCATCTGAAGAACATCAGTTGTGTGCGATGTGTATATTATAATAATGATAATTACACTACTACTACACTACTACTACTACTACTAACTACAATACTACTAATACTACTACTATACTAACTAACAACTACATTACGCTGAGCTGCTACTGACTGCAACTGCAGCTCCTGCAGCACTGCTGCAGCTGTCGACTATTACATACTCCTCCTACTAACTACTACTAATTCTCCTAATCCTGCTACTGAATTAGATGATGATGAAATGATGATTAGAAGATGATGAACGAAGAGACGACGACGAGATGATATAAGATGAAGAGATGATGATGAAATATGAAGATAATGATGATGATAACAAAATAATCAAAAAAAAAAACAGAAGTAAACTAAACAAAGACACTACATAGTAAGAGATAACCCAAGAAACAGCAATGCATAAAACACACACACACACACAAATCAGACACAGATTGGGAAGAGAGAGATATATAATAGAGAGAGACCAGAAACACACACAAACAGACAGCAGGCAGGCAGCAGACAGACAGACAGAAGACAGCAAGACAAAGACAGAGAGAACACGGAAGAAAACACTAGAGAGAGACAGGAGAGAAACAGAGGAGAGAGAGAGGAGTAGAACCAATGAGACAGACAGACAAGCAGGCAGGCAGGTAGGCAAGTAGGCAGACAGACAGACAGGCAGGCAGGTAGGCAGACAGACAGACAGGCAGGCAGGTAGACAGACAAAGATAGACAGGCAGAGTGCACAAGCCCTGTGTATGATGAAATTGCGTCATCTCGGAGGAAGCCTACCCTATCAACATAAAAGGCCCCACTACACAGCAAAAACGAAACTAGTTTTCTTTTAAACATAGTAACATCGCTTTAAAAAAATTCCGTATGAAATGACAGAGAAATAGTCCCCCACATGTTTGGGAACTGCTTCTGAAACTACTGGCAGAACAATAAAAGAGGACAACAGAGCTGACATTGTATAATACCATATTTTCCGCGTGAGAGAGAGAGAGTGACCTTAAGAGAGACAGGCAGACAGATAGACAGACAGACAGACAGACAGAGTGCACAAGCCCAGTGTATGATGAAATAGTGTCATTTCGAAGGAAGCCTACGCTATCGACATAAAAGAGCCCCACAGCAAAAACGAAACTAGTTTTCGCTTGAACATAGTAACATCGCTTTTAAAATGAAATAAAAATTCTATATGACAGAGAAAATAATGAGGTCCCCAGATGTTTGGGAACTGCTTCTGAAACTACTGGCAGAACAATAAAAGAGGTCATCAACAGAGTTGACATTGTGTAATGTCATATTTCCGCGACGAAAGAGAGAGAGAGAGGGAGTGAAGAAAGGGAAGATGAGAGGGAGGAAGAAGAGAAGAGGAGAGAGAAAAAACAGGAGAGAGAAAAGGGGAAGAGAAGGGGAAAGAGAAGGAAATAGTAAGTGGAGAGAAAGTAGAAAGAAAGAGAGATTTTAAGTGAAAGAGAGAGTGAAGAGAAGAGAGAGGGGAGAGAGAAAAAGAAGGGGAGAGAGAGAGAGGAGGGGGGGTGAGAGAGGATGGGAACAGTGGAATGGGAGAGAGAAGGAGAGAGAGGGGAAGAGAGAGAGAGAGAGAAGGAGAGAGAGAAGACAGACAGAAAAGAAGACAGACAGAAGGCAGACAGACAGGAGAGGGAGAGGAGAGAGAGAGGGAGAGGAGAGAGAGGAGAAGAGTGGAGAGAGAGAGAGAGAGAGAGAGAGAAGAGGATGGGAGCAGTGACATGAGAGAGACAGAAGACAGAGATGAACATGAGATCATTGTCAAAGTCTTTGGAAAGAACAACGGAAATGCACAATACGATATTTGATATCATATCATAATCATTTATACACAGCAGCGTGTTTCCGTGTGAAAGCGGAGATAAGGCCTGGAAACCCCTAAAAGCATCCATAGCTTCTGTGTACTAAACAATCAGGGTTAGGCCTATAGCTTTCGCTTTCTGCTTTGAATGAAAGAAGAGGGAGGAGGCTGGATATAATTATTATTATAGTCATTCAGTACAACTCGGAGTGGGTCAAGTTGAGCTGACTGATCAGTCGGACTAGTTTCAGTTGGCACTGGGAAGGTTCTTTGTCCTACAAGTGTGAGGAATATTCCGTAAATGCTACTCCATAGTTATGTCAGACACACACTCGCGCACGCGCACTCGCACGCACACAAACACACACACACAAACACACACAAATAGACTCTGTGTGTGTGTGTATGTGTGTGTGTGTGTGTGTGTGTGTGGTGTGTGTGTGTGTGTGTGTGGTGTGTGTGTGTGTGTGTGTGTTGTGTGTGTGTGTGTGTGTGGTGTTTGTGTGTGTTTCAAGCATAGTCATGCGATTTTTTCCTTCCTAGTCATTATTCTCTTTCGTGTGTTTATTCCGAACTTCAAAAGGCACACGATTTTCTTGCAGGTTTTTATTGGTTGCTGGCCTCTGTGTGTGTGTGTGTGTGTGTGTGTGTGTGTGTGTGTGTGTGTGGTGTGTGTGTGTGTGTGTGTGTGTGTGTGTGTGTAGTTTGCTTGTTGCGAAATTCTTTGTCGAAGACTTGGGTTTTTTTTTCCTTTTTTGGTTGTTTTTGTTTGTATTATTGTGGTTTTTTATATGGCAGGAAAGGTGTGATTTGCTCGCTGAACTTACTTTTCTATGAGAACATGTCATTTTCTGGATCCAAGTTTATTCAATCTTGGTTGTTGTTTTTTGTTTTAATGATGATGGTGATTTTGATTCTGATCGTTGAAAAGACTATACGCCAGCCGTTGTCTTGTTGTTGCTCACAACGCTACTGTGTATCACAAACATGGTGTTTGTTGATTTTTTTTGTTTTTGTCTGAGTTTTTTTTCTTCTGAATCCCTTTAAACCGAAGGACACGTGATCTTACTGAGCTCAAACAGTCCAATAGGTAAAGGTAAAGGTGTCCCATAACCTATGTGGTCGTAGGGGAGCGAGGCATCAGAGACCTCAGCTTCTCTAGGGGCCAGCATACTGAGTGCGGCGCCCATCTCCTCTCCCTCGCTGCTTTACCTTCCCTGACCCTAAAGAGGACAGGTACCCATTTACAGCTGGGTGAACTGGGGGACTGTATCGTAACCAAAGCTGGCAAATGGTCACCCATCCAACTGGTAACCACGCTTGATGCTACTTATCCTTGGCTGGGGGAAAGCGAGTGCTACTGAGCTGTCCCGTCCCCTAACAGTCCAATGCCTTTATTGTAATCTTGCCTTAAGGAAGCAATGTCATTAATTTGAGCACACGCGTTACGTTATTCATTTCGTGATACTTTTTTAATGAACATGCCTCTTGTGAGGTTGAAATAAGTATAATACTGTTATCCTTAAATACTTTTCAGGAGTATTTTATTTATTTATTTATTCTTTTATATCGAGGATAATGGAATAAGCACTCATGTGTTTTTTTTACATCCAGTCCCCGTGTGTGTATGCGGTTTTGTAAATTTTTGTCATCTGTTCCCACCGGCACACAATGGCCTACTCTTTCGAAAAGCGGAACAGGATTTAACGTGTGCGCAAGATGTTCTGCGTGCGTTCGCACACGGGGCCTCGGTTTATAGTTTCATCCGAAGGTGTATGGATTGACGTACGTACGCTCTGTGTGTGGTTAAGACCAGTCAACTTCAATCCTTTGAGTCATTATGAAGTCTTGAGTTCAAATCCCGGCGGCGTCTGGTGAATTAAGGGGGTTCTTTTTTTTTTCGATCTCCCAGATCAACTTCAAGTGCAGACGTGCCAGTGCCTTGATTTCCTTTTGTGTATATACGTGCAGGAGATCAACTATGCACGTTAAAGATCCTGTAAATCATGTCAGAGTTGAGTTCGGTGGGTTACAGAAACAGGAACACAACCAGCATACATCCTCCGAAGTCGGAATGCGGCTACCTTCATGGTAGGGCAAAAACACTGTCGCAAACGAACCTCGGAGCTCTAGACGCGAAGAACAGGAGGGGGGGGAGGGGGGGGGGGGGGGGGGGGGGGGGGGAAGAGAAAGAAATGTGGATTAACAGTTACGGTCAACAACATAACTTTATTGCACACACACACACACACACACACACACACACACACACACACACACACACACACACACACACACACACCAACACACACACACACACACATATATATTATAATATTATATATAATTATATGTATGTGTATATATACACATATGTATACATACATTATTATGTATATACATACATACAGATATACATACATACATGCATTCATGCATACATCCATACATACATGCATACATCATCATCATCAATGCCTTTGTGCCTTATTGGCACGTAGGGCAGCAACAAATGTTCTCCACTCCTGTCTGTCCTGGGCCAGCTTCCGAATGGTTCCCCAGGTATGTTGGAAGGTCTTCAGCTCTGTTTCGACAGTCCGACGCCAAGTGTTCTTGGGCCGTCCTCGTTTGCGTTTTCCCTCTGGTGTCCAGTGGAGGGCTGTTCGGGCGATGTTTCCCTGTTCCCGACGGCAGATATGCCCTATCCATCCCCATCGCCTATGCATGATGATACATGCATACATACATACATAAATCCATCCATCCTTACGTACATACATACATACATACGTCCATACATACATACATATGTCCATACATACATACATACATACATACATACATCCATACATCCATCCATACATACATACATACATACATACATGCATACATGCATGTATACATGCATACATACATACATACATACATCGATCCATTCATCCATCCATCCATCCATACATCCATCCATCCATCCATCCATCCATCCATACATCCATCCATCCAAACATACATATATACGTACTACTGCTGGCTCGTCTCCTGGAGGGAAGAAAAAGCTATGATTCACTACAACAACAACAACGACAACATAATTTTCATAATCTTCACTCTTCCATAAGCATCAAGTGTTGTTTGCCACCCTTACACCCTCCCTCTCTCTCCCTCTCTCCCTCCCTCCCTCCCTCTCTCTCCCTCACCCTCCCTCCCTCTTAGAATTTGGAGTGGTGGTCTGGGATAATTGAGTAGTTCTATGTAAGCTGTAGTTGCAGTGGAGGGGGTGGGGGTGGGATGTCGGGGAGCCGGGGAGAGGGGGGGGGGGGTGGCTGTGTGTGTGTGTGTGTAACAGATGGTGCAGGACACGACACGACACAGGGCTTCAGCTGGCTGGCTGTCTTAGAGACAGACATACACGCTGTTTGTCTGTACAGCAGGCAGCGCGCAATATGATGATGATGATGATGATGATGATGATGATGATGATGATGATGATGATATTATGATTCTTCATGCAGTTTTCAGGTGTGTATGTGTGTGTGGGGGGGTGGGGGGGGGGTATTGTTGTGTGGGCGGGAGGGGGGGGAGGAGGGTGTTTGTGGTGTGTGTGTGTGGGGGGGGTTGGGGGTGGGGGGGGGGGTGGGGGTGGGGGGGTGTTGGTGTTTGTGTGTTGTGTGGGGGGGGGGGTGGGGGGTGGGGTGGTGGGTGTGTGTGTGTGTTGTGTGTTGTGTGTGTGTGGTGGGGTGGGGTGGTGGGGTGTTGTGGTGTTTTGTGTGTGTTTGTGAGTGGGGGTGGTGTGTTGTGGTGTGGTGTTGTGGTGTTTGTGTGTTGTGTTGTGTGTGTGGGTGGGTGTGTGGTGGGTGGGTGGTGGTGTTGTGGTGTTTGTGTGTGTGTTTGTGTGTGTGGTGTGGTGTGTGTGTGTGGTGGTGTGTTTGTGGGTGTTTGTGTGTGTGTTGTTGTTTTGTGTGTGTGTGTGTGTGTGTGGGGGGGGGGGGGGTGTTTTGTGTGTTGTGTGTGTGTGTGGTGTGAGTGGTGTGTGTGTGTGGTGTTTGTGAGTGTGTTTGTGTGTTGTTGTTGTTTTAGTGTTTTGTGTTATGTGTGTGTGTCGTCTATGGTTGGTATGTTGGTGTGGTGATGGATGTGGATGTGTTGGTGGTGGTTGGTGGGCATGAGTGTTGTGTTGTGCTGGCGTGCGCGCATGGCGCTCTTTTAAGCTCAGTTTCTGGTTTATCCAGGGACGCGCATGTCATACACATGCAGGAAATCCCATATTGGCTACACGCGCGACATGGAAACCAAACATTGATTTGTTTGGCAACAGGCAGCCGCTATCTGGATTTTTCATACAATTCCAGTTCTTTTTTTTCTTTCCAAGTTTCTTTTCTTTTTTTTTCTCTCCATGGACATGTCACAGATACAGGATATCCCATATTCGCCACGCCATACTCATCTACCATGAAATTGGAACGGTTCAGTCCGTTGCATAACCCATTGAGCTAAACAAAGCCGTAGTACCGTTGCGTGTATGCAAGCTGGGTAGATTTGTTTTTGCGTCTGTAAGTCTCACTACGCTGATTTTGTATACTTTTTTGTTTTCATCTTCTGCATGCAGTCTACACAAAGAGAGGTATTATGGAAGCTAGGACGTGATACGCATGTAGCTGTCATGACGGACGCTGCTTTGTGCTCTGTGCTGATTTTTTTTTAGCGCTTCCTCTTATTTCGATAATCAGTCTCAGCATGTTCATCCTTAATATGTACAACTGTTGGTTTTTATATTTTGCGTGATTTTTTATAAAGCTTGATTGTGTTGGTGTGTGTGTGTGTGTGTGTGTGTGTGTGTGTTGTGGTGTTTTTGTGTGTGTGTGTGTGTGTGGTGTGTGTGTGTGTGTGTGTGTTGTGTGTGTGTGTGTTTGTGTGTGTGTCGTGTGTGTGTTGTGGTGTGTTGTGTGTGTGTTGTGGTGTGTTGTGTGTTTCGATTTTACGTCTATTCACTTAAAGTTATATTAGACGAAGATAGAGGGAGGGGGAGTGTGTGGTGGGGGGGGGGGGGGGGGGCAGAGGTATGATGAGATAAGGGCTTTAAGATAAAAGAGATACGTGTTGGCATTTATGTACATTAAAAGACTGATTCCAAACCAAATAGCAATATGCTGCAAAAACATTGCAAAGAAACGCAAATAATAACAAAAACTCAACACAATTGAAAACGACTCTAAAAAAAACTGGAAAATGAACAGTCGAGAACTACGTGTAAAAGGCTGCCTTATATAAATAAAGCAAACTGTATATCGCGACAGTAAAGGTGCTACAATTCCACGGTCGTACTTTACAACAACAACAAAAGAGAATACTGGGGATCTCGTCAGAAACAATGCTATCTATCTCACACAATAACTTTGGATCGGTTAAATCTTCGTGCAGAGACATCTTGAAATGCTAGTGGGAACTTTTTTTTAAACATCGACATTGATATGAAATATGAAAATTGGACAAATGTTCACCGCTTGCACACACACACACATACCCACACACACACACACACACACACACACCTACACTCACACACACATACACACACATACATATATATATAATATATATATATATATATATATATAATATATATATATATATATATATATATATATATATATTACAAATTTTGCTCGAAAGGCGTTTAATTTCAGTCTGTGGATTAGAGAAACGATTTTTTTTAGTACAGGATTGTGTGTGTGTGTGTGTGTGTGTGTGTGTGAGCGCGTGCGTGTGTAATAACTCTTATCTTGTATTACGCTCAAGTCTGATGCACACACCCAAGTCCCCCTCCCCAGCCTCCTCCCCACACCTCCTCCACCCCCATTCCACCCTACCCCGACACACCCCTACCACTGACGACCAAATTGGTGAAGAGAATGAGCGAATGAATGAGAGGAGGGAGTGAGTGTTATGAGGGTAATCGGGAGAAGAATGGAGTGAACTAACACACAATCTATGTTATTAGTATGGGAAAAAAAAAATATATATACTTTTATTTTATTATATTGAGGATAATGGAATCAGCGCTTATGTGCTTTTTTTTTTTTTACATGCAGTCTTCGTGTGTATGCGGTTTTGTAAATTCTGGCATCTGTTCCCACCGGCACACAAATGGCCTACACTTACGAAAAGCGGAACAGGATTTAACGTGTGCGCAAGATGGCAAGGGCAAA
>CM054149.1:34380412-34382912 GCA_028751875.1 Rapana venosa | reverse complement strand
TTATCAATAACAATGGCGCCTAAGGCTCTCTCCCTCTCTCTCTCTCTCTCTCTCTCTCTCTCTCTCTCTCTCTCTCTCTCTCTCTCTCTCTCTCTCTTCTCTCTCTTCTCTCTCCTCTCTCTCTCTCTCTCTCTCTCTCTCTCGCTCTCGCTCTCGCTCTCTCTCTCTCTCACCAAAATTGTTTATATATTTTGTATCTTTATAACTGTGCAATGTAAAAAAAAAAAAAAGACAAAAAAAAAGTTTTGAAAAAAAAACACCTAAACAATGACTCTTAAAGCTTAGATACTTCTTTCCGTCCTGTTCTAAATCTGTATAATATAAAATAATATAAAACAATACAATATGATGTAATATAATACAATACAATTATATAATATAGTATAATAAATATGATGCAATCGTTTCCAGGCTCTGTAGCGCGTGTAAAAAGAAAGAAAAGACAGAGAGAGACAGAAAGAAAGAGAAAGAAAGAAAGAAAGAAAGAAAGGAAGGAAGAGAAAGAAAGAAAGAAAAGAAAGAGAAAAGAAAGAAAAAAGAAAGAAAGAAAGAAAGAAAAGAAAGAAAGAAAAGAAAGAAAGAAAGAAAGAAAGAAAGAAAGAAAAGAAAGAAAGAAAGAGAAGAAAGAAAGAAAGAAGAAAGAAAGAAAAGAAAGAAAGAAAGAAAGAAAGAAGAAAGAAAAAAAAGAAAGAAAAAGAAAGAAAAGAAAGAAAGAAAAAGAAAGAAGAAAGAAAAAAAGAAAGAAAAGAAAGAAAGAAAAGAAAGAAAGAAAAAAAGAAAGAAACAGAAAACAGAAAAGAAAGAAAGAAGAAAGAAAAGAAGAAAAAGAAAAGAAAGAAAGAAGAGAGAGAAAGAAACAAACAAAGAGAACGAAAGAAAGAAACAAAGAAAGAAAGAGAAAGAAAAAAACAAATAAATATATATAAATAAATAAATAATGGAATTAGATGTGAGGTGGAAAAGGCCATCTCTCAGCATGCCTGGTGACACTGGTGTTCGTTTTGTCCGCTTTCCTGCTGTGCCTGTCTGTAGTATTCACAGACACACACACAACACACACACAACATATACACACACATAACACACAAACACACACACATATAACAACACACATATATACACAACACAACACAACACAAACAACACACACATACACACACAAAACAACACACACAACAAACCACAAACACAACAAACACCAAAACACACACATACACACACAACACACACCACACACACATAACACACACCACACACACACACACACCACACAACACCACCACACACCACACCACACACCCACACACCCACACACCACCACACACACCCACACCACACCACACCACACCACACAACACACACACACACACCACCACACACACTCACCACCACACACACACACACACCACACACACACCAACACAACAACACACACACACACCACAACCACCACACAACACACACACACCAACACACCACACACAAAACACACAACACACACAACACACACACACACACACACAACACACCCCACACACACAACACACCCCCACACACCACACACACACACACACACACACCAACACACCACACACACAACACACAACACACACACCACACCACACAACACAAACACATACACAAACACACCACACACACACACACCCACACACACAACCACACACACACAACACCACAAACACACCACCACACAACAAACACAACACAACACACACACCCCACACACACACACACACACACCAACACACACCACACACACACACCCCCACACCACACACACACACACACACCAACACACACACCACACCACACAACACACACACACACACACACACACACACAACCACACACAACACACACAACACACACCAACACACACACACAACACACACACAACACCACACAACAACAACACCACATACACACCACAACACACACACACACCACACACAACACACCACACAACACACACACACCACACACACACACCACACCACACACACACCACACAACACACACACCACACACAACACACACACAACACAACACAACCACACACACCACACACACACACCACACACACTACAACACCACCACCACACCACCCACACACACACACACCACCACACACACACCACACACCACACACACAACACACACCACACACAACCACACCCCACACAACACACCACACAACCACACACACACACACACACACACACACACACACCACAACACCACACCACACACACAACACACACACACACACCACCAAACACCACACACACACACACCACACACACCACACACACACCACACAACACACACAACACACACCACACACAACCACCACACCACCAACCACACAACCACACACACACACCCACCACACAACACATACACACACACAACACTACAACACACAAACCACCACACTACACCACACACCACACTACACACACACCACTAACACACACAC
>CM054149.1:34367912-34375412 GCA_028751875.1 Rapana venosa | reverse complement strand
TGTATGTTAGTCCGTCGTGTTCGACGATGACCTCCAAAACAGCAGAGGAGGCAGCTGCTGTTTCGGAAATTGGGCAGAAATTTGATTATAGTGGAGATGCCTTGCCCACAGTATATCCGCACTCTCTCGGCCAAGTGGGCATAAGGACAGTCAGCGTTGGAGATGTTCTCCAAAGGCCAACCAGCCCCCAGGGCTGCAGCACATAAGTACTGTGCGAGTCAAGCCTCCTAGTCAGAGAGTCACTAAAGACTAAGCTGTAAAGTGGAATTCCATGAGTGGAAAAGCCACTGGTCATACTATAGCCTCTCACTTTGCTGTTGCCCCCAGCGTCAATGGTTTAATCAAGAACTGTGATAAACCCCAGGCGCTGAGGCCATACACCCTAACTTTCCTGGGGAAATCCTATGGGTTTGGGTTTTTTTGGTTGGGGTTTATGTTTACCCGATTCAAACGCTCACAAAGACAGTAGAAATCGTCAGGTTTGGGGTCGTTTGTTTTGCTACTTGCAGTCTGTGCATTGGGAGGTAGTCCACCTGGTTAAAGGAAAGGAGAAGATCAGTTGCTACAGGAACATAGGTCTCCGTTGAGCCTGTCCACTTTACGACAACATCCTGTTAACGACACAACACACACACACACACACACACACACACACACACACACACACACACACACACACACACACACACACACACACACACACACACACACACACGACGTACTAGTGGCCTGAAAAAGTCAGTGCAGTGCCCCCTACCACTCCTCACAATTCACAATGGTTTATTCCCATGAACTCTTATTGAGCTATCGAGAAACAAAACGTATACACGTCGATATATGAATGGCGGGTGTATATATACAGAGGGAGAGCAAAACACAAGTCAACAAAGGACAATAATTATGAAAACGATTTAAAAAAATTATTTATTCTTTAACTCGAGGATAATGGAATAAGCACTCATGTGCTTTTTTTTTTACATCTAGTCCCCGTGTGTAAGCGGTTTTGTAAATTTTGTCATCTGCTCCTACCGGCACACAATGGCCTACTCTTTCGAAAAGCGGAACAAGATTTAACGTGTGTGCAAGATGTTCTGCGTGCGTTCGTACACAGGACCTCGGTTTCAAGTCTCATCCGAAGGACTTTTTGGGGAGAGTGGAGACGGCACTGATGTTATTAACTCCAGAGGGAAAATTCCCTTGAACGGGATTCGACCCCGGGTTGTCATATTGCGAGCGCAATGTTCTAACCACTAGGCTATCCCGCCCGTTCCCCTTTTAGGCATTGTGAGGGTTGATGCACCGTATTTCTAAATGGTAAATAGTTACTCATGTACTTTTCAGGAAGTGTCAGGTACAGCGAATAAGTCATGTAATAGTGTACAAAAGCAATGAGCTTCACAACCATCGAAACTGGAAAACTCGACGACGAATGTTTTATTGAGGGTAAATGGATAAGCCAGGGGGCTTCTTTACACCAGGCCCTCATCAAAAAAAAAAAAAAAGAAGAAAGAAACCAACAGGCAAACAATCATGAAGAAATGCATAACATATACACAATGAAGCTGACAATAAACTTAATCACTTAGTTATACATGCAATCAACTACACACAGTCAATTATAATTATGATGAACCAACCAATCAATACAAATTGACTAATTACATATCTATACACATCAAATTTTCTCTCATACATAAGGGTACATTCACACTATTTTTGCCATCCTCTATTGAGAGAGAGAGAGAGAGAGAGAGAGAGATGGGGGGGGAGAGGGGGGAGAAGAGAGAGAGAGAGAGAGAGAGAGAGAGAGAGAGGAGGAGAGGAGAGAGAGAGAGAGAGAGAGAGAGGAGAGAGAGAGAGAGAGAGAGAGAGAGAGAGAGAGAGAGAGAGAGAGAGAGAGAGAACAACAAGGAAAGTGACATACATGATAGGAAAAAGGAGGCAATAGGAGATAAAGGAGAATCAAGGGAAGTCATTTTTTTCTTTTAGGTTATTATTGTGAACTTATGTGTGGAATTTGGGAGAGTATAATTGTAATTATGTGTGAATGTTTGTAGGTTTGCCTGTACGTGTTTACTTGTGGCAGTTTCTGGTTTGGTGTTTCAGTCTCTTCTGTTTTGTGTTGTATTGTTTATATTGTACTGTATTCATTGCTTTGCATTGTATTGCATCTATTCTGTGTATAATATACCTCTTTCTGTCTTCTCTCTCTCTCTCACTCTTTCTGGGGACGGGATACCCTAGTGGCTAGAACATTGCGCTCGTAATCTGACGACCCAGGTTCGATTCCTGTTCAAGGGGATATTTTCCCTTGGAGTTAACATCAGTGCAGCCTCCACTTTCCCCCTAAGTCCTTCGGATGAGACTATAACCCGCGGCCCCGTGTGAGAACGCACGCAGAACATCTTGCGCACACGTTAAATCCTGTTCCGCTTTTCGTAAAAGTAGGCCATTGTGTGCCGGTGGGAACAGATGACAGAATTTACAAAACCGCATACACACGGAGACTGGATGTAAAAAAGCACACACGTGCTTATTCCATTATCCTCGATATAAAAGAATAAAACAAAAACTAAATAAATAAATAAACATCTCTGTCTCTGTCTCAGTCTCTCTCTGTTTCTCTGTGTGTGTCTCTCTCTCTCTGTCTCTCTGTCTCTCTGTCTCTGTGTCTCTCTATCTCTGTCTCTCTGTCTCTCTCTCTGTCTCTCTTTGTCTCTCTCTTCCTTCTCTCTCTCTGTCTGTCTGTCTCTCTCTCGCTCGGTCTCTCCGTCTCTCTCTCTCAGTCTCTCAGCGTCCCGCAGTCACCCCAACCGAGGGGGCATTTTCAGAGAGATGTCGACAGCTTGAGTTAAGTGTTTCATTAATCAAGAAATCCGCTGGCAAGGAGGAGGAGGAGGAAGGAGGAGGAGGAAGAGGAGGAGGAGGAGGAGAGGAAGGAACGAAGAGGAGGAGGAAGAGGAGATCAATAGCCCATAAGAGGGCAGTGTCTTAGGCAGCGCACTATGATTATATACTTGCTCGTGTGTGTGTGTGTGTGTGTGTGTTGTGTGTGTGTGTGTTGTGTGTGTGTATGTGTGTGTGGTGTGGTGATGTGTGGGGTTGTGTGTGTGTGTGTGTGTGTGTGTGTGTGTGTCTGTGTGTGTGTGTGCGTGCGTGTGTGTATGTGTATGTGCTCCACATGCTGCCAACGCGATCACCGTCACCATCACTACTACTACCACCACCACCAATAAATACAACACTCATTGTGTCTGGCTGGATTCGTTCGGATCAGAGTTTTAATGGGATGGTGGTGCCAGGCTTTTGTGTTTGTGTGGCTGGGTTGGCTGGGGTGGCTAGGGTGGCTGGGGTGGCTGGGGTGGCTGGGGTAGGAGTGGGGGTGGGGAGGAGAGCTGAGCAAGGAAGGGGAGGGGGCTTTTGTGTGTTGTGTGTGTAGGAGGTGGGGAAGGAAGAGGGAAGGGTGATATGCGGGGAGGGGAGGGGTGTGTGTGTGGCTCTCTCTCTCTGTCTGTGTGTGTGTCTGTGTGTGTTTGTAGAATCATTAATTTACTTTTAAGTGTGTCTTTACCATTTGTTTTGTGTTTAGCTGTGTTTTGCTTTATTTCATGTTGTCAGCTTTGCGAGCAGTTCCCACTCTCTTGGTTCAGACCGCCAGGTTAGTATACAAGTATGGAAGGTCTTCTCTTGACAGGGGCCTGCGGCAAGGTGGGCACAGCAGAGCAAAGCCTTTAAAAAAAATAGAAGCTCTGGCAAACGCGGCATGAATGCGGATGACCAACCAGCACGATAACAAAACTGGTTATCAGCATCCTCCATACAAAGAAATCATCCTTCGGATGAGACTATAAACCGAGGCCCCCGTGTGCGAACGCATGCAGAACATCTTGCGCACGCGTTAAATCCTGTTCCGCTTTTCGAAAGAGTAGGCCATTGTGTGCCGGTGGGAACAGATGACAACATTTACAAAACCGCATACACACGGGGACTTGATGTAAAAAAAAAAAGCACATGAGTGCTTATTCCATTATCCTCGACATAAAAGAATAAATAAATAAATAAGTAAAAGGTCGCAGACTATAATAGTAGGCTGGTTAGGAGAGGCTTTGAAGTCCGCCAGTGTCGACTGAGGCCAGCAAGCAGACCTTCTGTAGAGTCAAGTCACAAGCACGGGAGACCAGGCAAAAGAAGAAAGACAGACAGACAGACAGAAAGAAATGAAGAAAGAAAGAAAGTGAAAGAAAAAGAAAGAAAGAAAAAGAAAAGAAGGAAAGAGAAGAGAAAAAAAATGACAAAAAAAGACAGACAGACAAAGAAAGAAAGATAGAACGAAAAAAAAGAAGACAAAAAGAAAGAAACAAAAAAAAGAAAGAAAGACAGACAAAAGACAGACAGACAGACAAGAAAGAAAGAAGAGAAAGAGAAGAAGAAAGAAGGAAGAAGAAGAAAGAAGAGAAAGAAGAAAAAAGAAGAGAGAGAAGAAGAAGAAGAGAAGAAGAAGAAGAAGAAAGAAAGAAGAAGGAAGAGGAGGAGGAGAGGAAGGAGGAAGGAGAGGAGAAGAAGAAAGAAGAAGAAAAGGAAGAAGAAAGAGAGAGGAGGTGGAGGAGGAGAGAAAGAATTGCGAAGAAGAGATGGAAGAAGAATGAAAGAAGAATAAGAAGAAGAGGAGAGAAGTAAAAGAAGAAGAACAACAACAAGAACAAGAACAAGGAGGAGAAAGAGGAGGAGAAGCACGAGGAGAAGGATGAGGAAAGAATGAAGGAGAAGGGAAGAAGAAGAAGAAGAACAACAACAACAACAGCAACAACAACATCATCAACAACAACAACAACAACAACAACAACAACAACAACAACAACAACAACATGGTCTCGCTCGAGAAAAGTTTTCTTTGTGTGATGGTTTTCGGGTTTTTTCATGTATGTTGTTTTGGGTTTTTTCCCTCATGTCACACATGTTACTCGTGACGCCAGAGCCGTTTTTATCGGGGAAGTGGGGAGGGATGTTGGCCCTTTGTAGTTGACTCTGCCAAAGCGATCGCTTACTCAGTCAATATGCGGCAGCAGCAGGAGGTAGCGCTGCCAGCTAGCTCCAAGGCGCATGGTTGGAGTGTGCCCTGCCCTGCCCTGCCCTGCCCATTCACACTGCTAATTGTGTGTGCACACATGTTTTTAGACGCTGCCACAGATTGCCGCTATTCTGGTGTGTGTGTGTGGGGGGGGGGGGGGGGGGGGGGGGGGGGGGTGTTTGGGGGGGGGGGGGGTGTGGGGGAGGGGGTGTTGGGGGGGGGGGGGAGGGAAGAGGAAGGGAGTGGGGGAAGGGGGCAGGTGTGTTTGTGTGTGTGTGTGGGAGTGTGAGGGTGTGTGTGTGTTAATTCTTATTTATTTTATTCTTTTATTTCGAGGATAACGGAATAAGCATCGTGTGCTTTTTTTCCCCATCCACTCCCCGTGTGTATGCAGTTTTGTACATTTTGTCATCCGTGTTCCCACCGGCACACAATGGCCTACTCTTCCGAAAAGCGGAACGGGTTTTAACGTGTGCGCAAGATGTTCTGCGTGCGTTCGCACACGGGACCTCGGTTTATAGTCTCATCCGAAGGATTTTTTGGGAGAGTGGAGTGGGCACTGATGTTAACTCCAGAGGAAAAAAATTCCCTTGAACGGGAATCGAACCCTGGTCAGAAGATCACAAATACATTACTCTAACCACCAGGCTGATTGTGTGTGTGTGTGTGCGTGTGTGTGTGTTTGTGAGTGAGTGAGTGAGTGAGTGAGTGTGTGTTTGTGTTAACTATCATGTGCAAGAGTTATGATGTAGGTGAAAAGTTCATACGTAAGGAATATCTATGGAATCATGGTGGTGTATGTATAATTATGTTGTCTTTGGTTTAGAGAAGGTTTATTTATTCTTTGGGCATAGAACCAATATAGCATGAAGACATGAAGAACATAATCAGCATAGCAACAAAACAAGCTAGTACATACATAATTATATACACATTCATATATATATTATACACACACGCATACACACACGCACTCACGCACGCACGCACGCAAGCACGCACGCACGCACACACACATAGACACACATGCACGCTAGTGCATACGCGCATATACACACATACTCCACACACACACGCACACGCACACACACACAAACACACGCACGCACACACACACCACAAACACACACACACACACACACACACACACACACACAACACAACACACAAACACTTACACGAATCGTCAACCACATAGACAGACCGACCGACCAACAAACAGACAGACAGACATACCTACAGACCGACCGCCAGACAGACAGACAGACAGACAGACAGATCCAGGGTAAGAAAGAGATGGGCAGCCAAAGCAGGCGAGGAAGATCAGACTATGCATGCTGTGCCTCTATCCCCCATACCTGTATATGCTGATGAGGTACATAAAGCACCGCCAGCATCTTGCTGTATTGATTGCCCTTCACATCTGTTGCTGCCACTGCTGCTGCCGCTGCTGCTGCTGCTGGTGTTACTGCTGCAGCACATCATGCCTGTTGCAGCATGGAATACCCTACTCCTCCTCCCTCCCAACCACACACACACACGCACACACACACACACAAGCACACACGCGTACATGTAACACACACACATTCACGCATGCACATAGGCACATACATACACTCTCTCACGCACATGCATACACACTCACACACACAAGTATAGACCCCATAGCAACAACAACCAGAGAGACAGACAGACAAGACAGACAGACAGAGAGAGATTCACAAAAACAAAGATTACACACAGACACATACACACATATAGACAATCTGACTGCTAGACAAAGAATTACACACACACACCCCTCCCACCCCTAACACAGACTCCACACACACACACACACACACACACACACACACACACACACACACACACAACACACACCACACACACACACACACACACACACACACACACCACACAGAGGCAGGAAGACAGGGAAGCAGGACAGGACAGGACAGGATGGTACAGGACCAAAGCAGCTGACGATATTCAGGCGATCTCTTTATCCCCTCATACCTGTATATACATACAGCCATCCATCTATCTCTCTGTCTCTCTATCTCTCTACCTATCTATCGGACATGGAACATCAGCATCTTGCTGTATCGATTAATGTACACATCTGTTGCTGCTGCTGCTGCTGTTGGTGTACATCACGAGTGCTGTGGCATGGAATACACAACACACACACACACACACACACATAGGAACGCACACGCACGCTCGCGCACACACACACACACACACACACACCACGCACACTCGTACACGCACGCACACACACACACACTGTAATTTGAACTCACATCAAAGAACAACCCAGAACTCCGAATTCGGAACTGATTGATTTATATATAAAAAAAAGGCCGTGGCTTACGCATGAAGAGGATACAAAGCAAATTATTAAGATAATGACGAATGCTATGAAG
>CM054149.1:34355412-34362912 GCA_028751875.1 Rapana venosa | reverse complement strand
GAACGATGTTAACCACTCAGCTAAGGCGACCATCAATGCCTCCATTAAAAAAAAAAAATTAATTCTTTTATATCGAGGATAATGGAATAAGCACTTATGTGCTTTTTTGTTTTTACATCCAGTCCCCGTCTGTATGCGGTTTTGTAAATTCTATATTTGTAAAATGCTAAGTTAAGAAGGAAGGTGGCTGGATGGTTTAGACGTTCACCTGCCTAACAAGTAAAACGTAAGGTTCTTGGTTCAATACCCAGCCTCCCCCCATTCTTCTCAGTTTGACAGGAAAATCGAACTGACTGTTGTCTAAAGTCTTTCTGAGGAGATTCTTAGCCAGACTGACCTGAGTGCTTACGGATTTGTTCATGTCAACAGAAAACCAAGGACAGTTGAACATCAGAAAGAGCAGGGAGGTACCTCCCGACTGTCCTGACAAAATTGGTCACTTCCATTCCCAACGGTATCCCCGAAGTCGGGGGAATGCAGTTAGCTTCCATAATGGCGGAGGGGGGGTGGGGAGGGGGGGGGGGGGGGGGGGGGGGGGGGAACGATCGCGTACGCCAAAAAAAAAAATCTCACCCTTGAACCTTGGAGCTCTAGCAGAAACTCTAGGCGAGCAACAAAAGAAAAGAAAAAGAAAAGAAAAAACAGAAATGAAAAAGGCTAATCTCAGCCATGACAAGCTCTTAGTGCAACGAATCGCACTCTCCTTTATAAAGGAGAAAAAACGATGTTTTGAAATCGGAATATGGCTGCCTATAACTAAAGGTAAAGGAGTCCCATAACCTATAAGGTTGTAGGGGAGCGAGGCGTCAGAGACCTCACTTCTCTAGGGCCAGCATATTGAGGGCGGCGCCCATCTCCTCTCCCTCGCTGCTTTACCTTCCCTGACCCTAAAGAGGGCAGGTACCCATTTACAGCTGGGTGAACTGGGGGAACTGTACTGAAGCCAAGGCGCGCAAACGGTCACCCATCCAACTGGTAACCACGCTCGACGCTGCTTAACTTGGCTGGGGGAAAGCGAGTGCTCCGACCACTGAGCTATCCCGTCCCTATAACTATGGCGAGGTATTTGAAAAGAGTCAGCATACAGGCAAACATCTTATCCAGTGCGTAAATTACTTCTATCGTCTAAGAAGTGACTGATTCTCATTTTCTTTTCTTTTTTCATTTCATCCTAATCTTTTATTTCGAGGATAGTGGAATAAGCACTCATGTGCTTCTTTACATCCAGTCCCCGTGTGTATGCAGTTTTGTAAATTTTGTTATCCCTTCCCACCGGCATACAACGGCCCGCTCTTCTGACAGGTTTTAACATGTGCGCAAGATGTTCTGCGCGCGTTCGCACACGGGACCTCGGTTTATAGTCTCCTCCGAAGGACGGGTAGGATGAGTGAGTCAGATTGCATATCCAGAGTGACTCCCAGGAAATGAAGCTGGGGAACGCTCAGAAACGAGAACAACAACTAACAACAACGATATATTGTTAGGGCATGGCAGTGGAGAGGGGGTGGGGTGGGGTGATGCAGGGTAAAGGCTCTGGATTAAGGCAGCTCCTTAGTGTTGCCAGATGTCACCTTTCTTGTGGTCGATGTGTGTGTGTGTGTGTGTGTGTGTGTGTGTGTGTGTGTGTGTGTGTGTGTGTGTGTGTGTGTGTGTGTGTGTGTGTGTGTGTGTATGTGTGTGTGTGTGTGTGTGTGTGTGTGCAGACAAACAGAGAAACAGACAGACTAACAAACAAACAGACAAACATACCTACCTACTATACATACATACATACATACATATATACCTTACATACACACATACCATCCATCCATCCATCCATACATACATACATACATCCATATATGCATGCATGTATAAATATATTCATACATGCCATACATACATACATCCATATTTGCATGCATCCATCCATACATACCATAATACATACATACATACATGCATGCATACCATACATACATATATACATACATCCTTACATGCATGCATGCATATATACATATATGCATACACACATACATACATGCACATACATGCATTGTGTCTAATATCACTTAATGTGAATAGACGTTAAATTGAAGAACAACAACATACATGCATACACACACACACACATACATACATACATACATACATACATACATACAACATACCATACCATACATACATACATACATACATACCATACATACATACATACATACATACATACATACATACATACATACATACACCATCCATCCATCCATCTATCCATCCATCCATCCATACATACGTACATCCATCCATCCATCCACCCATCCATCCATCCATCCTTACATCCATCCATCCATCCATAATGCATCTTACATCCTTACTTCCATCCATCCATACATCCATATATACATCCATCCATCCATCCATCCATCTCACATCCATCCATCAATCCATCCATACATTCATGCATACATCCATCCATCTTACATCCATCCATCCATACATACATAAACACATCCATCTTACATCCATCCATCCATACATACACATACATACATAAGGTGGGTGGGGGGTGGGGGGTCCTTTAGCAGCACTGCCAGTGTAGGAAGCTATGGTTGTATATGATCGATAACGCCAGATGGTGAAGGTGGCAAGAAAAAGACGTCAGACAGAGAGAGAGAGAGAGAGAGAGAGAGAGAGAGAGAGAGAGAGAGAGAGAGAGAGAGAGAGAGAGAGAGAGAGAGAGAGAGAGAAAGGGGGGGGGGGACAGAGGAGAGACAGACAGAGAGACAGACAGGGACGGAGAGAGATGACAGAGAGAGAGACATACAGACAGAGACAGACAGAGAGAGACAGACACAGACAGAGAGAGGCAGAGAGAGAGACAGAGAGAGTCAGAGAGAGACAGACACAGACAGAGAGAGGCAGAGAGAGAGAGAGAACAGAGAAAGAGTCAGAGAGACAGACAGACAGAGAGAGAGACACACACACAGACAGGGAGAGGCAGGGAGAAGAGACAGAGAAAGAGTCACAGAGAGAGACAGACAGACAGACAGAGACAGAAACAGACAGACAGAGACAGACAAAGACAGAGAGACAGACAAAGACAGAGACAGAGACTTTGACTGAGACTGAGACTGAGATCGAGACCAGTGACCCTTCTGGAGGAGTATGCGAACATCAGACAATATATTATTTCGAACATCAGACAATATTTCGAACATCAGACAATATTTCGAACATCAGACAATATTTCGAACATCAGACAATATTTCTAAGAACATCAGACAATGTCTCAAACATCAGACAATATTTCGAACATCAGACAGATATTTCGAACATCAGACAATATTTCTAAGAACATCAGACAAAATAGTTCGAATATCAGACAATAATTCGAACAGAGGTACTAAAGAAGCAAAAATACGAAACAAAACAGTAACAATTCTTAATTCTTATAACATAACAAGGTCTCCGAACTTGTAAGCATTGTTTTAAATACAGGGTAAGTTACGGGATACCTCTGTCGTCGGAGCACTTGCCTTCCCCCAGCTAAGGTTGAGCAGCATCGAGCGTGGTTCCCACTTGGATGGGTGACCGTTTGTGCGCCTTGGCTTCTGTACAGTCCCCCAGTTCACCCAGCTGTAAATGGGTACCTGTCCTCTTTAGGGTCAGGGAAGGAAAAGCAGCGAGGGAGAGGAGACGGGTGCCCCCCTCAATATGCTGGCCCCTAGAGAAGTTGAGGTTTCTGATGCCTCGCTCCCCTACGACCTTATAGGTCATAGGACACCTTCACCTTTTAAATTACGAAGACCATCGGTGAAAGACGATGTAGTTAGCAAAATTAAGTTAAGCTATGATACTTCGAATGGTGGGCAAAAACGGTCGCACTCACAAAAATCTGAATCTCTAGCCGAGGAACGAAAAAATAATCTAACAAAACAACAACAACAACCACAACAACGATAACAAACAATGATGAGTGTCTACAATATCTTGATGTGATAAACCGTTTCTATAACAGGGCGACTTTGGGGGGTGGGGGGGGGGGGATGGGTGGGGGGGGGGGGGGGGGGGGAGGGGGGGTGTTCTGACCTTTTGCACAGACGACAAATCATGCTGTTGTCATCACCATTTCCATGTCTATGATGATGATGATGATGCGTATTACTTATGCTGATGCATCTCATCACCTCTTCTCTTCTCTTCTCATCTTTTCTTTTCTCTTCTCTGCGTTCCCCAGATACATCTCGTCAGTTTGTTATGTATATTAAACCTTCATTCATATCCAGCGTTATTAAACATAGTTTTAGATAAAAGATGTTGTTACAAAAAGTTATATATTTTTTGTCTTGAGAGAGAACACGCGTTCGCTCCCACATTATGTTAGTGTGTGTGTGGTGGGGGGGGGGGTGGGGGGGGGGGGGGTCTGTGTGTATGTGTAGGTGCGTGCGTGCATGTGTGCGCGCATGTGTGCGCCTGCGGACCTGTCTGTCTGCCTGCCTGTCCACCTGCCTGCGTATCTGTTGCCTGCCTGCATGCACGCGCGCTTGTGCACGTGTACATAATATGATTCTGTTTATAACTTACATAACTACGCACCCTTTCCCGTTCTGGAAATACCCCACCTTCAACCAGCCTCCATAGGTTATGATTATTTTTACTTGCAAGGAAGCTCCCAGCATGCATATCCTCACACAAAATGCCCTAAGTGCGCGTTCAACAACAAAACTAAGCTGAGGAGCCACGTGTATTGCACGTGCAAGCATGCGCACGTGCACACCGTCCCAGCTTGTGTGTGCATGTGTGTGTGTGTGTGTGTGGAAATGCACACGTGTGTGCGTGTTGCTTAGTGTTGCCGCAGATTTGTGTGTGTGTTTGTTTTGGGATGTTTTTCTTTTGCAGAGGTTTGGAGTTTTGCTTGATGCTAGTAGCGTGGCGACAGGCGGTTTAAACTGCACAGCTTGCAAGCGTTTGTTGTTGCATTCATTGAATTGAATGCTGCACGTATGCGTGCATGCACCCTCAGCTTTTTATTTTTTTATTTTTTTATTTTTTTTACAAAATGCTTTCCAGACAGAACGGAAGTTTTGAACAAGAAAAATGTGTGTGTGTTTGAGTGTGTGTTGTGTGTGTGTGTGTGTGTGTGTGTGTGTGTGTGTGTGTTGTACGTGCGTGCGTGCGTTGTGTGTGTGTGTGTGTGTGTGTGTGTTTTATTCATTGACTACTGTATGCATGCATGCGCAGCTTTTTGCAAAATGCAATCCAGACAAAATGGAGGTTTTGAATAAGTGTGGCGAGGTGGGTGTGTGCGTATGTGTGTGTGCGTGCGCGCATGTGCGTGCGTGCGTGCGTGCGTGCGTCGTGTGTGTATGTGTATGTGTGTGCATGCTTGTGCGTGCGTCGTGCGCGCGCGTGCATTCGTGAAACCCTCCCAAACTCTTGTATCAGTCTTCACAGTTATCACACACTCGTCTGGGATTTAGGCGGCAGTGGGCATGTTTAGCTTGTCAGTTTGAGTCTCTTATCTCTCTGTACCCTCCCCGCCTCCACCCCACCCCACCCCACCCCTCCCCGGCCCCCCACCCTGCCCCCAACTTTCAGAAAACTGGCCTTATCTTTGCGGGTGTGTACCCGATAGCTGGTACCGGTACCTACCCCACTCTCCTTTGACCTACTTTCTGATAGCAAATTTACCTTATGGCTAATTCAAGTTACTGATCTGTGGGTGTGGGTGTGGGTGTGTGTGTGTGTGTGTTTGTGTGTGTGTGTGGTGTGGGTGTGTGTTTGTGTGTGTGTGTGTGTGTGGTGGTGGTGTTTGCGTGTGTGTTTGTGTGTGTGTGTGTGTGTGTGTTGTGTGTGTGTGTGTGTGTGTGTGTGTGTGTGTGTGTTGTGTGTGTTTGTGTGTGTGTGTGTTTGTGTGTGTGTTTGTGTGTGTTTGTTGTGTGTGTTTGTGTGAGTGTTTGTGTGTGTGTGTTTGTGTGTGTGTTGTGTGTGTGTGTGTGTTTGTGTGTGTGTTTGTGTGTGTGTTGTTGTGTGTGTGTTTGTGTGTGTTTGTGTGTTTTGTGTGTGTTTTGTTTGTTGTGTTGTGTTTGTTGTGTGTGTTTGTATGTGTGTGTTTGTAGTGTGTGTGTTTGTGTGTGTGTGTGTGTGTGTGATACTGGTAGTGGCACCTTAGCCATTGTGGGTGTTTGAGTGTTTGTATTGCATTGTATCAAACTGCATAGCTTTGTAATGATATTGTATTCTGTTGTGTGCTATTGTATTGTCTTGTATGTTTTGCTATTGTTCTTGTTTATCTTTTTTCCTCATTGTCCGTTCCTTACACGAAGATATGGACAATCACAGATATGAATTGTGTGCCATGGATACTGTTGTTTTGTGACTTTGTATGCATTGCTATAATATATTGTATTGTTTTGTATTGTATTATAGTATTGCGCATGGTATGGTATGGTATGGCATGGTATGGTATGGCATGGTATGGCATGGTATGGTATGGTATGACATGGTATGGTATGGCACGGTATGATATGGTATGGTATGGCATGGTATGGTATGATATGCTATGGCATGGTATGGTATGGTATGGTATGGTATGTATGGCATGGTATGGCATGGTATGGTATGGTATGGCATGGCATGGCATGATATGGTATGGTATGGTATGGTATGGCATGGTATGGTATGGTATGGTACGGTAGGGTATGGTATGGTAGGGTAGGGTAGGGTAGGGTATGGTATAGCATGGTATGGTAGGGTAGGGTATGGTATAGCATGGTATGGTGTGGTATGGAATGGTATGGTATGGCATGGTATGGTATGATATGGCATGGTATGGTATGGTATGGCATGGTATGGTATGATATGGTATGGTATGGTATGGTATGGTATGGTATGGTATGGATATGGTATGGTATGGTATGGTATGGTATGGTATGGTATGGTATGGTATGGTATGGTATGGTATGGTATGGTATGGTATGGTATGGTATGGTATGGTATGGTATGGTATGTATGGTATGTATGGTATGGTATGGTATGGTATGGTATGGTATGGTATGGTATGGTATGGTATGGTATGGTATAGTATGGTATGGTATGGTATGGTATGGTATGGCATGGTATGGTATGGTATGGTGCAGCATTTTATAGTCACGTCAAAGCCCTCTGCTTAAGAATCCAGTCGCTCTCTCACGAGACAAAAAGAAAAATGTGTTGGCATTAAAAAGATGCCATACTGTTCTTCCATTGGCTCTCTACCTGTATACTTCTTTGCCTAGGAACGTGGTTTTTTTCTGCAATAAAAACAATGAATGAAATGTACAGCAATACAGCTACGTCAGCTCTTTGTGTGCCCTTTCTTAGTATCATTTCTTGTTTGTTGGTGGGGGGTTGTTGGGTTTTTTTCCTAACTGATATCACCAGCAGCAACAGTTTGTAGCACACAAAGCCTGGAAAACATTGCCAACATAAACATATAGACCACCACTTCATAGCTTTACTCCTGAGAGGGAAAAA